>CM068368.1:384553512-385120645 GCA_034769895.1 Magicicada septendecula
TGATAATCTTTACGGACGAGTTCTGGTTTAGCTCTGCAGTGCATCCGGATAAAACGCAAGACACTGATCGGATAATAGACATCTTCTGTGCAATGAAAAAGCTGAAAAAAATTGTAATTTTGTTTTATTAAAATTGCGGTTGGGACGAACACAGCCGGTCTTCACAAGTAGCATACCGGTATGCACTTTTAGGGATATGTGTCTTTGGTTTAAGTTTGACATGAAACTGATGTACGCAAACCTTACGGTTATAATTGCGGACTCGTAACTCATCCTTCATATATCCGTACTGGCAGTCAGTTACATCGCTTAAAACATGTCGTCTCTGGGTTATACGAGACGTCATCTCGTACAGATGTAATTCAGCATCCAACGTAAATCAAAGGATCATAGTATGTCAACCATGCAAAGCGAAGGCGCAACTGTAGGCCTATATGACGATTACTGTAACGACCACAGTTCTGTACAGCGAGGTACAAAAATTAACTGTATTCAATGTTCGACTAGACGTCGTATAGACAATATATTCTCCATAAATTCGACCCCATGTACATGAAGGTTTTAATGGACGTACGCGTACTGCTTACATTCGAAAAACCGGTTGACACCTCGCGATCACTAAAACAATCTACGCAAATAAATACATTATTAGGCGAGCAACACCCCCCTTCAACCGTCTTATTTACTCATTTGTTTTATATTTCTAAGCGCAGCCAGGAAGATTAGGTATACACATTTCTTTATTAGTCTATAATACAATGAAAATATGGTTATTACACGCAAACATTTCCGTTTGGTATATATCATATATTCTACGTATATTTAATATTGTACATCTAATTAAAACTGTTATGTGACATACTTTACACAACTGAAAAGTTAACAACAAAATCCTATTTGTGCGTATTCCAAAATTGGAATCCCCGAAACGAATCGTAAGCCAAACAAGGAGTACAAGGTTATTCAAGCGAACAAACATACCGTTCAGAACAGACAATATGTTTAAAGTAAATTTAAAATGAAACAAATTGTTTTAATCTTGAGGAAAATTTAATTCTATTAGGTTTAATTTCATTCTTATCAGTTCTCGTGTGATATTGGTATTACCAAATACAGCCTATATATATGGGTCATGCATTGTATCATGTAGTATTCAATATTATAATTTCGTAGTCAGCCTGTTTAGAAACTGTGACACCATTCATAAGGTTTCATAAAGTTACGTTTTGTAAAGCTTCGTATATGGACAATGGGCTTTCAGAGAGTGTGCATCGTTATCGAGAGTTTAATAATTCACTTCTATTCATACTAGAATCATATATAAATAAAATTAATTTGTGGCGTAGAAAATTAACCATCATAATTTACATATATATCACAATACACGTGCTCTAGGCGTATATAGGTTTATATATGTATATTATGTAACATGACCTACGGTAGCACAAGGTTTACAAGTTTCAATGAGTGAAGGAAAGCTGTATAATAAAAATTAATAAATAGAAATGATAGAACAACACCACTAACTGAGTTTGACGTAGACAAAGACAGTGACGACGACAAGACCCAATAGATTGGAAAAGGTGATCCAGAAAATATAATTAACATCATGATAAAAATACCCCATTGTCAACAAGAATTATTAAATATAAAAGTACAAAGTTAAGTAGGGAAATCAATAATATGTAAACAGTAGAAAATGTAAAAGGAAAATAAATATAAAAACAAGTATAATGATAATATAAAGAAATAGTGTTAATAAATAAACTATCTAAAGACAATTTTATAAAATAAAATAAAAGAGTGATAATAATTAATGAACCTTGACCTCATATAATAAATATATGAGATACAAAATACAATGTTAGAAAGTGACTAAAAGAGTGATAATTAAGTAGGAAAGTTGATAATAACTAATGAACCTTGATAGGACCCAGTGTTAATTGATGAACTACATAAAAACACTATGTAATAAAGTGAAGTAGAAACGGGAATAACGAAAGAACATATGATAATAGCCAATAAGTAATAACATGAATAAACTATAATGAATAAACTATATAAATTATAAGGGATAGTTATGTGTAGACATTGGCATATTTTTTATAAAATAAGAAAATATTTATATTTAATATAACAGTGTTTGTTAGAAGTAAAATACTGATAACTGGATGATACTTATAAGGATGGTAAGGAGTCCACTGTTTTATTTTAATGAGTTATGTTTATAAATTTATACTAACAACTATTAAAAATAATAGTAAAAGCCTAATCTGTTATGCTGAAAATAGGCAAAGGGAGTGAGACACTGTATCCTATAAGTGAAATTATTAGGGAATACTGGTACACACCTACTGTTCATTTTATTATATTTTGTTTTGGTTTTAATTAACCCAAATGTTATTATGTTTAGTATTACATTTAACAGAACCAGTTAAAATACATGTAAAACATTAGATACTGGCATTGGCCTAAAAGGTTTGTTAAGGAATTATGTTATGTTATATGATGATTATAGGTAATCAAATGTTGTAATTTAGTTTAGGGTGTTTAATAATTATGTTTAGAAGCACTTAAAATTAACAAAATTGACATGAACAGTTGTAATAAGTATAGGTGAGGTGAATTATGAACTCTAGGCAGTTAGGCCTATAACTGGTAACCAGAAATTTGTAAAATTTAAGACAAAACAATAACAATTGATGAAATAAGGTATATAATCCTGTTAGGTGTAATAATAATAGTGTAGGAAACAAAACTGGATAGAAAATAATTAGTTTAAAGTTAATTTACAAAATAAAACCAAATGATAAATGTATGAATCTGTTATGATTTAAAAAAAAAGGTAGTCTTATGAGATATCAAATTAATGTGTAACCAAAAAGCAAACTAATGGTGTTATTATATTTAGTATTACAGCTAGTATAAAGGAGTTATAATAATTTTAAGATTTGTAGTAATTTTGTATAGAAAAATATTAGCCATATATAACAATGTTGTAAATTATCACCCAATGAGAATTAGTGTTTGGAAACTAGCAACCATAGTAACTAGTAAATAAATTCTATCATTCCATTATTAGCTCTTGATGAGTGCAGACATAAAAAACCGCAATGTTTAAAGGAAAGAATTAAATATTTAATAGATAAAAAATAATGATGAAAATAATTAACTAAATGATAGAACTAGTATTAACACTCACATGAACTAAAAATCACAAGAAGAAATTAAATAATCCATGGTGAATTGCTGAGGAATCCCAATTGACTAACTATGAACTATTGGAAGGAAGAAAATACCTAAAACCTATAAATGAGTGACGGAATCTGCAATGATGAACGATGAAAAAATAAATACCTAAATTAAATACCTAAGAAAACAGAAGAACGGAATTAACGAAAAAGAAGGAAAACCAGCAGTACCTATAAGGAATACTAACCGGAGGAAAGAGACAGAGGACTGCTAAGTATATTTTAAATTACGACCTTAACAATAACACAAAAGAAAAAAAAACATTAAGTGAAAATACCCATTCAACACAAATTATCACTTTTTTAACAGACACTTGAACTTTTTGTTTAAATGAACATCTAAAATTTAAGAATAATCTCAATCTAACATTTATTTCTTAAGTGAATATATTTTAACCGTAAAAATTTAGTAAACTCAGTTAACCTCCAAACGCTAATTCCAGCAGCTATATGTTACAACTGTAATTATAAGTGTATCACAATTTATATGTTATTTATATGGTATTTGTAAAATTTTGTACTTTTATTAGTCCATTTGACAATATTTTCTGTAGTCCCAAGAACTTCGACCTGAGATTAAAATTAAGCGAAAATATCAACATCAGCACACGAGTCTTTCTATGCAGCGGCTGGACAGAATAGCCAACCGCTAATAATTAAACATGCCGGCGCAAAATTGAATTACATAATTTGGAAGAAATTGTAATAAAATAATCAACCTAATAACTGTTAATAAAACCATAATTGAAGCATTGAACTGTATGTTTGATTTTATTTAATCTTTCTTTAAAAATTGAGTATTCATTTATAATTCAATAAACCTCGCACTTTTGGTTTACCAAGAAGAGTTGGCAACCCCTAGTTTGACGCAGAAAATACGAATTCGAACGTCTGGACGGGTGAGTAGACACTCTACAGTTATAATTATTATAACGAGCAAGATTGACACGTTATAATATGTGTATCACAATACACGTGTATTCGTTTTCTATTTCATTTCTTTATAAGGAAGAAACGGCGAAAACAATCTACAGGAAAGTAAAATGAGTGACACGGACGATAAGATAGATACGCTGGGAACGTACTTTCAAAACTCAGACAGGCTAAAACGTCGGAACTATGTCAACCTTACGACTATTCATGTAAATATTCATGATTACGGTCACATGTTGTATTAAAAACTTCTACCAAACGTTATTCTCTGAATTATGTTAATTTGTTTTCTTCATTACCATTCGCGTCAGACTTAGTCATAATAAAACTTTTATCCTGATGTTCTTATTTTAAATGATACACTTACAAATATATATGCTTAAGATAAGTATGGACTCGCAAAATTATGCATGAGTACTTAAAAATGGCGAATGAAAGTGAATAAATGTCATCACAGTAAATATTGGGGATATAAATAATTTGGGGGATACCGTGTTCGAGTCATACCGATTCTTATGGAACATACTACAAACAGTTGTGTTGTGTTTCAAGTAGCGTTGGCCTACTACAATTATATCCGACACACTAATCTAACTCGTATAATATTATGTAGCTAAAAACCATTAAATATTTATACCATGGATAATATTTGAGAAATACGACATCTGAACAAGTGATGTTGACCACCAAACCATCCATTCACGTACATAGACATTTTTCCAGCCACAGCGAAGATGCCACCCATCTTAAGACTATATGCTTAGTATGACAAGTCACATACTCACATCCGGGAAAATCCTAATATACAATCATAATACTCTCGTTAGACGCGTACTCAACCGGTTTATATACATTTGAAGTGTCTCACTTGTATTCCACTATATGATCACATTACCTAAGGACGGTTCTTTTTGTAATTTAGAAAAAGAATTGTAACGTAATTTATTCTGTGTTTCTGTACAAACCATATAAATTATTGTGACTGTTGTGTACTTTGAAATGCCTAAGTAATGGTTCTAGCCGAATATTTGTATATCAAAACGGTGAAAAGGGGATTTCGAAATAACAAAAAATAAAATAATCAAACTGGTTGCAGAACTGTTCATTTAAAAAAACATTGAATATAAAAGATCATTATAGATACATCGATACTTCATTCCTTTTTCTGATAAAAAATATCCACGATTGATATCGTCTCACGTTTTTTATCCGTTTGCAAAATCGAGAATTAGTATAGCTATCTTAAATCCAATGTAGAGTTGTAGATTAGGGGACATCACTTAACAGTAGAAACAGCCCCAGAAAAGAAGTAATGTGGAATGACTTCGTTTTTTTTGTGTGTATAGGCCTACGTTATTTGTCGTATACATTTCCCAACACTTTGCACTCTAAAGGACCGTATGGGGCTGGGTTTTGACGTAATCAAGTACATTAAAAAAAGTAAAGCTCAAAAAATTGGAATTAGGGATGGGGACACAGTTAAGTAGACACAAAAATTAAATGACGAAGGTACAAGGAGAAATGTTGACTGGAGAATTGCAAATCAAATAACTTTCATGCAGGTTATGGATAAAGACTCCGGAGATATAGGTTTAAAAAGATTTTAAACAGAGATCGACCAACAAGACGACCTGTCGATTATACATTAAGGGCAATCACTGACTGTGCCTAAAAGAAGAAGAAGAAGAAGAAGAAGAAGAAGAAGAAGAAGAAGAAGAAGAAGAAGGAAGAAGAAGAAGAAGAAGAAGAGAATTTATACAGAAAATCTATAACAAAACTTTACTCTATGATATTAACAAAATTAAAATTAAAAATCCGTTTATACATAGTTAAGTATATATATATGGTTTTAAGTGATTCAATAAAGTGACCCATATACCATAATACAATACCTAGTAGATTACGACATATGGAATTTCAGTTTGATATAAGTCGTATATTAACTTCATCTGAAGTTACAAATAAATGTTTAAACCAGATATCAAACTAATATCAATTTAGGAAAGAATTATTTTTGATGTCGAAAGACTACATAAAATTATTTATTCCACAGATGTGAATTCAGGAAGTGACGTCATACGAGTTTTGTATTGCTGTAGTGTTTGTAAATCGCTGCTCACACGTATCAAAATTATTATCTGAATAAGCACACGTGTCCGTCAGAGGGCGTAGACACGCCCGAAGGTTACTGTGTTGTGAAGATCAATTTATTTACCTACTTTTATTTATTATTAACTTGTACTGTAACGATTTTGTTGTGTTTCCAATTTCGCAACACGTTTGGCAGAGTTGTGAGCACGGCAGTATTTCCCTCTCCCTGTCCGTCTCTCCGTATTATCCTGCTCTCTCCCCCTCACCTCACTAATTCTCGCTCTAAACTCATTCCTTCACTTAGTCTCTTTTCTTTAAATCACTGATCCCTCATTATCGGTATTTACGTACGGACGCACGCACGAACGTGCTGTGTATACGTGACGGAGGAGGTATAAACCAATAGAAAATTCAACAAACATGATTTTAATTACGTAATCTTCAGAAGAAATAATTGAATGTACGAGACCGTTCATTGGGATTATAAGCTGCGATTAATCTGTTGTTAGAATCGTAAGTACAATCATAAAGTTATTCGTCCTATTGCTTATCTACTTCCGCAAGAATTGGTTTCAGATTGTTTTTTTTTTACTCTCTGTTGTACACAGATCACCAGGAACTCCGCGTCATTCCATGCTTTACAGCTTAATAATACTTTTCAGTTCCTGTCATTGCCTACAATTTACTTAGAACAAAACTTTGAATTATTCTTACATTCAGTTGTGAAACCTCCCGGTTAACAATCGAGAAGTTTACATTAACTGGGAACGGTTGACGATCGACTTACGTTTACTACTAGCGAATACACGTGTGGGTGTTTCCACTTACACACATCGTGTTATGCAACTTTTGGAAGCTCCGTAGCGTCTGTTTCATGAAAATTGCTGCCGGTATCAGACAAATAATACTGCATGCGGATACATATAATAATACAGCATGTTTCCCAAATATTTCCTTTTTCATATGAATTCTGGGCCTCATCGTTACGACCAGGAACTCTTAGCCTTTTCACTTTATCATGTTTTCCACCTTCCATATCGTCTACACTTTATCCAAACATTCCCTTCTCAACCTGCTTTCCTCTGCCTTCTCTAGTAATTTTCTTTCCTTTCAGATTCTGTCATGTTCAGTCACATGGCTTAAAATATCTTATAATTTCCGTAGACTATTCCTAAAATTACAAGGTTTTATTCACTGTCTGCCCAATTTGTCATTATTGTCTTTCTTTACAACAAATGTTCTGTTGCTTAAGGTACAAATCCTGAACAAGCAAGACACTCCAAACAAACGCTTTTGTAAACAACTTCCTTACTTCATACAGGATTCATTTTACACTGAAAATTTGTCTCTCATTACTTTTCTGTTTATTTCTATCACGCTCATGTTGTTCTTAGTAATCACACTGCCTAGCAAGAAAACTAACTTCACTGAAATGGCATATATCCGAACCTATCCGAATCGAATCTACCTAAGAAAACCAATAAGTTAATTTATAACTGCATCTATAAATAAAGTACAATATTTTTAAAAGCACCAATATTTCTGCGAATACTTTAGTCATTTTATGAGAAGTAACCGGTGGTTAGCGAGGGAAACGGGAACTAGATACTTGTTTAACGAGTTGACAGTTCGTAAAGCTACTGAAACTTGCATATGTGTTATAGCAACACATATGTCAAGGGTAACAATTAAGTCAACTCATAAATGCAGGAGGACCCAAGTGTGATTTAGGTTTCAATAATTCAGTATCCGCTGAAAGGAATATCGATCGCAAGGCTATTTTAACGCGTACAGTAAGTGATCAATGGATAGAATGAAATTCCAAACTAGAACAACAGAAATGTATCAAACGTTTATGTTCAGAACATAAATTTTTGCATAATAACTGACAGTGTTTACTAACACATAACATTATCCTTCGCATCGTACATATCAACCAACGGTGTAGCTATAAATAAACTTTTACCTTTTGTCTACACAGGCAATTTGATTTAGTATTATAACATTCGTTACATGCGTTGACAGAAAAACTGTAACCTTAAATCTGTAAATTTTTGAAAGTTGAGGGTAATTTCATTAAAAAGTAGCTCTGTTTATAATTTTACATTAATAATAATAAATGATAATTTAATCATAACAACAGCATAAACTATAATAACTAAAGGAATAATGTTAATAGCATGTAAAATATATTGCATTACACACACACACACACACACACACACACACACACACACACACACACACACACACACACACACACACACACACACACAGTGCCCCAGCGCCCCTTCGCCTCCCTCTCACCCCACCAGCTTGCTGTGGATCGCGCATAAGACCTACAAAACGGTCCTTGACTTCTAAAACCAATCTAACCTAAACCCTCATGGTGGTTACGTCACAAGAGATGATATCGGCGACCCACTTTCTCTGTACGCATGCGCCGCGCTCCGCACACCAGCTCGCGGTCGTTCGCACTGTACCTACGTCGCCGTCGCCTTTGCAAATACCCGCGCAATTACCGTTTAATTCCTTTTTAATCTTACGTTCTCATTTCTGTTTTTTTTTTTTTTAATTTAAATATAAATAGCACGTCTGTAGGAAAAATTGTATTTTTTCAAAACTTTTATTAGAAAGAAGAAAAACAAAAAACATTATGTAAGACTGCAATCTGACCTACAATACACTTACTTTTAAAGAGTCACATGATTTTCACATGATTTTTCTTACCTTTTTTTTAATCTTTCCTTTTTTAGCAAAAGCCAATATTACACGTAAAGTGCTCTTATCTATGTAAAATTTAATATTTTCAATATTTCAAAGGAAACATGATTGTACAACAACAATTTTCTTGTAAACAAGTATTTATTTGTAAAAATAGTAAATTGTCATATACGTGTTCAAAAGGTGTATGAAGGGTAAGTGTACTCTCTCTCTCTCTCCCTCTCTCTCTCTCTCTCTCTCTCTCTCTCTGTTTCGATTCTGTCTCCACTTACTTTTCTTCAGTCTGTTACTACGTAAATATAATAATAAAAATTTCCAGTTTTCGTTTCGCAAAGATGGATTTGAATTATATCATCATTAGCGAATACAACTATCTATATTAATCCCAACGGATGTTACCTTAAAGTATAAAGCCAACTCGGGGCAGCTTTGAATTATGCCAACCAAAAATAATTTCTTTCGTAACTATTATAAACAGTAATTAAATAAGATAATTTTGAATGCGTAAATACAGGAGAATGCACACAAGCGTGTGTGTGTAATTATAATTAATTTATATTAGTTCAATCACTTTCTGCTACAGTCCGTTTCTTGATGTATATAATACATTTAATATTTATAAATATTAAATGAATTAATTTATAATATAAAACAAAGATAGATTATATGTGTAATTTAATTATACGTAACTGTATGGCTAATAAGACGTGATGTGTGTGTGTGTGTGTGTGTGTGTGTGTGTGTGTGTGTGTGTGTGTGTGTGTGTGTGTGTGTGAACTGTTTGATTAATGTTTCTTAATAATACAAATGCTTTAAATGTTTAAATTATTCATTCAAATTTAATCGTCTTCATTTGTGGTAATTAATTCTACGATGAAATACTATTATTTCAAGAAAAGGAAATTTTTGGATACAGTAGCCTACATTAATTGAATATGTGCCTACGCGCGCTATGTAAAATTGACACGACAAATAATTAAAACTATTTAAATTCGTTAGGTCATCTAATGGTCATTGGACGAATTACTGACATTTAGTCGATTTCTATTATACTGTCTTTCACGGGAAATGAGTCATCCTTATCATATATTCGACTCTTATAACTTTTAATTGTAAGTCCGCTTGATGTTCTGTGTAGTCAAGACATATATTTGTTTTAGGGGATATTATCAGTAATAGTAATTTAATAAATATCAAAACAATATCATAAAATCGATGTTTTATTATTTGAATTATTGGTAAGTCCGAGTGTAATCTTAAGTTGGAACAAGTAAATATAACTAAATCTGGAATGAATGAACAGTATAAGTAAATACAAGCCTAGAGGGTGTACGACACGTTGTAAACAATTCGAGTCGATAAACCCTCCATTCGACCTTCGAGGGGTGCTTCAACCCTACAGTAGCTGTATCGATGTCACTATCCCCACTCCGGGATGAACACTGGTTTTATAAATGCCACTCCTAACCTTATTTTTGATGAAGAATCCTAAATCCGTCTTCTTCAATTCGCAGTCGACCGATATAGATCTCGTAGATAATTCACAAAGACATGTACATAATAAATAATGATTCAACCGCACCATTTCGGTTTAGAACATAAAGTTGCCAGTATTCTGCGTACAAGAAGTGAATTTATTTTCTCGGAAATAGTTTTGATCATTAAACGTATTGCATAATCTTCGAATTGTATATGTTTGTTCAAGTGACACTGGAAGTACAACTGGTAGTATGAACACACACACACGCGCGCGCGCGCGCAAAACATCCATGTGTATAAGTTTATTTATCTTCTTCCTTGTTATACCAACTTATCCTTTATAGTTCTTTTTTCCTTGCCCCACCTACGCTATACCTTACGCAGTTTTATATTTCCTTGTGGAGTATATTTCTTTTGTTGTTTCAAGCTGATTTTCAGTTGTAATCTGTTTGAATTTTTTGTAATTTAAATGACCGGAAATTGGTGACTGACTAATATTACGAAGTTTGCAAGCTGTGCGCGGCGTTCAAGAAATCTAAAAGTTGGCATACAATCTGCGCGCGAGGTCAACATACTTCTTACCGAGGGCTTATACAAGCTTCGTGCAACACTCAGTTCGGCTCGCTCTAAGTTAGAGGTGATAAGAAAAGAGGGCCGCTGTTTTATAACGTTTTATGCCGTTATTTTCGTGGCTACTTTTAAACGAATAAAGCCCAAAGTTTAGTATATACGCTGTGACTGAATTCAAGAATTTGCAATTTACCCGTTGGGAGAGCTAATAAGGAATTTTAGGAGTTATAGGTTAAAACAGGATGTTGTTAGTTTCAGTCATGTAAAATAAAACACACTACAAAAAATATGAAATCAAAACAGTACAATAGAAAACCTCTACCAGCAGCACAGTACCTCTGTTGCCACGGCAGTACAAAACCTAAATACTAAAATACGCTATACAGAAAACTTTACTTCTTATGACACGATTTTACGTTAATCTTTCTTGAATTTTTACAGTAAGAAACATCGAACATCGAGCATTCGCTGTCTCAAAAGGAAAGCTAGCAGCGCTTATATTAATGGAGTATATATGGGTTCAAACGTTTGGTATACATGGCTCAACGTTCGGTTCTAAACAGTAAAAGACTGCTTTGCACACAGCTTGTATTAGGCTACAATAGTTGACTCGCACGCAGACTGTATAAATCTGATATTACGATATACGACTAATACTTGTATAATAATAATTTTCGTCTAGTATGATTTGCGCAATATGGAATTTCTTACGTTTTTACCATATTTTATCAAAAAACGTTCCGTATTTTGTCGAAATTTGCAGAATTCGTTTTTGTTTTTATGTTTTGTATGCGACACTGAAGACTTAATCTTCAAAAATGTTTGGACATTTTGAAGTAAACTTAATTTATATATAAGTTTGTAATAAATATTGATATTTATATAAAAATACTATTTAAACATATTTCGTTAAGCACCAGATGAAAATGGATGCAGCTGGAAAGTGGCAAAACGATGCGAAGTATGGTCAAATCAAATGTTTGATGTAGCTTAACACGATATTCACAGTACTGCTCCGCAAAATGGATGAATTTGTTTACTTTTATAGTATTAGCTCGTAGGGTTGCCAAGATTTTAGAAAATGTTAACTAATTTTTTCTCCACAAGATCTCACAAAAAAAAACTTAAAAAGTTAATAAACATTAAACATTAAAGAAACTGAAAAAATCATTTAAATAAATGCTTTTCATTAAAAAAAACAAACGTCTGAAACAGTCCCATGATCCATCAACAATCAGTCAAACGAAAAGTAATGAATGAATAAATTTTTATACAGACATAGTTCTTAACGTAAATCTGTTATGATAACATAAATCTAATGTAAATTTTACTATACGCGTGGCATAACTTAATATCGTTCATCTAAGTATTCCACAAAAGACGTGAATTATTTGTTCTTATAGTACAGCGCGAGCTCGCGCGCGCACACACACATACACACACGCAGAATATACACTGAAGTTAAACCAAGGAAGTCCAGGCAAAAAATAATAGGGAAATTACAGAAGTAAGTAGGAAGCAATAGCGAATAGGAAGAACAATCATACTTCAACAGCACAACTCTCCAGAGGATAGAGAACTGTATAGGCAAGAGAGGAACGTGGCAAGTAGGAATATCAGGTAACTCAAAGAATCGTATTAGGAAAGATTTACAAAGGAAATGGAGCACGATATATATGGGTCCCAGAAGAAACTATGGCGAACACTTAGAAATAGGAAAGCCGAAGTTAGTGGGACCGTTAAAATCAATACCATAGAAATAAACCTTTTGGATAATTACTTCAGTAACTGTGCCAATACGGGGTGCGAGGAGGAGCATCTCTAATATCAGGAAATTACGATGTAGATAATGTAATGGAATTCAGAACCGAAAATATGAACGATACATTAACAATATCGAAGAACAGAAATGCTCCTGGTTGTGATGGAACAGGAAGTGAATTGTTAAAGCAGGGATGTTGAAACGTTACTGTGAACCTGTGTATTAATTTAATATGTATATAAACACATAAAATAATAAATCAACTATTAATGGTAACTATAACAATATATAATATAAAGCGTTGTAATGTACATAGATGTAAGTAAAGTATAAATGAAAATTTGAATCAAAAGAGGCTCGACTACGCGACAGTCAGGCGCCGACAAAATAAGTTACAATAGACCCAAAACACCCTTACATGTCATAAAAGCATAAAATGTTTTGTAGAGTAAATACAGCAAAAAACGCCCATGTACCGTTAGGTCAACGGTACTGTGTCCTTCAACAGACAATAGATGACACGCCAATAAGTATGATCATTTTAGAAAGTAGCGTCACTTTTTAGGAGTCTAACGAACGTCCGCGTACGTTTATCGCCCGCTCTCTGGCAACCAATCACGGATAGCGTCGGTAGTGAGCGCGAAAAAGATACAGCACCGGAATGGGTAAGTTCGAATTTACCGGCAAATATTTCAAAGTCAAGCCAATGGGAGTATGATCAACAAGAGCTGTAGTGAGGGAAGGACTCGGAAAACTATAAAAAACAAGTGAAGCAAACAAAAAGGGGAAGTTTAAGTTTAATTTTCACGCAAAACACGGGAAACCTGCGTCACTCGATGTGAGCATTTTAATACTATAATTCTAAGTTCAAATCAAGAGATTATCTCGGTTAAATAGTTGAGAAAGAATTACAGTCATCAAGAAGTTTATTTTATATGTGTGCGCGATTGTACATACGGACCAGAAGATGTTTAACTTTGTGCGCATAGATTGCAGCAAGAAGTATACTTATTTATACGTGCGCGACGTCTAGTACTAACGCGAGCGAGTGAAGTAAATAAAGAAGGTTTAATCAAGCGTGATTAGTGCAAAGTGTAGTGCGATGTTCAACGCAGGATTACAGTTCGTCATTCTTTTACTTGGAATCCAGCAACAAGTAACAGTATATCATTTATGATTCACAACTCAATAAATTAACATAATTTTAGCATCTCAAAAAATAACTCATCTCATTCTCAAAAGACCCACGAGTTCAGATACTAAATATTACAATTTATGCTATATGACTTGTTTGGAGAGTTACGGTATAGTAAAGTAAGGAAACAAGTTATAATAATTATAGAAATGGTAACGAAGTTGAATAATTTAATAAATGGAAGATTATAGAAGTTCATAGTGGTTAAGAATTTATAATACATATATATGTTTTGATTAATATTGAAGATTTAAATGTGTTAAGGAAGTAAATTTGAATCTACTGATTGCTCATTTGAATAATACTTGATTAATATGATTTTGAAGAATCCGTAATTTAGAGATATTAATAATTTTTTGTTATTAATTATAAAGAATATTAATGAGTATAGATTGGAAAGATGATATTAATGATTAATCCTCAGATGTATTAAGTAATAAGAAGATAACAATATAAATCTTAGTATCTGAACGAAGTGTTATTATTTCATAACAATTCAGAGATACTCTGCTCTGGCGCCCAAGCAAATTAATCAATAATACAAAAATGAGTGGAAGTATTCAGTAATAAATATATCTAAATATAATTTGTAACACCATAAACCAATGTAATTACCGAGTATATTCAATACTGTCTTGAATAAATTATTTAGTTAACATTCGAAAATTACGCGCGCTTCACGAGTAGTTATATTTAGCGCACCAATACGTTGAGCAAGTCTATAAGAATCTTTACATTTGTCGCCAGCAACGTGGTGCTGTTGTTGAAAAATCTTTATAATGTATCTCTCTTGTGAAGCATTTGGCAATATTCTTTAATCATGTAATTGACGATGGTAAAATACCGAGAGAATGAAAAGGCAGCATAGCTATACCATTTTGTAAGAAGGTACAAAAGAGTGACTCTGAAAATTATTGAAGTATAACACTCTTAATAACAACACAGAAATTATTGACGAAAATAATATTTTCAGAAACTGCACACATTCTTAAACATAAACGAAGAAGAACAAGGATTAAGCCCAAATCGATCTACCACGGATATTATATTCATAGTTCGCCAGATAGTCGAAAAAGCGATTGAATATAACAAGCCAGACTTTACGTGTTTCGTGGACTTTGATCCAAGGAATTTGATCAAGTAAAACTATCTGCCGTTATAAACAGTTTAGATAGTTCCTGGAGGAGAAGAAATTGCCGTCAAAATTATTTAACACTATAGCAGATTTATACAAAGGTACAACTACAGAAGTACAAATAGGTATTAGGTTAACAACAAAACTCAAATCCATAGGTGGCATATGAGAAGGGGACTAACTCAGCCCAGCTATGTTTAATCTAACAATGGATCGGATTCAGAAGATAATAATTTGCAAAGACGTCTTCATAAATTTGTAATAACAGCAACAAAATATAATATGATTTTAGGTCTCAACAGACAAGACCAAATGAATGGTAATTTCAAAAGATACCATTCGATGTAAACTGGAAATTGGAAGGAAAGTTGTAGGTTCAGGTCATGGAGTTTCAGTATTTAGGGACAGACGTCTCTAGTGATCGAAATACCTACGAGGAAGCAAGAAGACAGGCAATGAAAGGAGCTCATATTTCTGGATTTGTAAGAGATGTAACCTGGAAAAATAAATACCTCAGACTTGAAGGTAAAGTGAAGACATACAAGATGATGATACGACCAGCGTTGACTTATGGAGCTGACACGCGAGTTGACACTAGTAGAACAAAACGACTGTTACGGACGATAGAAATGAGTACACTCAGGACAAACGAGACATGATAGAATACGAAATAGTGGCATAAGACGGCGAAGTCAAATAGAGGATGTAGTCATATTTGTCAGAAGGCGAAATGATCATGTTGACAGGGCAAGCGACGATAGATTAATAAAAATAGTGAGAGATTCTAGACCGTTGGAGAAATGGAATCCTGGCAGACCACAGAAGATATGGACGGTGGACTTGGAATCGACCTGATGCGTGAAGAAAAACATGCGATTAAGCCTATATAAAGGAAGAAATAGAAGAAGAAGAAGAAGAAGAAGAAGAAGAAGAAGAAGAAGAAGAAGAAGAAGAAGAAGAAGAAGAAGAAGAAGAAGAAGAAGAAGAAGAAGGATGAGGAGGAGGAGGAGGAGAAGGAGAAGAAGAAGAAGATGAAGATGATGAAAAGAAGAAGAAGATAGAGGTAAATAAAATACCGACGAAGGATATAGTTAGCTGAAAAATTAAGAATTAGAAGAGCCGCTGGGAAGAGAATGTAATAACCAATATAAATGCACAGGTACAGAGGCTAAGGTGGTTTGAGAGAACTCCCGAAACTGAAAGAAAGTAAGCAATGATAAACCAAAGAGGAGCGCAAATTCATGTTGGGATGATTAGTAGAATGACGCGTACCAATGACAGTCTTACAGGACACTGAAAAAAGGAGAAACATAAAAATACTTGTAATTAGGATAGCGATGCACAGATACCTACGAGTGATTCATCGCGAATAGATAAGGACATCGGAAACGGCCAATATTTAATAAACAACTTACTTACTATTTAATATTTAATATACGACTTACTAATAAACAAATGTAATGATAATAATAATAATAATAGTAATGGTAATAATAAATACATTCCTTTTTTAAACCATCAAAATAATTTAGCAGAGGCGAGGTAAGCCGCCTATATGAACCGTACAGTATAGCACAACCCACTGCTGTGTCCCGAGGGGAAGTTTGGTGGGTCGTGAAGTCGAGCTGGTAAAATCCTTCAAAATGGGTCCTAGACTTAAAAAGGTTGAGAATCACTGGATAGAAGGAAGGCATTGTGGCCAGTACTACGTTTTATCCGCCCATTAGCCTTATAGGCACTTATTCAATAGGTATGAAGTCGACGTTGAAGCTAGAAAAAGCGCCTTGATTTTACGGTGTACGCGGAAATCAATCCCGGAACGTCAAGGTTAATCCAAGCGAAAACACACACACACACACACACTTTAAGAGGGACCTAACTCATATTCTTGCAGGAGATCCAAGAATCATTGCTGTGTTACTCTCTCCCGCCCTCCCCCTCACACTCTCTCTCCCTCCTCCATTCTTCCTCCCTCCCTCTCTCTCACTCACTCCCTCTCTCTCTCTCTCTCTCTCTCTCTCTCTCTCTCTCTCTCTCTCTCTCTCTCTCTCTCTCTCTCTCTCTCTCTCCTCTCTATCTAAGTAACGAACAACAAAAAACTGAAAGTGGAAGCCTCCTGAATCACAGACGCATTATTTCTCGCTTTCACTTTTCTCATCGCTTCCACACACATACATACAACAGGACTAATTGCGAATATCGTTTGCGCTGTGGTCATTTAGCTGCATGTCTCGCTTTAATAACACAATTTTTAACTCACACACACAACAACAACAAAGTAAGTGAACTTCACGTTTATGTAATCACCTTCAACCATTTCCGTCTACTACGTAACATCATAACGCTATGAGAACAGCAAAGGGGATACTAAAGTTAGAAGAAGCTTTTTTTCATTAGAAACGATACTGAATTTATATATATACTGTATATATAGTGTATCTTGTGTGCGACGAAGAGCGCAACAAACGTAGAAAGGTAGAAAAAGTCGAGGTAATAGTACAAAACAGCTACAATAACTGATTAATATAAAACCAGAAGCTCTCTCTCTCTCTCTCTCTCTCTCTCTCTCTCTCTCGCGCGCGCGGGGGGGGGGTCCGTATAGACCTGGGGTTCTATCAACGCAACTGTGGCTACACTAACCTGCACTACACGGCCAGAATCAGGGGGAATCAGTATAATTATACTGTCGCTACATATGTATAAGGTGTATACAGCCTGTTCTGATAATGGAGCTGCAGCCTCCTCAACCCCTTGGATAGGCCCCTGCTAAAACAACCGCTAGCTTGCAATTTTAACGTCGCGGCCAAGCGAATGGATCGCAGAATAGTTATTCAATATTTTGCCCCATTTTTGATAACCACCAGGGCAATATATCTGTTAAAATTAACATTGAAAATTTCTTGAAAGCTGCTCATTTTCTGGTGATACGTTCCTCTCTATTTATAGTAAAAATAACGTTCGAAATAGGTCCACTTCATTCAGTAATCACATGACACAATGGGGAAGACAGGAAAATACTTGACAATTTATTAATCCAAAACTAAAGCCTGAGCTTTTCTTTCAAGTTACAGTTTTTAAACTTTTATAATGCCATAATCGTTAGTCTCCATTTAAAATTATTTTGTCGATAAACAAAGCTGTAAATAATATAGTAAAATCAATATATTTCCCTAATTTATTGAACTTTAAAACGCAGTATCTGACGTTTATACAGTTATTTTTTTGACAAAGGAACATTTGCAGGTACTTATCGACATAATTATAACCAAAAAGTAAAGTACACGCATAGTATATTTTTTTAAGAGCCGAAAACACTGTCGTCCTTCCTCTAAAACAAATAATGAGATAGTTGCGCCCGTTCATATGTGTGCTGGGGCTGGGAATAGAAACAACAGATAAAAACAACAACGAACCAAAATGTAGGCCTACCTGTCTAAACAGTGTAACGGCAGAGTGGTCTCTCATTCCAGATTTCCCTAATTCTATAAATGGAAGCGAATTTCCGCAGGAAAACGTAATCGATCGTGTATGTGTGTCTGTATGTGGGAGGGGGGTGCGAAGGAGTAGTTAGTTATCACGTAAAGAGGTTGAGCTGTACGTTATAACGTCTCTCAATACATACTAGTTGGAGTACTGTTACGTAACACGGACGACGTTGAAGCGCTAGAGAGACAGTTATAGTTACGGAACAACGTGATGTGATCGAGTAAGAATATTTACAGAAAATAAACAGACAAAATTGGGAAGATAAAATAACCAAAAGAATAGATGTAACAGAACTAAGAATCGACTGAAGAGGGGTTTACTATGGTGAGCCACGTTTCAATAATAAGTGACAGTATGTTATAAAAACAGTCTGAAAATGGAAATCAACAGAAGAGTTCGTGGTACGCCTAGAAAGGGGCGGAAGAACAAGTAGCTGAAATAACTGAAATATGTAATCTGGAATAAAAGGTACGAAAGCCCACACGGCTCTGCAGAACTACACACTTTATTTAAGGAAAATGATGTAGAATGGTTTTTAAAGGCCCTATATATATTTGTTATATAAGTGGGTATTTTGTATTGGTTAACATATTATATCAATCATAAAATCGAACACCGCTATTTTTAAAACATTTTCCATCAAAATGATGTAAACCAGTCATTACGATATAAGGTGGCATGAAACTTAATTTGTACTGTAAGCGACGCTTATCCAGTGAGGATAAACAGCAAATTTATGACAACACTGTCTGTTTGTCAATCTTGACAAACTTTCATTAGCGTGGGCAAAAACGTGTACTATTGCCTGACAAAAACTTAGTTCCTGCAGGTAACTAAGTTAACTGAGGTTCGCAACTTGAACTCGATGTTTATGTAGAGAGAATGTGATTTTGTAAAAACTTGGCAACGACAACAAAATGAAAATATCTACATATATATTTTTTTGTAATTCAGTAGTTAATCACAGTAACATATCTTCTCAACATTTTACATTGTAAACAATAAGTATTATCGGTCACCTTTGTATTCCTTCTTACGTGGTAACGCTGTGTACTTATCGGATCCGTCTAGTTACGTAATCACACGCCTTAACAATAAAAATTAAAAACAATTAACATTACATATTATGTGATTTCACCTACATTACATAATAAGTATTACCACGTCGTCATAACCAACGAAATAATAACGCACAAGAACTTAAACTGCCTCCATGCGTGAGTACGAAAATAAAATCAAGTTTAGAATGTTGTATACGCGTGGTGACCCCCAGAAATAGCAACGTTTTAAAACCAGGTATATATAGATGAATAAATAAATACAATTTGGAATTAATTTAGTGGTCGGACGGGAGTCAGTGTCAATGTAGCCGGGCACAGCTAGCTAGGGTTGGCAAAGTCAAGTTCCACAGTAAGGTTTGCTGGTTGGCTTGAGCAATCTGACCCAGTTTCAGCGCAAGGGGGGATTGACCGCCAGCGAGCGCACCTTGCCTGCCACACGCTTGCGTAACTAAGCCCCCCCCCCACTCAACATTCACTCTCGTTCGCTCCCACTCCTCCCGATGACAAGACGCTGTCTCACTTTTTCTTTCTTTCAAAGTTTGCAACTGAATGATGGACGTTGACTTCTCATGTCTATATTGTGATTACAGTTCAATAAAAAAGTTGAACAATAAAATAATTATTTACTAAAGCAGACAGTTGTAAACTATAAACGAACTTGATCCTCCATTCAATAGTAACAATTTCGGTTGCTGAACTACTCAATTAAAACATTATTCATATTGATAACTTTATCTGTGTCACAATTCTGTTACTTAAAAATAATTATTTCCGTTCATTTCTTTACGAATTACAAGAAGCTATAGTCTACTATTTCGCGAAAATTAGAAGACACTGAAAACAAACGGATAGAATATAGCTTCTGAAATATCCGTCTGTACACTATGGATATGCGCATAGAGATATGTTTAATACATACATATTAAACGAGTGCATACCGCGCGCGCGCGTGTGTGTGTGTGTGTGTGTGTGTGTGTGTGTGTGTGTGTGTGTGTGTGAACAAGATAAAATTTTGTATCAATATTTTCTGGTAAGTAAATACTTCATTCTTTAAAATATACAAGGAAAACTGAATAATACTTACCAATAAAGACAGTCATGCGTTCGCGTTCAACACCACCTAATAAGAATCTTTTTGTTTTCCCATGTTGTGTATGGACTTTCACGTTGAACCTAACTTGGCGGTTCAGTTACGTAAATGACGTCTTCGTAATACTTACAGCGGACAATACCTTCAACATACCTGTCAGAATTAGAACAGGAAGACGTCTTGCCAATTCTGGGCATCTTCGTAACGGAAAACAAATATGACAGCTTTCATCATACCGTGTATAGGAAGCCATCCCACATTAATCGTAATCTCTCCGCACATCCTCACTACAAGTCCGATACAATTCAAATCCATTAATAAAAACTTCGTGTTTCCATTCGACAAGGGTATCACAGGTGAAACCAGCAAACTATTCGAGATCAAAATGAACAGAAGAAACTGCAACACCAAAAAGAAAATCACCAACGAAACCACAGGCATGACATGTGAAGGGAGGACTTGCACCCGTGTCCAAAAAATAAGCAGGTCTTGAAACCTTTGAAAGAAGGATGTTTAGAAAAATATTTGAACCCTTTCAACAAGATGATGTAACATGTATAAGAACAATGAACTTAGATTTTAATTCTCAATAAAGACACAGTGAGATATTCACTTAACTCCTGGTCAAGTGCAACGCTGTAAGTCTGTGAAAGTGATCACATACTGCAAACCGAAACCAAAGGGTAGAGGGAGGACCGGAAGGGGGTTGGATATATTGAGTGGTGAAAGTTCTTAGAGCAGTGGGAGATATGATCGGGAAAAGGATGGCAAGAGTCAGCTAATCAGGCCAGAACCAACGAAGATGTTTAGTGCCGCAGAAAGAAGAAGAAAACTAAGGGTTTTGTCAGGGGTGTTTACCAAATTCCCTCATTCGACTACTTTAGGACTTCTATCGAGCAGCCCAAAAGGATGATCCATGAGCGCGCAAAATAACGTTGAAGCTCGTTGAAGAAAGGAGACAACGCCTTAACACTTCGAGTACACTACTGTACAGTATAACTGGACACAACATCCAAACTGAACATGCCGAAACCACTCTATTTAACCCTTAGTTTGGCAGTGTGTCATATTTGATACACTCTGAAACAAAATTATACAATAAAAATTTCTCAGCATAAACTACCGTCTCTTTGGCATTGTGCTGTACTTGATACACTCCTCTGCCGTTCTAAGTGAGTTTTGCTGCACTCTGATGGAAGGAAAGTGAATAGCACTCAGTTATTATCAAGATGGCACAGAAGGAGAGCTCACATTCTCACATGCAAACCACATGGTAAGTTGAAAGCTGATTTTTTCTTTTTTGTATAACTAAGAGTAGCATTTGTCTGTTGTACAGTTAATAGAAAGCTTCATTGTTTATTTTAAACTAATTAGTTTGTAATTTGTGTGCATATTAAGATAGTTATATATGTTTGAAAAGGCATGTATCATAAACAACACTCTGCCAAATCCTCAGTTCCACATACTTTTCGTTACATATATCGAAAACAACGCTCTGCCAAATAGCCAGAATATCTGATATTTTGCTACATGTATCTGTTACAACACATTGCCAACAACTGTATGCAAAAAAATCTTCATATAAATATCTCATTACCACCGCTGACATATATAACCTATAATAAATTTTTATAAAATAAAAATAAATCTATTTTAAAATTGAAATATATTTTCAGAAAGGGTCTACAAATGTTACAAACTTTTCAAGTAGAGTATCGATAATTAATTTAATAGAATAAATTTTAATATACTTAAAGTATATTACACTATATTTCACAATACTGTGTATGCAGAAAATTACCTTTTTATTTTAAAATATGGTATTTTTTTACAGCTTTTAATATTCATGAATTACTGTTGCATTACTTATATTGTGTATTTATTACAGAAAGAAAATGTCTACATATCAAATAGCACAAGGAAGATAATAGCTCTCAGTCCTGACCCCACATCTTCAGATCATGGATCTGACTCAGAAGAAGCTGACATATCCGACTTTGAAGGAATTCTGTGTGGTGATGGCGAAGAAGAATCAGCCCAGGAATCTGATGTAAGGTCTATTCCTCCTTTCACTTCCTGAAGAATTGGAAAGGATGTTGGATAGTATAGAGGCTTACCAATTTCCAGAGATGGTACATGCAGATATTTGCACAAATGATTGACATTTGCATAAACAATGCGTGGTTACTCCATAGTAGGGAACTGAAATTAAAATCTGTGAAAATGGAAATATTTCAGGTTTAAAATTTATGAAAGTCTTATTATGAAGAATAAAGTAAGGGCCAGATCAATGAATAACAACTTACCTGTAAAATTAATTAAAAAGCCATCCTTACCGAGACCTCTGTGGAAGTTCGTCAGGACAATTTATTAACAATATAAATTCTGTTTGTAAATTGTTTACTTCAACAGTAACATGTAATTAATTTGTGTATTTGTAATAAACGATTTTTCAGTGTATTTTTATTGAAGTTTTATACTTTCTTACAGTTTTTCTAGAAAACAATATAACAGTTGTAACGAGCAGAAAATTTTAAAATTTTTAAATTTCACCTCGGCAGAGTACGTTCACACGAGGCAAGTGTCAACGACTTATGGTGGAGCAATAAATAAGGCGTTAATCGATACTGGATCTGTAATAGCTGGGTTATCTGAGTCGTGGTTTCACCAAAACAAACATGACATTACACCTTATGAAATATTACCGATGTCTAACACATTAATAGTTAGCGCAGTTGGTAATAAATCAAAGCTAATCAGAAAACAAATATTATGTGATATCTATATTGAAGAAATTAAATATGAATGTGTTTTCCTAATAATACCAGATTTGATAAAACCATGCATATTAGGAACCAATTTTCTTCAAGAAACAGGGTGTCTCATTGACATGGGAAGAAGAATCGTCGAGATAAGAAGAGAGGATAACGAAGCGACGTACACGGTGCCTATGATGCATATAGAAGTGGTGGACGTAGAAGAAGAAGAAGAGATCATTAGAAACATTAATAAGAAGATAGAAAGTATAGAATGCGGAGATAGAGGAACGTTGGAAAGGTTAAGGGAGATTCTAATAAGAAATTGTAGTTTATTCAGAGAATGCCCCGGAAGAATCGATGGGTATGTCCACGAGTTCCGAGTCACCGACCAGACACCGTACTTCCAGAGAGGATGGCCTGTCCCATTAGCCTATAAAGGGAAGGTAGATGAGGAGATTCGGAAAATGTTACGGTATGGGGTCATTGAGAGATGCAACAGCGCATATATCAACCCACTAGTTACGGTAATCAAGAAGGATGGTAGCGTACGATTGTGTTTGGATGCGAGGAAGGTGAACAGTGTGACTATCCCGGACTACGAGGGTGCCCCTCCAATAAACGACATTTTGGCGAGATGTGGAGAGATGAAGTACTTATCTACCGTAGATCTAACTAGCAGTTTCTGGCAAGTACCACTGAAGTCGGAATGCCGGAACTTCACCGCTTTTATGTACGACGGCAAGTGTTATCGTTTTACAGTTACACCATTCGGTCTGAGTACCAGTTCTGCTGCACTGACCAGGGGATTGGACACAGTATTGGACGAAGAAGTAAAAGAAAATACCATTATTTATGTCGACGATTGCCTGTGTTATTCAGAAGATTTAGAAACGCACTTGTTACATTTAGACTTATTATTATCTAATTTAAGAAGGGCAAATTTAACCATCAATTTGGAGAAGTCGCAGTTCTTCAGACAAGAAATCGCGTACCTCGGTTATCAACTAACAACGCAAGGAATACGAGCAACGGACGAGAAGATAGATGCCATTATGAAGTTCCCTGCACCTCGGAACCAAAAACAATTAAAAGGTTTCCTGGGGTTGACAAATTTCTATAATCGTTTTACAGACAAATACGCGGAAACTACTAAACCATTACTGGAGTTGTTACGGAAAGGACAGAAATTCACCTGGACACAGGAATTAAATGAGTGTTTTCAGCAGGTTAAAAGGTTATTCGTAGAAACAGTCATCTTAAAGTTTCCCCGAATAAACCAAAGATATTATATGCAATGTGACGCCAGCAACTTTGCATATGGCGGACAACTATATCAATTGGATGAAGAAGGAAGAATTGGAGTAATAGCTTTTACCAGCAGGACATTCAAGGGTGCGGAAATAAATTATTACACTACGGAGAAGGAGCTTTTGTGTATTGTAAGATGTCTTGAGCGGTTCCGTATATACATACTAGGACAACCGTTAACCATCATTACTGATAATAAAGCACTGACTTTTATGAATAAATGTCATTTAAACAACTCGCGTATTACACGCTGGATCTTAAGTATTCAGGAGTACAAATTTGACATTGTCCATTGTAGAGGTAAGGACAATATTATTGCCGATCTTCTGAGCAGAAGATGCCACACCAGAAGTAATTAGTGACAATGTTTCCGAATATTTAATTAACCACCTGACAATCAAAATGGATAAGAAGGTAAGCAAGATCCTAATGGATATTGGAAGGCACCAAATTCAAGACCATAAGCTTAAGTATATTATTGATAAGATTAGGGAAAATTGTATAGATAAGAAATTAAATAAATTTTATAGATTCGTCGATGGGAAATTGTACAGATTACGCAAAGGAGAGTGGAAACTATACGTACCGAACAGTGTGTCTGGCGAAATAATTGCTGAAATACACCGTACGTATGGGCATCCCGGTGCGAAGAGATGTATCAAATTATTGCAGGAGTACTTTACCATGGACGGGATGTTAAAGAGGGTGAAAAATTATGTACGGACTTGCGACACTTGTCAGAAAAAAAAGGATTCCGGCAACAGAAATTCGTTCGGAGGAACAAAAGCCATAATACCGTTACGCAAGGGTGACCTTGTGAGCGCGGACTATTACGGACCGTTACCTGCTTCGTCTGGCGGGATAAGGTATCTATTTATTATGGTTGACAACTTTACCAAATACGTACGACTTTTCACACTTCGAAGGGCAACGACCGTCGCTACACTGAGGAGAGTACACCAATATCGTGAAGAACTAGGGTCTCCTAGAGTGATTATCACAGACAACGGAACGCAATTTTCATCTAAAAAATGGTTAGATGGATTAACTGAACTAAATATCCAACCACGATTTACCGCAATAAGGAACCCTTCTGCGAATCTGGCTGAAAGAATCAACAGACAGCTTGGGAACTTATTTAGGATCTTTGTTGGTGATCAACATACAAAGTGGTCGCGTTACGTGCCAATCGTCGAGAGTTGTATTAACGAAACGTACCACGAGACGATAGAAGTAACACCGTACGAAGCCCAGCTCGGAAGAAAACCTCCCAGAGCGTGAGAAAAATACATCAACAAGGATATGCTCCTAGTTAAAGGGGTAGATCATAACCAAATATTTATCAAAATGAAGGAGAAGAGAGAAAAACAAGCAAAATTATGTAATGAGACTAAAACCATTACAAGATTCAACATTGGTGAGAAAGTGTTAATCAGAACATATCATCAATCGGACGCGGTCCAGAAAAGAATTGAAAAATTTTGCGAACTGTACTGCGGACCATATAAAGTGCATCAAATTCTCGGAGAAGCTACTTATCTACTCGTTGATTGCGATGATGACAAGAAACTCCGTGGAAAATTTAATGCCAGACAATTGAAAAAATACTATGAATCAGAGAATTGAAGATGAAGGAAGAGGAAGAAATAGAAGAAGATGTCTTAAGAAGCTAGCCGATGCTGATGAATCAACTGCGTTAGGGTAATTGACGCGATGATATCATTCAAGCTGGCTTATCCAAGAAAGTTATGTACTTTAATTGTTGAAACATAACATCAAAAAATGTATTTAGTCAATTAAGCACTAATTAAATGTTAGATAATAAGATAAATTAACATTTAGTGTGACATTTTAGAAAAATATTGCAGTGAATGCAAAGGACATTTAATTGCTATTATTTGATTTATATGGTAATAAGTTAAAAGGACAAAGTGAAAAAAAATGGACACTTAAAATCAAATAAGTGATAATATTCAACGAACTAGATAGTGAATGAACTTTATTAATATGAGTGTATGTAATTAGTAGGTTAGGATTATAAATGATGTTATCATGAAATAGGTAAATCATTGAAACTAAATGTAATACGTGTATGTAAATTATTAAGATAATTACAATTAACATAGCGATTGTGTCAATTAACAATCTAATTTTAAAATAACATTTTAAAAGATTTTATTGGTAAGATCATTAATAATGCACAAAGGTGTATATGTATAGGAGATTTTCTTTGATATCATGTAAAGGTTACATTGAACCGCTTAACTGTTCGATAATATCTTGTGAATATGATATTTTAGAAGGTAAAATCTTATTCAATTGATGAAATTATTTAATTGCTTATGGAATTTATGATTTGTCTTATAATTATAAAGATAAGGTATTTATATGTCAATTCGACAATGTGAAATGCGTTCAGCTATCCCAAATAGCTGGCAATAAATTCAGAGAACCAATTAAAACCAAAAGGGGGTGTACCACTGGTCATATAAGCTTTTGAAAGTAGGTTATTGTGTATACCTTCCCCTGAAGAAGACGGACACGAGGCGACGTACAGGGCGCAGAATTTAGATTTGAGTTGTTCCCATAGGTCACATCGTCAAATCGAAATTGAGGACACTGTAACGAGCAGAAAATTTTAAAATTTTTAAATTTCACCTCGGCAGAGTACGTTCACACGAGGCAAGTGTCAACGACTTATGGTGGAGCAATAAATAAGGAGTAATGAGAAGGTGTCAGTGAAGCGTTGCTGACTTGACAATAGAAACGCATTAAGTTCAATCCAACTATAGAATTTGGTGGCGTAAGATGACAGGGAAAGTTTCGTCCAGAATTATTGCTCTCCGCAGCTGTAACAACATAAGTGAGGACATTCACACCCGTACCAAGAATTGTAGCAGATGTGGCCGTATTACGTCAGTAGACGATAAGCGACAAAAACAAGTGATGCTCCATACTACAATGAAACGGATACGCTGCACCTTAAGTAACAATACTGGAAGATAGGCTGACAAAAACTAAAGTCATGTTACACAGCTGGAGGTATCGTCTAATTGACAGACAAGAATTTACGAAGGGAAAGTTGGGGTGACTTCAACGACCAGCAGATGTTCGAAATTAGTAATAGCCAGAAAAAAGGGGTAAGAGCATAGAACAATACGCCAGGAAGACTGTAAGTATAGATGATGGGAATCTATAGAAACGCAGAGTTTACTCAGACAATAGGCTGATAGACAAGTTGTTAATAGCCATAGTTTCTTCGAAGCGGGTCAACGATCGTCAAGCCAGAGAGCAGGGAGACCTAAGGACCTATCAGAGACCTTCAGCCAGCGAGAAATTTGATGGTGAGGGATGTTTCCATAGCAACTGAGACGAAGAACCTATCGGAAGAACTATGACGTAGGATTTTGACATAGTGGGACAGTATTTTCCGAGAAAATCAAAAACTGACCAATCTCGAAGAGAAGTGGGCGTGAAGCGCGCCAGAGACAAAATTTTGAGTAGGGACGAATTAATAAAACTAGCTGTCCAGGAAGGCGGAGAGGCAGTCATACTCAATTTTTAGACAGTCAACACTTAAATTTTGAATAGTTATACTAAAGTTTTTACAGTTAGAATTTTCAGACAGTTTACATTTCAATTATCAAGTAGTTTAACTACAAGTGCGAGAGACGGTATATTATAAACTTTCCATTGTTTACTCAAATCTTTCGGAAGTTAGATAAATAACAAGGAACTTAAAACTTAATAATACATTCATATCGCGGTAGTGAACGTTACCGGAGTGCGCAGTAACGGACTTAGTGAAATTTACACCAAGTGAACAATCAGACCGTTACACTAACAGACAGCATCACTAAACGATATACAAATTATTGGAACTTAGTATTGTGTATCAACAACATAATGAACACGAAACATTAAACAAACTAATCAATTATAGGATCGTTTGTGGAAGCAGCGACAAATGAAACTAGACATGTATATTGACTTTAAAACGAACTCACAACAAACACAGTAAGATAGAACATTGATTGAACACTGAACTTCAATTACCCACACATATACAAACACCTACGCGAGCGGTCGGAAGAATAAAGTGATAAGTGGCAGTGATAAAACAACTTACTACGGAATGTATCTACGAGCCATCTCCATCACCAGAACGAGACTTCATCAACAACTAATGGATATTCACTAACCAAGTAACCACTATTATAATTACTTCTAATTAGTAACTTCTACTGACCTGGTTTCTTTCAAAGAATTCACACCTGAGAAATTTATTAAGAAAAGTAATGAGTAAATCTGAATAAAGTAATTAATGAACGTATAAAGAAAAGCTTATTTGGGATTTAATGAACGCATTAAATAAGTAGAATATTGAATTGTAACATCATTTGATTTATATATGTATGTATGTTTTCCTTTGTTTCAGCATATATTAAGATATATCTTTGTTATTATAAATATGTATGTATTTCAGGTACAGCGACGTAACCTATGTACTATTATAATATGTCATAAATGATAATTAAACTAGTATTTTAGTTAACCAGAAACATGCGTTCATTATTACCAATGCAACCCAAATATTAACCTAAAGTTTGAAAGAATGCAAATAGATTTTAAGAGTTTCTTATGTTCAATTAAATAAATGATATCACGTATGTGTTGATAAGCATAGATAGTTAGAATCATCAATAAGATTAAATTATACACATACATGTCAGAGATTGATAATTTTATATATTTAATAATTAATTAATTGTGCAATAAATAACCCATTAACATTGATTGTTATAAAATGGCGTCCAACTTAAGGGCTAGATGCATTTAAGAAATTATTAAATTTACACATATAATAATTAATTTATTGTGCAATCAATACGCATATAAAAAGCATGTTATAAATGGTTGCCCAACGCGTGGCATAATAGATTTATAACCCATTTAAATCATTGTTATACAGTAGAATAGTAACTGTTTTTGGGAATGTGTCAAAAATAATACATTTACCTTTCTGTTGTGAGTACCGTGTCTTTGGCGAAGTGTCATAAGTGAAACATCCCAAATAACAGAATTTACTGAACAAAGATTTTTTATTAAATATAATTATTTCACTACCGACTCGGAACACAAATTTTTTATGGGTAAAAACGTAAGAGTTTTACCTTATAACCTGAACCGGTTTTTGCTTTTCAAAAAGCTTCTTCAGATGTTCGCTTTTTGAAAAGCGAAAACTGGTTCAGGTTATAAGGTAAAACTTTTACGTTTTACCCATAAAAAATTTGTGTTCCAAGTCGGTAGTGAAATAATTATATTTAGTTAAGTAACGGACACGTCATGTCCAAAGTTTTTTTATTCTATTTTTCTTATGTTATTTAGGTTATTCACAAATAATATAAACAGAAAAAAAAATTTCTAGACAATTTTTTCTTCTGTCAAATTAAGGTTGAGACGACCAGACGGGCTCAACAGCAAAGGGGATAACAGGAATCTAAACACAATATACAATGAAAATTAGACTAAATTAGACAACGAAACAACACCATCGTGAACCAATCGCCGGCAGTGAAGGTCGCAACGAATGCACCAAAAGCCATCACTACAACACACCAAATAGGTAAAGATCCGTGACAACAGAAAACTGACAATCACTCATGAAGAATATATCACAGCAGAAGTTGCAACATAAAGTAAAAACAGAGAAGAAAACACGATCTCATTGCGGATTGCATGTTCCAGTAAGGTTTAAATATTATTCAAATTATTCAAATAATGTGAAATAAACAAAGGGTGCATCACCGAGACTTGCAAGCGCACGTGTTTAAACACGCACACACACACACACACACTCTCTCTCTCTCTCTGTCTATCTCAAATGGGGAATTGATACGGCAATTAATAAATAATAATAAAATGATTGATTATAATAATTTCCCCGTTTGACTCTAGGGATAAGGAGTTAACGGCATAAGATAGAGAAGACAACGAGAAACCGTTCCGTTAAAGATCCTTATGGATATCTGCTGTTGCCGGAACTTAAATACGATCTTGCGAGGGGCTATTATGAGTAGGCTTAGTCCTGTAAAGAAATTTACGACTGGAAATAAAATATTTACATGGTCGGCTATCACGGTGGAGATTTGTTCTCACACAACGAACGTCAAGATTAACCAAGGGAGAGTAAATAACAGATCACTATAAATTGTTTTATTATGTGTGAAGAAAAGAAATGGAGTAGGAACCATTATGAAAAATATAGAAAAATATGTCACTAGGGTAAGTGGCAGAGAGTTAAAGTAGGCTATATGATAGCAAGCGTTAAAGCAGAACCAGTCGACATGGTTAGAATCCATGTTTATGCCCCACCTGTGAAGCAATAAGGAGGAAGTTGAAAAGCTACATGATCAACTAGATATAGAATAATCGGGCTATATGAAGAATCGGGTAAGACTCAGACTAGAACAAAACTAGAGTAATGTTATGACTCGAATAAGAGTGGTAGGAAAGGGGCGACGGAGGATAATATGGGACGGTGGAGAGAATCGAGAAGCTAAGGAATTTTGTTACAGGAATAGGTTGCGGATAGTCAGTAGACCTACGTAGTTTAGTATCCCATCAAAAGATTGTGTACCTTCAACAGCCCAGGATCAAAGGAGACATTAGATTGGCTTAATCATGGGTGAACCAGAAGTTTGTAAATAATGTGAAGAATGGTAAGATACTGACAAATGCTGATGTAGATACAGGTCACAGTTTATTATCTGCAGACCTTCACACAAAGTATGAAGGTAAATATACACAAAATATAATCTAGTAAAACTAAGGAATGAACGACAGAAAAGAAAGAATGGATAATGGAGTTAATTAAAGAATAACGAGTGGTGAGATAAAAATGGAATAGTGTCAACTCGGCAACTCGGAGGAAGGGAGAATTATGAGTCTGTGTTTTAATACTGCGATAAGGAAAGAATCTCAGAGGGACAAGAAAAAATGGATGCCGGAATTATGCGATTAGCTCAAAATGTTTGTCAAACTTGGTAAAACTGAAGAAATGTATAAAAAACTATGATATTTAATTTGATATAAAATATTCAAGATAAATAAAAAACGGAATTAATAAACAAGGAACAGTAACATTAGACTTAGAAAACACGAAGGACATGTGGAAAGAAAAAATACAGAAATTTTTACTTAAGCGTCCAAATTCATTGGACAGTGATGAAAACGAGCGAAAACTTAATGACCAGCTAAGGGATAGGAAAGCGGTGGTGGGATGTTATGAGTTACAAGAAAAGTGGTATAGGGCGTTTGGGAACGTTATCAAGTAAATAGTCTATTACGATTAGTAAGAAAATTATTAAAGAGGTAAGTAACCTGAATATTTTATCACGATAATTACCGTATCTATCCCAAAGAAGAACGATGGAAAACATTATAACCACTTGCACCATTAGTCTTATATCTCGTGGAACAAAATCATTCATTTGAATAATATTGATAAAGATAGAGGGAAACATAGAAGAATCTTTGAATTACAGACAGTTTAATTACGACAGGCAGAGGGACTAAGCATTCATTAGGATGTACGAGGATGTTGATGGATAGAATGGTGGAAGTGAAGAGACATATTACGTCTGTTAGATTGTTTGGAAAAAAGGGCCTTTGACAGAATAAATTGTTGAAGATTTTAAAGAATTAGTCTTAAGGACGAAGGATTTTAAAATTAGTATCTTCCAGTCGCACACAAGGAAAGAGTGCAATTGAAATATTATAATGTAATGGCCATACCTCAACTACTGTATGGTAGTGAGACTTGGATTAGAAAGGCCAAAAATATATCTAGAATACAAGTAGCGGAAATGAGGTTATTGAGGGCTGTAAAGGGTTGTACCAGGAGATATCTTAGAAATGATCATATTAGAGTGGAGCTAGGCATTTCTGAAAGCTTAAATAAGAAAATCTCCCAGTACAAAACGGAGTGGCGGTTACACGTAGATAGAATGGATCCATCTAGATTTCCAAGAAGAGCCCTTGACTATCATCCAAGGGGGAACAGAAGTGTGTGTGAAGACCCCGTAAATGATGGTTAGATGAATTCCATTGAGAATGGAACAGGTTTCTAGCCTAAGCCGTAAAGGATGACGACGACGATTTTAAGGAATACAGGACAAAGGGTGCAGATGAAGTTTAAGAGTACAACATGAAAAAACGGAAGATTAAAAAAGATAATGGACAATATACTGTTGCACAGCATTATATACACAACACCGAGTAGCGCTTTCGAGGCTTAGTGGTTTGTGAATGTAACCACTAACTAAAGTTTATTATTTAAATATTATTATACGAAGTGCAATCTACAACAGGAAAATTTTAAGTAAGGAAAAGAGTGAGACAGCTAGGCTGCATGTCATTGGTTTTATTTCTAAAATTTATGGAGAAGAATTGATGAGAAACCTCTTGATAACACGGAGGCGGAGATTCTTGTCAGTAGGTGGTGAGACGATAAAACGATTAAGTGTACAGATGGCCAGTCAGTATTGGAAACGAGTCAGGACATCAGGACATTTCAGGACAGTTGCAGAGAACAAGTTGCTAGATAGAATAAATGAGGTAAGGTGGAATTTGGGATGAGAATTAACTCCGAAATATCGAAAGTAATCAAACTGTCAAGTTGGATAAATATAGATCATGGCCGGAGGGAGGAGTTAGCACTTCTAAATATTTAGGCAACTTATCTAGGATTAACGGAGGCTGTACAGAAGAAATCATAATCAGAACTGTAAACGAAAGGAGCATTCAACAAACTGAAAATTTCCTGATTACAAAAAGGATACCAGTTAATTTAAGAAAACCTTTTGCAGAGTGTTTCGACTTGAACAGACCATTCAACTCGTGGTACGAAAACGTGAACATCTAGGAAAAGAGAAATAAAGTTTTTAGAGAGTTTTGAAATGTGACTGTGGAGAAGAATTGCTAAAATCAGACAGGATGACAAGTGAGGAAATGTTGAGTACAGATGATGAGGATCATAAGATAATAAGAAGGAGGAAGGCGAAGTACGTAGAACGCGTACGTAAGCAGAGAGCAATAATTGGGGAAAAATTTGAAAGGATCCCCACTATTGTACGCGATGAAGCTCCAGCAACAAAGCAACAATAGAATAATAACTAATGGTGAATTCTATAAAAACATCCATCCGTTTGTAGAATCAACTGCAGATGACGTTGCGCATTTAGGAAACAACAAGAAAGAACTACAGAATGCACTTCATCAGAATAACAAGATCCTAAAAGATAAATGTGCCATGACCATAAACAACGAAAAAATCATGAAACGTTCCAGAAATGGAAAACAGAAGCCAGAGATATTTCTGGACGGTGGGAATCTAGTCCAAGGTGATACCTTCAAAATTTTGGGAGCTTCATTAGATGAGATAGGAGATGAACCGCTGATGTAAAAAGTAGAATTTCAAAAGCAAAAGAATTTTTCAATAAAAGATATCTTTTGACGTTCCTAAACGTATCCCTGGAAACCAGTAAGAAATTCACAAAAAGTTTCTTTTCGAACACGTGCACATTTTTTGCCTCAGAAACCTGGGCCCTAAGGAATTTGGAAAGAAGCTACCTTGACGCTTTTGAGATGTGGTGCTACTGGAGAGCCTTAAGATTACTGTGAACAGAAAGAGCGACTAACGATGAGCTACTGGAGAGAGTGGATGAAAGAATTTTGTTTAAAACCATTGCGGGAAGCAGAAACAGTAAGAGGGTGTTACCTACTATTCCATTCAAACTGGTTCACCACCATGATAAAGAGAATGATTTAGGGGTGTAGTGGGACGAGAAGGTCTAGACAGATATTTCACTTCTATGGATGAAACAGAAGGAGGAAGAAAGTGTGTAGTGATTAAGCGACTATCTTCAGAAGGGAAGCAACTGCAAGCCCACCAGCCTCTGAGTGGAGAAGGAGGAGCAGAAGAAGACGAAGACTGAACGGTGAAAGGCGAGAGCAAAAGTCAAAGTAGATTTAACTGAAAATAGTATAATACAGGGGATGTAGAAAACAAGGCTAGCCAAAATTAATCATAATTGTAAACCAAAAAGCGGTGGAGCTAATTAGACGAAACAGGTAAACTGTTTAGCTCTGAAGCGGGGAAGGCAGAGAAACGTTTACTGTCGTGGCTTTCGAATTTTGAGATACCTAGATAATATAATTGTGAGGTATAATTTATTTCAACGAGACGTCTGCAGTCAACACAAGACTACTGTAGAAAATTGAAAATATTTGGAAATCGAGAGTGTAGGTATGAGACAAGAAAACGCTAGAGGAAATAAAAAATTCGGTAACAAAGCCAGCAGTATAAATTCCTAAAACAACTCTAATAGAAGAGAAATATATGAAGATCTGGGAAAAGAAGAAAATTTAAAAAAAAACAGGAGAAAATGCAGTTTTCCATTTGTTTTTGTTTTTCGATATTATAATAGGTCGGTCGATAGTCGCCACCTAACAATAAGTTCTGAGCTAGGAACTAGTTATAATGGCCGCCTAAATATTCCAAAACTATTCAGGAAACGGCAACTGAGGTGAAATGCCAACCTAAGTGAGGCGTCAACCTTTCATGGAGTATAACGGCGCAAGAATACAAAAAGCAACACTCATACGTTTGCATGCCACCGCCGGGACACCCAAACTCCTTCATCAATTCATATGTCCACCACACATACACTAGCGCAGGAGTGTGTGTGTGTGTTTAATTAGTAGTTGGTTGCTCACGACACCCAGAACATTAACATTAAAATACAGAAGTAATTTGAAAGCTTGATTAACACCAATGAAGTAAAAAATGATGTCACGACCTAGGTCAGCTTTCCAATTGGCAGGTATCGACGACTACCTGAACGAATACTTTTAATGGCTGCAGCTGGATATATTATTAGCAACTCACACTTTTCTGACTTACTATACTAAATTCAGAATATACCTTGACTCTCCACTGACTTCTATACATAGGAAGTCTTCTTGTCTAATCCTCTGTACTAACGTCGTCGTAAACTCTTTCTTACCTAAAATTAGTAACGTCGACGACATTTATTGTAGTTTTTAATGATCTATCATTAAAATCTTCATTACCAAACAACTGTCCATTATAGTTTTTAGAATCTGTCAGGAGACTAACCACTCGTGGCACAACTGGATACCTGGTCATCAAATACAGATTTCTGTATACACATAGGGAAGTTTGTGTGTGTGTGTGTGTGTGTGTGTGTGTGTACGCGTTCTATCAATTATAAAAGTCGGGGAAGAAGCACACTCGTTTGTAGACTTGTTATATATAAAACCTCTTCTGTGGAACATATCTATCGGATGTTCGGCACACACACTCGGCGTGCGACCGATCATTATTTAAAGAATATTAAACAAAATATTCTTGACTATTTCTTTTCAAGTATACATTTCACTTTCCTTATTGTTTTACAAGTATATAGCTAACTTTTTCGCAAGTTTTCATTTTAATAAACCTTCTGAAGGTGATAATATTACATAATAAAATGAAGGTAAACGGATAAGGTAAAGAAAATACAAAAAGAATATAACGCTGACGTAAAATTTGAGGCATGTGTGTGTGGGCGCGCGCGCCCCCGCGCGCTCGTTACTGTGTGTAAATTGTAAACGATTCAATATGGCCCGTTACGTAACAAGTACGATACTGTTTGTCGAAAAATCTGCGTTTTAAAAGAGCTCCGTTGTTTGGCAAACGGAGACGGGTGACGAAGATTAATGCATACGGTCACACACTAACTGTGTACATTATATGCAAAGCACTTTTGGAATTTAGCCATAACTGACCAAACACAACTGCATTATTGTATCCTTTCCTCGCCACGTCGTCCTCTCATTTACCTTCGCTCTATTATGTTTAAAATTTGTATGGAATAACGCTGTTTATTTTTCCCTCATAACGGGAGAGTCACCAACACGTTGATATGTCTCTCTCTGCAAATAGACATACTCGTGGTGTGTGTGTGCGTGCGAGCATCGATTCTCACAAGTACATAGAATTTGCAGTTTAATGCCAGCTTGTGGAAATGGAAATGTGTTATTTTGTACAGTAGCGCTCACTTGTTTGCTATCGCTTTGCGAGGATAGGGTGACTATGTATAAGAGACACATTACATTGGAATGTACTAACTCCTTTAACAGACTGACTTCCGTTTTTTTATTTATTGTAAATACAAAATCTGAAAGAAGCATTATGAAGTGTAAGTTGGAAAGTTATATAGCGTGCAGTTACAGAGTGCACAAGTGTAACATGAATGTAAACACTAAAACTCATAGTGTTTTTACAATGTAAACAGTGTATAATACAAAAAAATGTTTTAAGTAAGCATATTTTCCTGGCAAACGAATTATATTGTGGCTCAGAGTATTTTGTTGAGCTCTTGATACTGAAGGTTAATTATAAGGATAAATGAGCACATATAAGGAAAAGCGATCACAGTAGTAGGAAATCTAACTCACATATGCAAAGATAATAATTTTGGTCGCATAATATAATTAGTCGAGGTAGATGTTATTGGAACGAAAAGGATTTATTAATGATGCCACGGATAGGATATTTTTGACAAACTACTGTGCCTTGAATACAGTTCACACAAAATAATTAATCTGTCTTTGCTGACCTTCGTAAAATAAACTAAAATTTAATTTTTGTACAATGAAATAAATTAATATTTAAAAAGTTCCTTTGTCTTGTCTAAACTATAAAGTCTGTACTGATGTAACTTGCATTAGAGTCTTGCTCTTAATACGTTTGTGTAAGTGTAGCCTACATAAAATAATATAAGTTCACGTCTCTGTAACGTTGACTGCAGGTCATTCAGACAACGAGTTAATATTATCTGGATGAATACGTGGGTCAATTTACTCTGTCCGGCTTAGGGTCGCTTACGGGCGTGTACACATTTCTCGCGGGCACGGTTACATACAGTTTCACCACAAACCGATACTGTTACTGCTTAACTGGTGTGTTAGGCTTACATGCTTCCAGCCTTAAACGGAATATCTTGCATTTACACATTGAGCACACAATTATAATAATTTTCGCAGTAACTCTACAGGAATTTTCTAACTTACGTTCCTAGACCTAACGTCATGGACCAGAGCAGCGTTTACTCGTTATCGATTCTGAAGAAAACTGATCTATACGTTCATCGTTTATTCTTCAAATAAATTTCTTGTAATCTGATTGGTTCTTCGATAACCTCTTATTATGATTCTCTTTCCTGTACAAGAACATATCGTACAGAACAGTTCATGTTCAAAAAACCTGAAATATTTTACAACTGATTTTATGGGTTATAAAGCCTTTTTACTTAAAAAACGCATACTTTTAGTTACTAAATTTTAAAACAACTACTGTCATCAGGTAGGTCTTTTTATTACGAGTAATCTGATATAAGCCCATCTTACAATTTCCCATATTTCGATAGTTATTTAAATTAACGGGCATTTTAAGAATATCCCGTAAAATAATTATGTCTCCTCGCACATGGACACTATACACACGGCTAAGTATCCTTGCACACCATTTCATTGCACTGAAAATGGTTTTACAAGTCTAAAATACTTAAAACTAACATTTTTCACAATGTCCCTAATCAATGAATTTTCAATGTTCAGATCTGCAATCTTTACTTACTCATATAGCGTCTTTATATGCTATCATATGCTTTACGGTCTGGTAAATTCCATATGAAATTAGATGCCTAGTGCAATATTGAAGGTTAATTATAAGGATAAGTGAGCACATATAAGGATAAGCAATTACAGTAGTAGGAAATCTAACTTACATACGCAAATATAATAATTTACATGTAGACAAATATAATAAATTACGTAATGATTGGGAGAGACTTTCCTATAATCATGTCCTTCATCTACAGACTAGTCAACAGCACCATCTCGAATTATCTCTTCTAGTCTGTCAAGTCTCAATAATTGGCTGATTGATAACTAAATGAATCGTAGTAACAATTATTTGGTTGATATATTGAAGTCTCAGGAGCCTTCATACAGTCTCTCCAGAAATGTTTCCCCCCATAAGTCTCTTATAGTCTTGTATTTTCTCCATACAACTTTATTCCCTCCGATACTATTAAAACTTAGTTACTCGTCATTCTGTTTATTCACGAGGACTTAAGAAGTTTTATACAACACCACATGGTTCAATGGCTTTTTATGGTTCCCCTACCACCCGAGTCACTTAGTTAAAAACCAACATCGAAACATTGAAACATTTGACATTTCGTTCATGGGTGCCTTTTACTAAAGGCCACCTTTTCTTTCCAATTCTCACGTAATTGTTCGAACGTTTTTGCTATGTCGATATCCTGTTTACCTGAAACCAGTAGCTTGCATCAGATTTTCTTTTTCTTACTCCATGTTTGCTTGCTCTGGCACCTTGCTGCACATCAGTACCTCAGGCTACACTTTACTTATTTTCATTTAACTCATTTTTGGCACGAGCTAGAAGAAACTTAAGCGGGACAACTGGGCTAAAAGTTTACATCTTTTAGGACTCTAAGTATTATATCACTAAATTATATTGACCCTAGAATTCAGAACTAAAATCATAATTCAGTCAATAATTGTATGGCTAATATAAGAGTTACAACATTAACATAGTGCGGTTAGAAGTACTTTAAACGATAACAAAAAGGCGTCATAAAGATACAAAATAGAAATGTTGATAACAACAATACTCAAACGAGATAATTATTACTTTGAAATTTAAAAATTATTTTAAAATGCAGACTTTCTACTGACAGACACCTCGACCATTTTCTGTTCATTTATGCGTAATGACGTAAACGATTATATAAACTATTACGGCAATAAACAACAAATTACTGCAACTATAAACTGTGTTAACAGTGATAATATCAACCGTAAAGTACGCTTTTCTGTCTGTTAATTATTTTATAATTACGGTTAATCACTGCGAGTTTGATAATGAAAGTGGTGTGACACAATATTAAATTATTATTAATTCGCCTGTCACCATTAAGCAGCGGCCGGAACTAGTTTACTCTCTACACGGAAGTGAAATCTGAATTACTGAGAATTACGCAACGATAATCTAATTAATGAAGAAAACGCTGTTGAGAACATCAAAGAGGATCTGTAATAATGTGACAGTAACTGTTAATTTTTATAAAGATTCAGGCAAGAATATGATTATTCAGTTAAGCTTACAGTGTTTAGGATATCTTAAAACCTTTTACAGCAGACGTAAAAATCAACAAGTAGGCAAATAGATTTTGGCTTACATAGATAGAAATATAGGGTAAATGTTTTCATTCCTCACAGAATATTTTTCTTAAGAATTTTATGATTATTAACATGTTAAATCAAGTGTTAATAGTATTACCAAATGATAATATGATTTTCATTTCCTGACTACCTTTAACTTTGTCTACATCAAATCATATTCAACTAAGTTTTGGGGTGGGAAAATGTATACACTAAATGACATACGGCATGTGTAATCACATGAAATTCTGTGGCAACGTACCGATTAATAAATTGTACGACGCACTAAAAGACAGCAATATTATCTATCCAGGACCGTAGCCAGAATGCTCTGGCATACGGCCCGACCTAACGCGTTTTTGTAACATCCGCACTGGTTTGGCTCGAATCTTTTGCGGGTGAGTCCTTAAGCGAGCAACGGAGCTCCACCCCAGAATAATCTAAACACGAGAGTCCTTACACGTTCTATCGTGGAAAGGGGACGCACATCCTAACCTCCTTATGTTGCGAACGCTTGACCACAAGAATCGAACTGCTACCCCGGCACCGCACCACGCAGACGGAACAGGATTTTAATTTTAATGTCACTTAATTTTAATTTAATTACACTAAGGAACCTGTCTGTCTGACAACATGAAGACGCAGCATTAACGTTACCAAGTAGCTTAGCCTGCCACGAATATAAACTAATATTTTGATTTACGTACAAACGTTGAGCCAATTAACAAATCACAATTTATGACTTCCCGAAAGAAAAAAAACATTCGTTCATTAGTGTAATTAAATAACTGGAGTGCTCTGTAGTAAAACATGCCGCAGAGCATGATTATTAGTTTTCTGTAGAGTATGAGTTTCAACAGCGGATCTTTTTGTTTACAAAAATATACATTCCATTAATCGAATTGGTCGTGGTTATCAAAATTTTAGAAAATATTCTTGAGACAAGAAAAAGGCGATGTATATTGTGGTCTATCCGAGAACGCTAGGATGAGAATAAAATGAAATTGAAGCGAAGAACAAAAGAAACATTGGAAAACTTAATTATTTTATTCTAAACAATTATAACTCTTCGAAGTTTCCGTTCATCACGAATATAACAGAAATACGTATTAATTTCGTCTGCAAGTTACACTTATTTATAACCCATGCACATTTCGTAGATGAAAGGAGCATCAGCAGGGATGATGGAGTTACAAAGTATTAGGCCTATAAAGTGGGAAATATATATTTATTCCGTCCCCGATCTGGAAAATATTTTTTCCCTCCTGATAGGCTAATTAATTCTAGCTACGGGTCTATATCTATTATCGCGCGCATTATTTATTTATTTATAAGATTATATGAATGTGAATATGTCTGCAAGAGAGAGAGAGAGAGAGAGAGTTCGTGTACACATTTGTGAGAATGCGAGCATGCGCACAGTCATAGCTGCATACACACACAGGTGCGCGTCCATGTGTGACACTTTTTTATAATTTGTGTTTAGAAGTAACTAAACACGAATTACGAGTTAAAACTGCGTAAGGTTTCTGAGAACAGAAGTTGAAAAAGCCGAGTGAAAAGTTGAGGTTCGGTTGTACTTATTACATGGTACTAAAAGTGCTCGCCCGTTATTAAGAATGTCGTAAAGCGTTATTAAGAAAACCGTTTTAATTAAAAAGTGACCTATTCAGATGTGGAGTCGCAGTAATATCTGGAAAATTATAAAGAGAATGTAACGTTTGAATTAATAATTTGTTCTGAGCTTTGAAGATTTAAAAAATCTCATAATTCTTATCTCATGAGGTAAAACCAAATTCAACGGCTATTGGAATAAAGACATCTTAGTTCACTCTGATACACGCGTACAGGACTCTATTATTTTTGAATGCCCGGACAAGCCGAGGCCATTTAATCAGATTCTGTTAGCTTCAGTTCAGCTGTTATAGATGGACTCTAATGTACTAATAGATTACACTATTCTCCCGTGTGAAGTTTCACGTAGGTAATCCGTCTGTCCTTTCGAGGATATTTGACTGCTATCCAGGAAATGTTAACACAGGGTAGTCATATAACAGTTTACTTTTTGGTGAGACTCTCCGCGTTGGTGAATATTGTGATAAGTGGAATGCTCTCTCGGACCAGATGTTACATGAACTACGCCGGGACGGCAGAAAACCAGGAATTATTTTTTTAAGAATTATGGAATAAGACCACAACGGCAGAGACAACGGAGAAGAGAATCTTCCGTACGGGGCATCCGGCGGATGTGAAAGCCACGAATTTTAGGGTTTGTATAAAAGCTTAAGGAAGATAACCCCAACAGAATCATCAGAAATGTCAGGACACTTAAGACAGCAGTTTCACTATCTGTCTAATTAGCTAAATGTCGGTCACTTTAGTAAAGAAGCTCACACTGTACTCGTAATCTTCATGGCCTGATGAATCTTAATGTAAACGACCAAGGTTAAGTAAGAACAAATCAATACGGTATAGCGAAAACAAAGACTGGCTATGTGGAACTATAAGCACTAAGGAGCCATGAACAACAACTGAATACTGAATTAAAACCAAGAGGTACAAGCACACAATTTATAACCGAAACTAAAAAGAAACTGAAAGGCAGAAAGGACTTAGGAGATTATGTCGTGATTTATAGCGGAGTGGATTTGGCAACAAGAGCTTAGTACGGGATAGCAGTGTTCACCTATGTAAATGAAAGCGTCATAACATCACAATTGAAAACGTAGAGAAGTTATCCAACAGTAAGAGAAGGATACGTATGAACCCAAGGAAAGAAACAAGGTAAAAGTGAAGAATTTTATGAAGAACCACAAAAACAGAAGAACCAGCAAATAAAAAGAGTGACTACTTCATAATCAGTAGCGACTTAAATGCAAGCATAGAAAGCATACCAGTAACTGGATGAGTTGGTGTATTTGGAGAACTTACAATAAACGGTAACGGCCACAAACTACGACACTTCGTAGCTTATAATGAGCTAACACTTACTGACAGTTTCTATAGTAAGTTTCTACATAGAAATAAAGACGTGGAGTTCACAAACCCACATATTAATTATGGATAATATCATTGTAAAGAAGATAACCATCGTAAACCAAGACCAGAACAAGGGAAACACCGTATAGAACGAGTTGTAAATAGATGCATTAGAAAGAAGAAGTTTATGAAGCGGAATAGTCCTACAGTATGGAATGAGGGGATAGAGAAGACGATCAAGGACATACAAAAAGACTGTATAGCCACTTCACAAAATACCTTGCAAGCCAATCAAGCTGGTAATAGTAAGGCGAGCTTATCAGGAAGACGTGATACACTAATGTTCAGCTACGAGGATGGCGTTCATGGGAGACAGAAGATAGCACATGTTCTCATGCAACAACATGAAGAGTTACAGCGCAATTAAATATAAAAGGTAAGCTAAGCGGACTAGACACTACCAAGAATTGTGGGCCAAAGAGAGACGAGGGTACTGGAAATAAAAATCATCACCTCCTACACATCCCATACCGACTATGTTTATTTTATAATAAACATAAATGTGATATAAAAATATAATGTAAGTGGTTGATAATATTGATAGTATCTTATCAGCCAGTCGTTTAATCGACAGAACTAAGCAGATTACACTTAAAAACGTCAACAATGGGAGAGGGGTTAGTTAATGTACACAGAAAAATATTCTGAGACTTCACCAGAAAGTTTTACCTGCAATTTTCGAGAAAGCAAAAGTGACAATGAATATCGGACAGTATCATCAGACAGTAATGGTTTACAACGCGTCTGTTTCAGAGGATGTGTATACGAACGCAGCCACTCGGCCTACGTAGGAAACATTTCCAAATAACGCCAACCAAACAGCCTGTATATTTGAGTTAATTCGCAGTCAACTCAAAATACTTAGTATGTTATGCATTTTCCACTCAACATTCTAAACATTTTGCTAACTGTGTAAGTTACTACAAGAACCTGTTGCTACAAAACAGTAAAATAGAGACAAATGTACACAGACTCACAAAGAAATGTATTTTTCCGAGTAGACGACAATAGCACGAAGCACTATTTTAACCAAACGATTGCAATCTATAAAACATCAAATTTATTTTGCATTATCAAATCTTATTATTTTAACAGTGGTTTTTCCTCTACTCGACGTATTCCTTCCTGTTCTTAATGTTAAATTTTAATATTAACGTCAACTTCTATACTTATATAGGTGTTGTGAACAGTCCCGTGAGTAACAACTATTGAAATGTTTATTTCATTCCGTTATTGTAATTCATAATATTCAATTTAATGACACTACGTGTTGGACTAGAACAAGCATGTTTTCGTTCGGAATGGGACGTAATAAACAGTAAATTCAGTTTATTTAGGTATACATACATACATACATCCTCGGCGCTACAGCCCAGTCCGGGCCCTGGCCTCCAAAAGAAATCTTCCCCACTGGTCTCTACTCCCAGCCAATGTCCACCAGTTTGCTGCACCCAGCCTCACTGCCTCCTTACCAACCTGGTCCAGCCATCTTGTACGCGGTCTTCCCCTCCTTCTCCTTCCCATCGGCAAATAATTCATCACTCTTTTTGGGATTCTATCCTCCGCCATTCTCTGCACATGACCAGCCCAACGCAATCTGTTAATTTGTATGAGTTGCACGATCGGAAGATCTTTAAACCTTTCGTACAACTCTCGATTATGCAGTCGCCTCCAAATGTTGTTTTCCCTCACAGGGCCATAGATTCTCCTCAGTACCCTCCTCTCAAAAACGGATAGTCTCTGCTCATCTAGTTTTTTTAACACCCAGCATTCCGAGCCGTACATCAGGACTGGTCTAATCAAGGTCTTGTATAGGGAGGCTTTTGTATCTTTAGTTATTAATTTTGATATTAGTTTATTTAGTTTATTTAGGTATGGCAGTGCGAAATTATTTTGATGTGGAAAGGTTCAATTTAATATATTTACTTTTTCTTATTACATAATATGAAGTGAAGGAAAAATACATAAAATGTGTATTTAAAGTAGATCTACCTATGTCCGGTTATGTACTTGTATTAACGCTAGCTATCCATTAGCTAATCAGCTTCGAATATTATTAGTACAGTTTGTTCTCTCTTTGTGTACAAAGGTAAATGGTAAATGGTTACCTTTTCTTATTGTAATAAAAATAGTGTTTAAAAAAACAGGAAGATATTGAACTAAACTATGATTCTTTACATAACCATTCATATATATATATATATATATATATATATATATATATATATATATATATGCTAGACTAATTATTTGACTCCATTACGAACGGTAATTCTAAGGACTGTACAATTTAAGAGTATGCTGTCGTGTATGTTGGTGAAACGTCCAGCCATATACGAGTAGTTTAAAAACTATATGTTAAAAACGAATATTTGCGTTTAAACATGTTATGCTTATACTTAGTATATGAGCATTACATAAGGAAAGAATTTAAATCTCACATCTGCAGAGATGTTCACATGCAAAACACACACACACACACACACACACACACACAAAATCGACGAGTATCAGTGCGCATAACCGACCAATCTGTATAGAACATAACCCTACTATTCAGTTTTAAGTCTAATACGCGGAAAACTATTCCTGCAACTTCTAATTACAAAAGTAAACAATACTGCAAAGTAATGTACGTTAAATGTTACATATCTGTGTGTGTGTGTGTGTGTGTGTGTGTGTGTGTGTGTGTGTGTGTGTGTGTGTGTGTGTGTGTGTGTGTGTGTGTGTGTGTGTGTGTGTGTGTGTGTGTGTGTGTGTGTGTGTGTGTGTGTGTGTGTGTGTGTGTGTGTGTGTGTGTGTGTGTGTGTGTGTGTGTGTGTGTGTGTGTGTGTGTGTGTGTGTGTGTGTGTGTGTGTGTGTGTGTGTGTGTGTGTGTGTGTGTGTGTGTGTGTGTGTGTGGTGAGAGAGTGTGTGCAGTTTTGACCTTTGTTCATTAGTCAATTAAGTGTATTCTGGTTCGGCAGACCACCAGGATTCGGGATTATTGAACCCGCGACCTCAATATGCAATGTCATCCGTAAGGCTGCTGCTGCTGTTGTTGCTATTTGTTACTAGTAGTAGTAGTAGTAGTAGTAGTAGTAGTAGTAGTAGTAATATTGGTACAAGCACCACTACTCATTTAAACATCAAGTGGCATAGATTTGTTACTATTCATGATTAATTAATATAAGTTCTGTATGCAAGAGTTAACAGTTTGGCAATAAACAATATACTTAAACAGCTAATTATGCATTTATTTGGTCTGTTGTTAATTGTTAACAAATCACTAACTTTTGGCGTTACATTTGTTCGAGGCCGTAACATAATTTATTGTGCTCGTTTGAGGTTCAAGGGATTCTCGCATCGCCGCTGATCGAATGTGTTATCCATAATAGTACAACAATCCTATTTATAGAAGTTGTAATTTTTATCACAATCACAATATTTGTAAATATTTCATTGTAATTTTGTTTCCGATCTGAAGATAAAATGATACGCTGGAAAGCGCTTGTCCGTTGTAAGCCTATTGCAAACAGAGGAGTGTAACAAGTGGTTTATATATTTGTGAAATCTATGAATCCAATAACATAAGTTTGTTTGTTACTTATATACTACAATATAGCAAGCGAATGGTTGTATGGCACTGCGCTTCAGCCTCTCATTTAACTAGAAAATGTTACCCCTCAGTAGCGAATCTAGATTTGGTGTTGTGTGGGGGGGGGGGGTCCAGTGCAGTCGGCTTCATACAAAAGAAAAAATAAGTTAAGAGTAATCAATATTACAATCTTTAAAGTGGCTGACAAACATGTAATAACATACCGAAATCAATCAAATTAAAGTAACAACACAGTAAACATAAGCGCTATTGAAACATTGTTTATAAGGTACACTCACTGACTTAATTGATTTTCCTGTATTTCATATTTCAAACGTAAACGCAAATGCTGTGTTATAAACTTGATTGTAGACCTATATTTAAAAAAGGTTACTACAATATTAGTGTACACAACTGAGAAATTAATAAAACAGCGTAAAAATTAAAAGATTAACTAAATTTCTTGTCAACTTTCGACCCTCTAGGGGGGGGGGTCTGGTCCCGTTCGTCCCCCTCTTAAATACGCTCCTACCAGTTACTCAGTTTCAGAGGATAAGTCAACCAGCGGGATGATAACGTACTTTGTTTTTACGGTACCGCTCGGAATTGAACTAGGGATCCCTAATTGATACTCCAGCCTCTTATTTTACTACTTTTCTGTAGTTTGTAAGTTGTTTATTTTCTTGTGAGAGTCAGGGTGGCCTTTGATTAGTAAAGTCATTTGAAAATCAGAATATTATGGTCCAAAGTCGTGCTACGGATGAGTTGTGTGCCATGTCTAACCGAAGGTTTTATCCTATGTACATGTCTATGCATAGTGAAAATAACATTCATAACCCTCGAATTTTCGACATTTATTCCACACTAGTTCCACATTGCAATGCTAACTTGATCTTGCTTTGAATCTATCTTTATTAATTGTTCTCATTTTCTCTTATTTAGTTTCCTGTTCACAGTGTCCCTTCTAACGTTTCCTCTATAAATTATCTCCTTAAATGTTAATAGATGAACTCTGCCCACATGGAAACATTACGTACAAACATTAGCACATACGGTAGTTCAAAAGTTTATGTTTATGTTTATGTTTACACTGAATACTTGTTTATGTTTAATGTAAAGAAGTTCCTTGCTCTTTCATTTACTGAATACGTAGTATATTAAACAGATATGTAATATAGATACGAATTGACAATAAAATTAATAAATTTTACTTCTATAATTATTGGCTGAAATTGTTGGGCCGTTTTTGAAATATTAAATTCAAACATTACAAAAGACAATTCAAACAAGCCTCTGAAGATACAGAATAATTTCTGTGAGACGTGTGTCAGGTGAAAATAAACCTACTTGCAATATATTTATTTGAAGATAGTACAAAATTTAATATATATTCCAATGTAAAAACCTTATAATTTATTCACAAGTAAACAAGGTACAGTTGTTCTTTTATTTGTATTTGTTTAAAAATATTTATCATCAAATATAGTCAAAAAATGTATTTGTTTATATGAAACTATCTGGTAATGGCATAGCAATATTAACAAAAATGTGTTCAATTCAACGAATACTAATGTCATGTTTTACCGATAGATGGCGTAGGCGTTTTTGTGACTTGCACGTGGCGAGGCTCAGCGGCAACTGCCTGCTACAGTCGTCTCGTTTCGACGCCGCAAAACTGCCGCCCCGTACAAACATTGTAACGTAATACTTCATCATACCTTTTTTATGAAATATTCAACAAAGATTAGACGTCAGGCCCAGGCCACATACAAATTAAAGGTGTAATTATCTTCTTTATTTTCTACAATAACAATTTGTATTAACGTAAAGTATAAACGGAAGAATTCTGCGACATACTAAATGGCGAAGTCGTAAGAAAACGTCTTATATTTACTTTGGATTGTCGTTATTATTCTCTGTATGACTCAGAAATCTGGTTTCAAAAAAGAGAAAAGAATCTGACGTTTATGAACGTTCGGACATGGTTACGAATTTGTAACATAACAAGGAATGATAACTGGATCGATAACTGACATTATTCGCGATTTACATGTCCATAGTCTATTCCGCGTTTAATTTTGAAGTGTATAGAATCAGAATGCCAACAGACGTATTTGAACATATATCAGTCAGTTACAAAATCATCTACAGTAAACATTTTATTAATAGTACACGCGATTAACGGTTATTGCGCTTGTCAACTTTATTTTTATTAAAGACAAATTCTTATTCATGATAATTAATGCTTACGCGAAAAAAGAAGAACTATAATAGATTGCTGTAATCTCGATAAACAGCTTAATCACATTATTCAATTATTGATAGGGGTGCCAGTAAAGTATCATTTCTTTAAATACCTAAATTCGAGTTGTACACTAACAGAGTACAGGGAGTACTAGCAGTACTGATAATATTCGAATCTGAATAGCTAATGGGCAGTTAGCGTTAATACAAGTACATGTACATGTACATGTTCTTAGAAGAAGAGAAAATTTCTTTTAAATTAAAAAAAAGAATTCTTATGTCTTCTTTGGATTGTCGTTATTATACTCGTGTGTGACTCAGAAATCTGGTTTCGAAAAAGAGGGGTAAATCTAAAGTTTATGAACAGCGGACATGGCTGCCAATTTCTAACATGAAAAGGAATGATAGGATCATTAAAAACGATGTTTTGAAGAAAACTGATGAAACATTAAACATTCTTAAGAAAAAGAAAGAAAGGCTTCATAGTTAGGAAATTGTTTTAGCCATAACTGTTTGCAAATCATATGGAAGACAACAGGTAGTAGAAGTAGGGCGTATTTGATGTCGGGTTCAAGATGATCGAGAATTTGGGTGCATTATGGTCAGTAAAAGTTTACTAGCCGGGTCACAGTTAAGTGAGTATCGACGCGTACATTGCGTGGCACAACAAAACGTTATTAATTATCGCTGGCCTCTGTGTGGGACACGTATCAGCGTCTGTGTTTCTACAGTAAGACTGAGTGGTAAGACTGCAAGACGTTCTTTACTGTTTGTATAATTATTAGTTGTATACTGATTAGTTGTTAGTATACTGATTATACCACTACATCAATTAGTTACTAAGCTGTAGTCTACTACAACATTAGGCCAAAAACAGGGATTTAATTTATATGGAGGTTGCTGCTGTTTCTGGAAGCATTTTGTTTGAGACTAGTTCAGTTGGCGGTTGGAATTTACATCACCTAGATTAAGCTGTAGCACAATTGGACAGACGATCTCAGACAAATATATATATAATAAATAATAGTTATATTTTTTTGAAGAAGAATATATTTTTTGTTATTTATTTTATTACATCGTTTCGAAAGTTTATTTTATATTACTGTCCTCTTCAGAAATAGAATGTACACATACACACGGACGTGCGGATAAACCATCGTGCATACGTAAATACTAAAAAGGAAGAGACAAATTTGACTCAGAATCGCAGTGTTTGGTACAGTTACTACCGTAACGATGAAAGCAATACTATAGTGTATACTGCTGAAGCTTATATTACTACTTTTGCATACAATGAACGTACGCCAGTCCCTAATCTTCAGAATAACCATCAGGTTTTCTATTGAAATTTTCCAATTGTCTTGTATTTAAAATATTCACTGATCTCTTAAATGATTCTGATTTGTTCACTTCGTTCTTGTTTACACTTTCCATCTTAACAGATATTCGAGCGACTGCTTCTGTTAAGTATGCAATTAGTAAGGGGGTATATTTACGTCCGATTTTTACGCATTTAGATCTCATGCGTCCGGGTTGACCCAGAGGGAGAAGGAATTGCAAGAGAAAGTCTAACCAAATTAAACGTGATGCTCCACTCTTTGTGTCATACAGTCACGAGCAAATGTGGTTATCAGGTATTGCCTAATGTTCAGTACATCCGCTTTCCGATTTGTAAGCCAACTTCTTCAATTCGAGATAAACTCTTTTAAGTTTTATGTCTCTAAAACTGACTCAGAAAACTGGAACAAAACGAAGAAATTGGAATGGAAGTTTGATGCATGAGTCTGGTTAGGAAGAAGATAATGATGGTTAATCAATAAGTGAAGTTAACATGTCTGTTTTTTCCTTATTTAACAGAAAGCCACAGCGACCTTTAGAAAACGACCACATTGGCTTAAAACGCAGTTCTTGATAATTATTATGCGCAAAACGGAGAAGGCCTTGTAGACCCGAAAACAAATAAAGCGAACTTTCACCGCCGGGGGGAACAATGTGTTTCAACAGTTCCCCTACACGCATCCAAAGTGTCACGTACAAATCACGTATAATTAGAAACTAAATTAAATGAAGTGTGCAATTGTTATTTTTTATATTATACAGATGCATCTAGTAATCTAATTGTCAATGGCGCATGCAGAATTTAGTTTGGAGTAGGGTCGATTGAATATTTAATAGAGTCGTTACTACAAAGAACAAGTTCAGTTAATTTAACGACGCCTGTTAATCATACGAACTCCTTTATTTATTTGTTAATATTCAATCGTATTTTTTAAATATCACTAGTTAAAAAACGAAAAGATTATAACTTGTGTAACAAACCACAGTAAATGTGGTTGACTAACTGTCAAATCGCCTTCGCCCGCAAAGTTTATAATGATATTAGAAGATAAGGCGAGAAAGCTAAACTGCATAACACAAAAGTTAATGATAAAGAACGGTTACCAGTTAAGTAACCTGACCGTCAGTCTGAGGAACCAAACTGATCGCCACAGAGGACTACATATCTCTATTAAAGTTTACCCATAACTATATGGAAACCGTATCCAACATCGACATCGAAAACTGGAATGCTTTTGTGTTCTTCCGTTCGACTTTTACAAAAAATAAAACACATTATGAAAAAATGTATTTTCTTATTTTACTTAAAATAAAATCTCATGCTCCAGTTTCGACCAATTCTACGGTTACTTATTGATGAATCTGGTGTGGTACTTTCTACGTAATACCTATTACGATTTACAAACGTGCTTAAAACCGAATTTGAACAGATTCATCTTTAGTCAACAGCCCCTTAGTAAATTAACATGTGCAAATTTCAGTGTTAAATGAGAAGTGTTTTTTTTAGCGAGCAACAGTTTAAAACGACTGCTGTTCGCACAAAAATTATTAACGTTTTTCTCGAATAGCCGTTCAGATGTATCAAACACAAAAGATTTTCATCATTAAACTGACGTCTGTGAGAGTTAATCTTATTATTGTCATTAAGTTGAGATCAATCGGATACGAAAGCTTGACGACATGTTTTCAAAACAAGTAACTGGAACAGTTCCGGGTTCAATTCAAGAGCATTTCCGGCACACGTACTGTCAAGACGTAAGAGACTCGAGACTCGTATATGTCGTACAAAGGTCGTTCAACCTTCAGGAAAATCGCGGAATGAAGAGCGACACTGCAAAAAGAAAATTAAGAAAGGGATCTACACGTTCGAACTTTTGAAAATTACATTTATACGCAAAGTGGTGACCGTCTCTGAGATGGACGCCGACGGTCAGTTTGCTCTTTAGGGATATTTCTATGGAAAAATGTTTTCACTGCTTTTCAAATGAGCATAAATATAGAAAAATACAAACATGCAGAATAGAGTACTCTACAAGTTGTCGATTGTAAACTGACTGATGGGGCAGATGCTTATAACTTATAAAATAATCAGGTAGACGAACTGATTGTTTTGCCTAACAATCTATATTATGCCATGGATATTTTTGAAGTGTACAATTTAATTTTTGTAAACTCAGATAGTTTTATTATATTATATAGTTATACGTTTTATTTTTATATAGTTAACAAATCGAACATTTTACCTTCTAGATAACGGCTATTGTTTTTCATAATAAGATAATAATTTACACATAGTCTTCTATTGTAAAACGAAAACGCGTGCATGCACTGTTTGTATTTACGTATGTATGTATGTGTGTATATATGTATGTATGTTTACTGTAACAAAGGAATGTTATTTCGTAATAGGGCCTACTGTCTAAATGCAGTCAAAAATGTTAAAAAATAAAAGAACAAGTAACAGATCCAAATGGTGCGCCGTTTCATAGTATGATGAGTATGTATTACATATTAAATATTACTTGTACAGTATAAGCAACTCTGTACATAATACACACATACTATATTATCATAAAATTCTTTCATTCATCATCTGGATTTCACCTTGCCCCCCCCTCATATACTACATTATACGGGAAACGTAGTAATATATTATGTATTAATGCTCGTTAGTGCCGCAATCGACATACATATTCCGATATACGGGTGTTCAGTAACAAGTTCCATTTCAACTTTATTTATAAATAGTTATATAGATTCGGACTGCTTTCTAAGAATCATATAGGAACACAAGCCGTCGGCGTTAAACGTCCTACAAGTAGTCCATAATCATAATGCGAGACGTTAAGAGTTACTGCCGCCACCTGCAGGACAATAATGTTTTGGGTATAATGTGTACGTTACAATAGCCAATATAGGCTAATACAATTCCTGTTTGACCATTAACAATCAGCTTATTGTACTACGTAATTGATCAAACATTACAGAAGAATTGTTGTCTGCGGCTTTCAAGGTCGGCGTCGTAGTTGTTAATATTTCTGTTTAGCGGGTTATCAGGCCGTGGTCCGAGTAAGGCTAGACCTACACTGGACGCAGAAGTCTTTCGATCCGATCAAGCACGGTTGTCTGGCCAGATTTCTCCCGGCAAGTGTGCCTACATTGATGGCGGACGTTTCCCGGCAGTTTGCTGCCACCACTTGTCTGTAGTGATTCAACGAAGTTCTCTTTCGTACGTCATGAATGACTCGGAGGAAGATTTGGAATTTTTTCTTCTGCTAGACTCTAAATCCTGTACGTGCTAATTATGAATCGTGTACAATACACTTTCGTGTGACAAAAATTTCAAGTCAACAACTTGTCAATTAAACTAATGTCAGTCTTAAAAGAACAAATCATAGACGAACGAGCTTGAGTGTAATATTTTAAAAAATTTTAAATTACTATAATATTGCCAGGTTTTAGTTTTATTATCCTGACATATACTGGTTTTAAGAGAAGTACTCATTTTCAGTTATATATTCTGAGAAGATAACAGATTTTTGTTTTAAAATTTTATGCTAAATAAAAGTGGACAATATATTAAGGATATAGGCGTAACTTGTCCTTGACGTAACTTGGGCCTAACTTTGGGTAAAATAGACACTCATCACTTTATTACTATTCTGACAGATATTACAAACAAACAGGGCAGTGTTCTCTCCTAATCAACTAAAAAATAGTATTGAAGTATGTAGGAAAAATATTATTAATATAAATGTGTAACTATTCTTCATTGGAAACTACTCTTGCAAGATATATTTATTATAGTATTATTTACTATAGTATAATAAACGGTCTCCTGTATTGTTCGTTTTTATTTATGAACAAAAATTTCTTTGTTAATTTTTATAACAGGGCTAGTGCTCCCCCCTCAAGTTACGCTCGTCTTATTCATTCATTTAAATTTCATGTGTTTTATATGTCCGCGGATTTTAAGACAGTAATAACATTCAATATTCAAAATTCAAGCTTAAAATTTTAATAATACGAAAAATTAACGCCAAAATTCCTTCACTTTTTCCTTTTGATGTACTCAATTAGAAAGTCTCTGTTGAGAACTGCAGGCTTGCTTGTATTTTCAAATGCCATTTTTTGTTTACTCGACAAGTCACGGAACAGGCTGCCGGATTGGAAACAAACCAAGTTGTTCTGGCCCGGCGGGGGTCCGGCATCGGACGTCAACGGGAGTTTCCAGAACGGACCGACGCGTCCAGTGTAGGCACATGCTATGGAACAAAGCAGTTTGTTTTGTTGAAAGCCCGCTCAGCCAACCGCGCCTGATCGGACATTGACGGTTCTGTGTCCAATGTAGGTGCAGCCTAAGGCTGAGCCTTAGCCACAGTACTGTGGTTTACTGACTGTAGACCTGTGTTAGTGTATCAGTCCTTTGAGCACTGAAGATGGCCACCGATGGAGTGGCTGAAACGTTTGCGTGTAATAACATCGGACCACGGCCTGATAGCCAGATAAACAGAAATATTAACAATTGCAGGAGAATGTTTCGTAAGTCTCTCTCTCTCTCTCTCTCTCTCGCACACACGCGCGCGCGCGCGACAGCAACACTGTACAAGACTGCAATATAAACACCTCCTTTAATTAATATCAACGTTACCTGCACTTTGTATAGCAGAATAGTATAGAAAACTCTTAATGATGAAATGGTACACTCACTCACCTGAAACAAAGAAAAATTCAATTGTTAAAGTCAGATTCATTTTAAGGCTATAACAGCTTCAATAAGGACATGTAGATAGAGTGGACATGAGTAGGCCTACCTCCTTAGTGCTCGTCCCAAGCATGTAATGATACACAATTAATTATACGAAATCTAAGTTGCGTTTATTTTCTCCCCAACTGTATACCAATCAATCTCTCTTACGCCGAGAGATGCTGATGGTTCGTGTATACAGCTACAACTGACCAAGGGCTCGCGTCAAAGGAAAACACGTCGTTAGTCTCAATCGAATCGACAGTAGACATGTTATGCCTTAGCATTATCATAAGACAATTTGTTATTAATGTTACTGTCTCCGCTGTGTAATGTCACAGTGACTGAAAATGTTAAGAGGAATAATATTCTTCATGTTGGTTATATTATTTAACTGGCTACCTTTACAATAATTTATTCTACCCCCCCCAAAATTAACCTCCATTGTTTTAAAAACCAGAACTTAAATTCTCTGCCATTCTTATATAAACTTTGTAAGAAAAAATTAATTTCTATAGAGAGCACCATCTAGCCTACAGTGCGATGCAAAGACCGTCATAAACTTACAGGTGTTAATGTGATTTCACGTTAATCTACATTCAATTCGCTTCCGTATTCAAAAGATCTCATCTAACGTTAAATTATATCAATACAATAACACTAAATTAATTATATAATCAATTTTATACCATACGTTAATTATAGCTGGAATTCGTTATATTTACATAAAAACAAAAACAATTTTTAGGCGATTTTATTTTATAATTCAAGTTATAATTGTGTAAACTATCACAGAAAATTTAAATACCATGTTTATTTGTGTACAAAACGCCTACTGTTATATTTACTTTCAATAAATCGTACCCGCAGTAATTTATGCACTACAGTTCTTTTTATCGTGACGTGAGCCATATCGGTACAGTGTAAGGACAGTTTAAATGTACAGCTTAAGTAAGTTAAAGAAAATATTTTACTATTTAATTACTATTTTAGTATCTTACTAGTTAATATCTATATTGATGACATAGTTAAAGAGTGGAAATTACGAATGGCTCCGGGAATATAAATAAATAATGGAACGTACATGAATACAATGCTATTTGCGGATGATCAAGTAATAATCCAAAACAACGAAAGCGAACTTCAAAGATCAACGTTCCAGCTACAGCAAGTCTGTTCAGATTACAACATGAAAATTTCTGTGCAGAAGACAAAAAATGAGGCATTTATGGGCAAATACCCTTTATATTATTATTATTATTATTATTATTACGGACAAAGATTGTATTCTATAGTAAGAGTATATGGAGCAGGTGTTACATTTCCGCTATCTTGGTTGTTACATCACTAATGATGTGGTTTACGATGTTGAACACAAGTTGGCTAAGTTTCAGTCAATATGTAGCACAATTAATCGAGCGCTGTCACGAAAAACAAGGAAAGAGACTTGACTAAAATTTTATAAGGTAATGGCTGTGCCAGTGATATTGTGTTGTTCTGAAACTTGGGTTCCTGCGAAAAACATCTGATCAGATACAGGCATCGGAGATGAGATTCTTGCAATCTGTTAAAGGCTGCACGCAAAGGGATAGACTTTACAATGAAGACAGTCGTAAAGAGTTGAACAGTTTTAATATCCAAGATCGTATTTCAGATAACAAACAGAGATGGATTGCTCATCTGAATAGGATGCCAGATGGCAGCTTGCCTAAGGAAGTTTGGCAAAACAAGCCTGTTGGACAGCGAAGTATAGGAAGAACTAGGAAGCGTTCATGAAGTGTAAATGTGCCTTTGGGACCACAACAGGTGACTCGCCTAGGCCATCTGAAGAAGAAGAAGAAGAAGAAGAAGAAGAAGGAGGAGGAGGAGGAGGAGGAGGAGGAGGAGAAAAAGTAAAGAAGGAGAAGGAGAAGGAGAAGGAGAAGGAGAAGGAGAAGGAGAAGGAGAAGGAGAAGGAGAAGAAGAAGAAGAAGGAGAAGAAGAAGAAGAAGAAGAAGAAGAAGAAGAAGAAGAAGAAGAAGAAGAAGAAGAAGAAGAAGAAGAATATTACATGAAAGAAAAGTCAATCATCTTTAGACATGACTTACGAACTTCGCTATTTTGTGTCGACTAAACATTGTAAAATCAGTCATCCTACGTATCGATAAAACGCCGATGCCCAATGAGTCAGCTGTCTACATAAGCGTCAACCGACTGCACTATTATCTAAGTGTAACCGTTATGACAAGACGCAAATACAGACAGAGAACTAAGTTTGTTATCATTACACGTTTCACTCATTCTAAGTGGCACATATTGAATGACTCCACTGAGCTTATCGTCAGTGGCCGTATAGTGGTCGCAATATATGGCGAAAATGGCGAAACAAAGAATAAGACGTCATTAAACTGACAACCGGTGCTCTTATTGATATCGAAACCGTGAAATACAAAAACACAGCACGAATACCGACACACAGATAAGTTACTACAATATGATTCTCCTTAACTCAACATTGCTGAGAAAAAATTCACGCAGATAGCTATGTGTTACTTATGCAGTAACAACAAATAATTTATTTCTGGAGTATAGATTAAAATTCAGATTGAATACAGTACTTTAAATAAAAGAATTTAAATGTAATGAAGCAAGTCGTTTATAAAGCACCTAGTTAACAAAAAAAAACCTGTCGCGAACTCAAGTCTCTCACCCCTCAATCAATACACAATAATCGTAATTTCTAAACGATTTTAATTATGACTAGAACGAAGGCTGGTCATGACGTAGAGCGGCAGGATGACAACAAAGCAATTGTTCGGAAGTGTAGTTGGTCGCCGTGGCACTTGAACAGGTTTTTGTGTCTGTACAAAACAGATATGGGTAAAAATACGGCATCCAAAAACTGGTTAATGTGATGACTAGAACAACTAGTCTGGTATCCAAATCGCCTTAAAGTGAAACAGCTAATCTGTAGAAGTCGATCACGTGTCGCTAGAGATTATTCGCTCTGAAAGCTCGCCTTTATTGTGGCTGCTTCCCATTGTTTCTAAAGCTACAATAATTATTTTAGTTCGCTACTTTAAAAATTTACAGGCATTGCACAAATGCAATGCACAGAGAAGGGCATTGAAAATGCTTCAATAAATCTAAAAATATACATATTTATGTTCATTCACCAATCAATGAATTCATTCTTCATTTACCAATGTACAGATTTTAAGTTAAATGTAATCGCATTCATAAGCGAAGTTTTATATGTGTACTACGTTATTGACAACAAAGAAGTAGTTTCTATGGAAACTCACCGGTTCCCATTTTCGATCACGCACCAGCGAGCGGCCGCAAATGTGCGACACGTCCTTATAAACATTTTCAGTGTTAAAAAGTTGTCTCACGATCCGATATGGTTCAATCGTATTTTTTACAGTTTCAAAAAATCAAACTAAATGACGCAACGACTGATTATCATTGGCAATTAACGACCGAATGTTTATGGGCAACGGATCTTTTTATCCAAGAAATATTAACAAAATACAAGTCTGTCCTTTCTGTCCGTGTAACTCTGGTATACTATGGGATGTTACGAGGAAAAGATACCGGTATTAAAACAATCTAATAAATAAATTAAATTGGAAAAAACAGGCCTATATCGACTAAAGGAAAAGGCCAAGCTTAGTCTGAACGAAATAAGTATATATCTAGAAAGTCATCCAAATTGATACTCATTTTTTATTCTAAAATTCTTAATATTATTTAAGGGACTATTACATGATGAATAGCTTTAGCTGGTAGGCCAAGTAGTCCGCTAATATGACAATTCTTACATGTAGCAAGTAAGTAAGAGATTTATATTTGACTTTAGACGCACTCTTACCCTCACGTACACGTACGATATGGGCGTAGACATAAAAATACATTCATATGTTGATAACTCTTAATGGTAATGATTGACATTAAATTTGCAATTGTTTCTAATACTGCTAAATTAATATATAAAACTGTAAATGTAAAAATTACCATTTTATGAAATCACATGCTTCATCAGTGTGTATGGTACTCGTCTCGAGAGTATTGATCTCTCGACATATGCCCAAGGTGTGTGCTCGCGTGCGTGTGTGACTAAGCAGAGAGAGAAAGAGAAAGAGAGAGAGAGACCACCTCCATTGCTTGCAAGGGAAATCTACCATCTAAAGTATGAGGATGTGAATGGCGAAGTATGAATCACGTTTTTGTCAGGGGCAGAAGTGAAACCCAAGCCTAGTAAAATAGTAATCCTATACATTTTTCAGTACAACATGTCCAGCCCCTAAATGAAAGTTGGAATAGTATTTCTACTGCATAATTGTCCACAATCGTAAAACGCTAATCCTGAAAACGAGATCACGAGAAGAGGTAAAGTAAAAAATTAATGTAAAAAAGATAAATAAATAAGAAATCGTCACAGTAGACTTAAAAATTCACTTATGCGCATGACATGCTCTACATGAGAACCGTCCAGTACAATTCCCGTGTCCTTAAAGAAACTATATTGAAGGTGTGTCCTATTGCGAACAATCAGAATTTAGTTATGTAAATAATCCTAAAAATGGTTAAATTATACATATTCTTAAATTAGATATTACGTCCCGGAGTAGTCTGTCACCTCATCATTACTATGAGCTATTTCCACGTAGTCGTGTTCATTACTTAACATCTTGCTCCGTCAAAACCTCCGCTACCGTTTAAATTGGAGATCATCTTTTTTTTGCGCCCACTGTTATTTCTTTTCCCTGCACAGACTATGCAAGGCTACTGACGTTTTCTTAGATTATCGTTTCTCTCTCTATTCCATTTAGATTCTCTCATATGAATGTCTGATCTGCTAAGCAGAGACATTTTTGCTAAGCATTGGTAACTTTTGCTTGTTTGACATCGCCGTAAGAGACAATGGCCAATTAACAAAGACTAGATAATCTCTTGTAAACAACGATCACACACGTCACCACGATTATTTATTGAGAATGACTATATTTAAATAATTAAAGGTGAACTGTACATTAATATATTTTTAATGTTACCTTAGTGTCCGTTTAGGAATTTTACAGAAATCATATTCATCACGTAACTAAGAATATTGTTACATGCAATTGGAAACCTGTGTTACATAACACAATAGCGACGTTTCAGACAACCGCTGAAATTGCTAAAATTACGAATTCTCCGACTAATGTAATAAAATGAAGACATTACAAATATTTTTCACTTAATAGAGTTAAAACAACTGACCATTATCTCGTATTGTTAAAACGTTTATAAAGAAATCGTTCAAAATACTGTATTATGTTAAATAAAAAGTAAGACATTCTGAATATAAAGAGTCGTTTATATACAATTTTCAATTACCGAATAAATAATAGAAGAACACGAGAAGAGCGCAGGAAAAAAATATAGTGACCCACATCGGTTATTAGAATGTTTACAAAAGTGTGGGTATAAACACGAGTGTACGACGGGTGGCGGAGTGGAAGTGCGCAAGGGCAATGGACCCAGCCGGTCCGGGCCTACCCCAACACCACGTGACGAGGATCAATGTGAACCGACGGCAGAAGGGGGTGAGCGAATCGATTGCCGGTTGCTTCCCTTCCTGGGCCAATGACCTCTTCTGTCTCGACACAACTTTCCCCGCCCGCGCGCGTCGTATCCCTTGTTTCCCGTTCTAAACTATTTCCACAAAACTCGGCTCTCCCGCTAGCTCTCAATGAAACTGTACACGCACGCACACATAAATATGTAAGTTATTTTTGTATTTAATCTCTAAGATGTTTCAAAAGTATCCTTTTTTTTAAAAGAAATATTCAAAGAAAAAGTGAGTATGTCATAATCTTCATTTCTTAATTTAAAATGTTCAATAAACTTTTAATTCCTGTCAAATGAATTTTCTCATCTTGCCAGATTTTGTGTTGTTCTGCAGTATGAAATGGAACGAAACACTGCAAACTAAGAAATTAAATTATGAATTAAAGTTTCCCATTTTGGCGTTAATACAAAAAAAAACCCAAATAATTTAAAACGTTAAAATTTATTTTCTTTTTGAATTATTTCTTAAAGCTATAATTAGTGTGTGATAACTTCTTAAAGAACTAATATAATTAAAATATTTTCACATAAACTACTTGTAATTTTTAAAAGTGTATTAATAGGTTTATTTGTTAAGATCACTGACTACGGTCTTCGAAAAATTTAAACCCCATGAAAAAAACAGATACTAGAACAACATTAACAAAACGAAATAGAAATTTATTATATTTTTTATTTGTTAGTAACAACAAATTATCGTTACTAAATTGTTTATATGCATTCCATATTCTCACATACTTAAAAAAAAACATACTTTTTGATACCGCATCACAAAATTAATAACTATTTCAAAGGTTCAACTGGGCAGATCATATTTTAGTTCATAACGCAGTACTTCACACAAATATAATAATTTTTAACCATTATTTTTAGTAACCAGAGGAACCAGTTTGTGTTTCTGTTATTTTATGGCTCTGTAGCAGACCTATTTCAAATGCCGTGCCAACGTCTGAAATAAATGAATGTCATAATGACGACGCATAAAATCGTAGTATACGATACGAAACTTAAAGAAGTTAAAAAAAACTTCTCATCATGATATTATAAGTATTTAACATTTCACAGATCAAATTTATTCGTTTACAGCTGGGGACAATTTTTGAATATTCTCATTCTGCATACGTAAAATATGCCCGGGCAGTACAGTCTATAATCGTTTCTTTCATAATTCGGTTGAACCTGTTTTAATTATTCTGTAAGGTTCACGCCTACTTGTGACTCGACAGGTTATACCACAGAACCTGGAATTCAGAATTGAATATCAGATACTATCAGGCATAATGAGTGACGTATTTTATGTAATGGTATAAAACATTTCCTTTGTTTCAAATTTCGAATTTCACACAACCAGTATGTGGGGCAAAACGCAAGAACGTTAAATTTATATATTTTAATAATAACTAATCACACGATGAAGAATGTTAAACCAGAAAAGACTTGTAGGCCTATAATTGAACTACATGTTCAGTAGTTCTGTCCACTTATCTGCATTATCCCAATGGCAGTGCCATATAAAAACCATTTTATCGTATAGACTAATTAATCAATACTTTTTGCGAGCCATTACACAATACATAAAAAACTTTTAAACAGTCGGTACCGGTCAGAATTGCGTAAAGTATCTGCTTCAGCATGGGGTGAAGGACAGAGGGGATGCGGTAACTCCGCTTGTTATATACCCTATTCAGTAGATGAAGAACGAGACACGTATACACGCGTACAGTACAGTGTACGAAATTAAGGTTTCAGTACTCCACTTTTTCTTAAGACATCAACTTTTGGATGGGGGATTTAATCTGTTTTTGTGTTCCTTGTTTTGCATGGACTGTTGATGTGATATTTATGTGCAATAGACCTAATCGACTATTTAAACGGATGGAAAATATAATGTGTCAATATGAAAATTGTCAGATCTGATGAGGATGGAACATCGTCGAGGAGGATTCTGCCTGAAGATGCACAGATGGCTCTGCCGAAACGTTGCGGACAACAGCAAAATACAAAAGCATATATGCTGGAAAAGGATATATCGTATCACACCGTCAAAATCTCCGACTTATCAAATCTTGGTACAAGTACACACACACACACACATCAAATTTAGCGGTACAAGCCATAACAAGTAGCCACCATTATCCGAATAACAAATATTTGAAATCATTGTAGTTACAGATCAAAAGCACGTTTAAAATTATCGTTTTTGGGAATTTACAAATATAAAAGCATATACACTAGCCAAACTAAATTGGAAAAAACATAAATAAGTCAGACATTGCTATAGTTTTTAAATACTAAATATTGGGTATGAATTAACGTAGAAACTTTAGTTATATAGCAATATGGAAAGAAACAGAAAAATGACAAAGACGGCAGTCCAACTTGTGACGCTACAGTTAAAAGCAATATAGAGTTTTGGATAACGGCCAACAAAAAGTAATGTAATTTCATGCGACTTACAAATAACACGAATGTAAAAATTCTTAACATACAGAAAGAAAGTACTGAGAACGTGTGTACGTCAGTTTGATGTAATTTTCACTACGAGCTTATGCATAACACCTAACTGTTGGGAAGTCTTAAAAAAATAAAATAAAAAAATAATTAAAATTAATTTTAAACAAATTTAAATTAAAAAACACCTAATTAAAAAAAAAAATAATCTGAGTTGGGAAGTCTTTCGTTTGCTAAATGCTAAGTAGCGGTAGTGAATTATCGAATATTGTTCTAGTAGGGGATATGTTTACTTCATTACATACATACATACATTCGAATGTTTTAGCCTTCCAGTTACATACAGTGAAGATCGTTATTCAAGGTTACAATAAATTTAATATACGCAAATGTTAGAAAACAATTCAGCAACGCTACATCCAGTCTCTTAATGGAAAAAAAGTCTGATTTAACTCCATGTGTAACTCAGTAAGTACCATAAAGGACATCACCATTATGACATTAATTAAACGCATGTTGTACAAAGACACCTCCATATAAACATAAGTTGACATACATACAATAAACAAAATAACAATTGAACATTCTCAAAGTTGCGCCTAACATAACAGAATTTTGAAAGACTCGATTCTAGATCTAAATATATTGCCAAATAATATCACAATGATAGATGAACACTACCCAATCCCTGCTACCAAAACGAAAACAATACAAAACTCATTGCAATCCAAATACTATTTAGATATACGTGAATATTGCTGCCTGCCTGAAACGTGTATAGAAGAAACCGTGAAAACCAACTTCAGAATAGTAATAAACTCCTTTGTACACCAAGGAACACTGCGTAGAGGAAGGGTAGGCTGTCTTTCTAGGATGTTGGAAACTAGGCCTATGGCTAGCCGCTTACTCAGTTCAGCTGTTCATTTAGATACACATTTCACCAAGTTGAACTGACCTGGGACTGAAAGAAGATACACCACTGGATTACTACGAATAATGGACTAAATCCAAATCCAGTGGTTTACTAAGCGTTACGAAATGTAACTAAATAAACTACACGCCTACAAACACACGCACGCACAGTATAACATTAGATCAATACGTTAATACTATACATACGACATAGACTAAATAAACTACACGCATACAAACACACGCACGCACAGTATAACCTTAGATCAATACGTTAATACTATTCATACGACATAGACTAAATAAACTACACGCATACAAACACACGCACGCACAGTATATCCTTAGATCAATACGTTAATACTATACATACGACATAGACTAAATAAACTACACGCATACAAACACACGCACGTACAGTATAACCTTAGATAATACGTTAATACTATACATACGACATAGACTAAATAAACACACGCACGCACAGTATAACCTTAGATCAATACGTTAATACTATTCATACGACATAGAAATTTCGTCTACCGTACGTTGCATCACGCTAACAGTCGAATTTACTTTCTGTTCTGCACGGGTTTTGCATATGTAACCTCACGTAGGTTTTAAACCTAAACCCTTTATTTAAATCTGGTACTCTTCTGCAAGAGACTTTTAGAAGGGTTCCAGATTTCATATTATTGATTGAATTTTTCATACGCAATTTGTCGTGAAAAACGACTACATTTTTTTCAAATACATAATATAGTAATGTGCGGAAACTTCCTTTTTCGTCAATTTTCACATTCCATCCATACTTACACATTTAACATTTAAAAATGTTTAGTAGATGATTCGATATAGTGGAAAATGTAGATGTAAACACCGAGAAGTAGAGGAAGCCTGGTCCAAACAAATAAATAGCGGGCAGCCGTAAAACTATATACTGTACATACGCAAAATTGAATAGTCCTACATACATACATACATATAGGCCTATACAGACAAATTTGTTTCCGTATTTCATCCAGGATTTGACATTTGCGATGCCGAGATTTCTAAGGATTTTCTTCATCTTATTACTGTTAGCACTACTCCTGAGTCGCGAGTTAGTTTGTGATTCGGTCGTCATAGCAACGCATCACATAGTGGCAGCCTGTTTTAATTAAATTAAAGGAGTTGCTACACAATAAAACGCCCCTTTCTTCACTGTCTTTTACTTCTTGTTACACATCTGTGATACAGAAACGCGTCGTCTTTTCCTTATTTAGTGTGGAAAGCCATTTCATTAGATGTGGCCCGGTGCAGACAGACAGAGGGAGAGAGAGGAAGAGAGACAGAAAACAGATAGACAGGTAGAGAAAGAGTATGCGAAGTATAGACGTAAGGAAGAGACAGTGTGTTCGTGAGAAAGAGGGGCATAAGAGAAGACGAAACATACAGGCCAACAGAGAGGAAAAAAAGGAAAGCGTAACTGAATAAATATTGTACTACAGTATATCGAAACATTGACTCGTTTGGGTTCACACACATGACCAAGGCTTTCTTGTTCTAGAGTGTATCTTGTAGACGGCCCCTCTTCCTACGTCTTTACTAGTCTAAAATTGGGTAGTCAAAGTAATATGAAGTTTATGCCGCGTATTATTATCGCCAGAATTTTAATAATGCTATTGTTGTCTTCCAGAAAATGTAACCTTTTCACGACTGTAGGAACTCTGGGATTTACGTTTTAAGACAGAAGACAGAATTAAATGATGGCCGAAATGAGGAGAGTAATTGTTTCAGACAAGATTATAAGCACCGTTTTGATCGTTGGGTTATGTGGAAACAGAACGGGGGACAATATGTTGAAGAGAGAGCTAATGAACATGGTTGGAGAGAAAAGTGATTATGGTTGATGATAGGAGGACGACAGTCAGCCTGAAAAAAGGAAATAGAGAACAGTAACTAACAGGATGCAAAAGGAACTATGATGTTCTGGATCGTACTCCAAGAAGACACTGAATAGAGAAGCCGATCACTTGGTGAGGAAAAGCAAAGGGAAGTAGGATAAGAATAAAAATTGGACTGTAACAGAAATAAAATACTAGGAGCTCCGCTCAGCAACAGAGAAGGTGACCAGACCAGACGACCACTGATCCTATCTCGGAATACAAGAAAAATTGTTAATCCAAAATCGAATAAGAAATCCGTAGACATCTGTTTTGTGTGTCCTCAAAATAAACACGGGAACAAACTCATTTTTTATAAAGTTTACATGACAATAAATACTTTAAACAAATGCCTGCACGCTAACAATTTATTACGAGTAAATTTAAATGAAATACAGTTGAATTCCAGCAAGTACTTCAATTGTTGTCACATTATACAGTCATAGTAACATTAGTAGATAATTAATTAAATAATTAATAGATGTCCACTTCAAGAAGTGTGAGTTGTATTGTTTGTATTCGATACAAATTGACAGACGCGTTTATGAATTATTCAAAAAGGGTAATTTATTGAACTGGAGCGTTGTAGTATTCATTTGATGCATTGTTTACTAACTACAGAATTATTTATTAAAGCCAACACACAGCTATTGTGAAGGAACATCATGTGTACCCGGGTTTAAAACAGGTTAAACTACAAATATTTTCAAAGTTACTAAATTATGAATAATGTTTCATGGAAGTCATAACTTTAACTTAAATAAGGGAAGTACATAAATTTTCACTTTCACAAATATTTACCAAACCTCACATCAGTTCTGGGTACTGTCAAAAATTATACTGAATTAAAAAGCCCAAAACATCGTAAGTTTATGACTACATGAAATAATCTCTAGAACAGGAAGATTAATTTAGTAGACTAACGTGACTTTAATGTAAGTATTATTAACAAATTAATGTGCTTGGCAATACAATGTTACTTTTTCAGTTTCTAGTAAAAAAAAAGATTTCCTCTGTCTGCTCTTCTCTCTCTCTCTCTCTCAAGATAAGAAAGGATATAGTGCTCAATTAATCATCCAAGAACAGCTTTAGAGCCGCATAAACATGTGTGTGTGTGTGTGTGTGTGTGCCGCACGCGCGCATTCGTTCGCAAACTTCACAGACAACTAGGTCAAAGCTTGCATCTACAGACTGCCATCAGAAAAGAGACTAGACGAATCATTTTTTTTTGTGCTACAGAAACAAACGCCTTCCACGTGGGTCGATGCTACAAAGGTGATGTTCTGACGTAGACCTGAAAAGATTATAAATATAAGTACATACGTGTCTGCATGCGCTACACAAACACTCCCTTCTCTTCTATAAAAAGTAACAGATCTGAATGTACTCAACCTATAGTTTGCCATATTTTTTTCCTAACACGCTACAGTCCTGCGTGGACCTTTAGCTTTCCTGGATTATTCGCCTTCACTCACTTATTCTTCCTGCCAGGCATCTCCAATTCCAGATTCCCAAATCTGCCTCCACCATCACCTTTTCCTTGAAGCCTCTCGGACTTCCTACCCGTTTCATGCCTCCGACATCATCGTATAGTATTCTCTGTAGTCACATGTCTCGACCCACTCTCTCCACATACCCTTACCAATCAACATTTCTGTAATTAATAAACTGTACTATATGTCCTCCTCTGACTATATAGCATGTATCCAGATTTCTCTTTCTTTTACAGAGTCATAAATTTTACTTACGTCTTATTTGCGTGACATGCTCAGTTTCTAGCAACTGCACTCTTGTTGATTTCTTTTGATATCTGATTTGTATTATATATATCTTATATACCAGATATATAAACCCTCTTCAAATAAAATGGGAAATGTATATCTGTTCCCCGTTTGCGATCCCTAAAAATGTTTGATTCTTTATTTTACAATTTTCAATAGCTCTTCTAGCCTCTGAAGCACACACTTCATATATCTAGTTTATTGTTCATTTATTTTCGGACTCATTAAACATCCAGGTTCATACCCAGTAAACATTTCTGCAGGAGTTGTCATACTCCTGATAGTCAGAACGATATCATCTTCATAGGCAAAAACCTGTTTTAGTGTGTAGTATGTATGTAATGTTTCACATTTCCATTAGTACCAAAATATCCTGCATTATCTGTGTAATGCTAAGTTGAAGATGATAGGGCATCTCCGTGCCTAACATCACTAGAAATTTTAAAAATTCTCCTCATCCTCCTATTCATCATAACTTTAGTCTCAATCTTTATAATAGTAATTCTTCAGAGGAGTATTCGTTTGCTTAGTATACCAAAACTTTACATTGCATCCAACAGCTTCAGTATGCGAATAATATCACAAGCCTGTCTGTTACCTACGCAAAGCATATGTACGTATTCACTAAATTCGAAGCATTTTCCAAGTCAAACACAAATTTGTTTAACTCCTTTTTTTAAATATTGAGTAAATAATACATGTCGTCCAGTCAGTGGGCACCGCCATACCTGCAAGACTAATTTGTACAAATGCAGTGTAAATGTTTCCCCCCAGACTACAATATTTACGCAACAATCTGATCCTCTCCAGGTGCTTTTCCATCTTTTGTGCCTGTAGAAGTACTTCTACCTCCTCCAGAGATGGTGCTATCAGTTCAAGCTTCACTGTCTGATACCATAATCTGTCATGTTGCTTTAATTTCTATCTTCATGCAAAGTGGAATGAGTGCCACTGTTTATCCAAATGCATCTATTAACCTTCCCTACTCCGCGGTCAGTAATGCAGTCCTGTATAATAACAATTCAAAGTACTTAAGTGAATCTGTGTTAAAGTAGGAAAACAAATCATCTATCAGTACAAATGAATAAGAAGACCGAAGACGAAGAAGACCCCGCTACAAAAAATATAAAACGCACCAAATGTTATTAAATATCAACTATACATGCCTAATTTATGGTGGTTTATTACAAAACAGGAACCTAGCACACATAACTCGACACACAAAAAAGAAGTGGATATCGTAGGCCATATATAAAATACACAAATATTTTCTTTTACTTTAATATTATACTGAATTTATTACTTTCATCGAAAAGCAGTTATGACTATTATGACCTCTTATATTTCCCCACCAATCTGCAGCTTTTCACATGAACTTGAAACCTTAAGGCCCTTTTTACTTTCTGTTGTAGGTATACTGGTACTACAAGCAAAGTATACGCGATGAATTTTGAAGTGTTGGACTAGCGGTTTCAAGTGATCCATTCCCTTTGAGATCTTATGGTGTGTGTGTGTGTGTGTGTGTGTGTGTGTGTGCGCGCGCGCGCATGTTTGTGCGTCAAGTTAGTAATATTAAGTTCCCAGTAGGTCGACGTCGAAGATTCGATAGTGTATTCATTTGGTCATATGGAAGTATCCTTCTATTTATTACCTTTTCTTATTACTTCGAAGGCTATATAATAATTTTGTTTAAATTCTATTTTTATTGAACGTTCGGTTTTTCAAATAATATTTCGTATTGTGATATTATGTTTTCATCTAAACTGCAATATTGTATGAAGCTGCGTATTATTTAGTTCTTGTGGGAAAACTCTACCAGAGTACGTGATTTACGTTATAATTAAAATATGATATAATCTTAAAAATTCACGTCATAAGGTCGTATTAATTGAAAATATTATATTTCAATTAAGTATAATTATATACTTAAGGGAATATAAAAGTCCTGATAGTTTAGATTGCTGTATTAGTTGAGGCGAAAAGAACTGTATTTCTTTTATATAAATATTTTTCAGACAAGTTTCGTCTGCTACGAATTTAAATAAAATATATGTTGTGTATTGTGTATTTACGTAATGTATCATGAATTCGCATAACACGAAGAAAAACTTACGTTATATTTTAAATTGGCAAAATGTTTGTACGTCCGTATAATATGCTCAAACCGGTACAACCATTTGCTTTAAACAACCTCAGCAAATTTTTAAAAATAATTTCTTCACTCGGAGCAGTTTTTCACTTTGTTTCGCAGTTTTTACGACTTCCAGGAAGTTTCTAGTATAATAATAACAATAATATCCATTATTCACTCAGGGACAGAAGATGAGAGAGAGAAGGAAATACAGAAAAGACAATGTAAGAGTTAAAAAAGTTTTCGTCAGTGGGTGGGGGTATAGAATCTAGGTGAGTGACATGCCATGAACTCTGAAACCAAGCGAGGTTATACACTGGTGCTCGCGCGCACGCACACACATCACAGACTAGGCTAGATACGCGGATAACGCAGCGTTATTACCTATTATAAACTGGGTACCACGAATGTGCTTTGTTACTTGCATAATGTTATCTATCAGTACTGCGACCGGCAGTTATGAACACCGTAGACTTATAATTTCTATATAATATACGTGCTTGTGTGTGCGCGCGCGCGCGCGCGTTTTCGTGGAATGAATTTTTTTTAGATTAAATGCGAGAATGTGTTCCACACACACTGTCGTACAGTTTAAGAAGTACTGTTAAAATCATACGAATCTTCAATGAATTTCAAGTTAATACTTCATACATACGTCGTCCGTTACAACTGTTTTTTTTTTTTTTTTTTTTTTTTTTTGTAAACGGTCGATTAAAAAGTTAATAAAAACAAACATTTAATAAAATAAAAATAAAAACATTAAACTGAAAGCATGTCACGCTCACTTGTGACTTATGTGTCACTCGACTTTAATTTAATTTACATGAATAAAATTTCTTTTATACGTTTCACTTCATCTGCTGCTTTACACATTTACTTTATTGAATGACTTTGTGTTTCCATGTTTTAACAAATGTTCATTTCAGTCTTATAGTGATCGATTCGATGTGTTTAACTTTCTCAATATTCAGGATGTGGCGATGTTAATGCATAGGCTATATAGAGAGGTTTCACAGATAAATTTTATATAAGAACTGAATGTATCCCCAAATATATTTATGCATTATTTTGTGTCCTTCTTCTGCCTTGATGTGTGTGAATGTGTGAACTATACTCTTTCTCTTCTAACCTTTTTCTGTCTACAAACGTTTTTAATCCATTCACATTTTAACATTTTTGTAATATAACAAAGTAAAAAAGTAATTCAGTTGGTCCACACACACGACATAACGTTTTCTTCGATATTTTATCCACTATTAAGCTTTTAAGTAATTCCACGATGATACTGTGTTATATTAAGTTGATCATGATATCTTTGTAGATTACACAGAAAAACATGAAACGTAACAAAAGCAAATCGACTTGATAAAAAAAAACAATTTACGTCTAATTAAATTCTTTAGCACAAAACCACAATTCTTACACCCTACAAGAAATATTTGAAATCTCTCAATCTATCTTAAATGAATATCTTATTCAGTTATTTTCAGGAACTCGACTTAACTCACATTAACTAAAACATTAACTAATTAAATTCTTTAGCTCAAAACCACAATTCTTACACCCTACAAGAAATATTTGAAATCTCTCAATCTATCTTAACTGAATATTTTATTCAGTTATTTTCAGGAACTCGACTTAACTCACATTAACTAAAACACAAGTACATACTGACTGGTTACAAGTACCTACTGTTGTGGAACTCTAGCGTAATATGTCATATCACGTTGCTGATACGAGTTACTTCCACCCCGTTGTTGAGGTCGTTCGGGTAAATGTGGATTCATACTAACACATAATGATATCAGGGTCAACAGAAGAAACCCTGTACGTCGACCCCGCATCTGGTGCTCTATACAATTGTTCCAGTCACATTCGATTTAACTAAAGCTTCCCTTACAGATATCGGTTAACTTCTGCTTCAGAAGTAACCACACGTTTAGATTTTCGGACTTATAAGCTAAGACTATTGTCTGAATACAAACTTTCTGAACTAAAGCACCGTCATATTCGCAAAGCTGCAGTGGCGTCTTACTCCAGGTCCCTAATTAGGCCTACTGACCCGACGTGAATCGATCAATACATCACAAATTGCGTTTGATTGCGTTTGCGTTAGATTACAACTCTAAAATACCGGTAATTCAACTGATATTCATTCGATGGCTCCGACTGATATCATCGAAACATTAGAAGTGAAAGTTTGACAAGTTACGACAACCGTATGCAGTGCAATAAGATCTGAACAACCGCCTGCAGTTCACATTGCAACACGCTTGTATTTTCATTATTTCGTGTTCAAACAAGTTATATCTTTCTTGACTAAATAATCGCAATTCTACATCCTGTATTTTTTCAGTTTCTATTCCCTTCTTCCATGCGTCCGTTAAAACCGTGATCTTTACATGTATATCTAAGCAACTGGCTTATTTTGATCCACGTATTTCAGTATGGATCCCTTAACATATTACTTTCTAACTCACCACATCAGTTCTTATACCTTGTATACATATTATATTTTGCATTCGTTTAGAAATTCACATTTCGAAAAATCTGTAAACTATCTCCTTTGTTTGCAGATGACCATTCCTTTGCTTCGAACATTTCTGAAGTCAGCTATAACACTTCATGAACGAAAATTTTAATATTTTTGCGATGAACAACTGTTTGTTAATTGAATAACAAATGTTTTCTAGTAGTCCCTTCATTTAAACATTTCGAAAAATTTGTCATATTTGTTTTTCGCGTTTGGTATCATACATGTTAAAACAGTGAGCAAACATATGTAGCTAACTACAAGGGTAAGTCAATCAGTATCCACGATTTTGTTATAATAGACTGTACGTTGGTAATACTAACTAGTGCTCTTGTACGCCGACAGAAGATGCCTTTGTTTCCGCTTGTGGACTGTTAGATCGTCCGTCGCGTCAGTCAGCTGTGGATTGATGCACGATAAAGATGTCTGCCCCTCTCTCCGTTTGCACCAACAAAGAACAGCGTGCAGTGATCCGGTTTTTGTGGTCTGAAGATTATCGGGAGCCGCATTGCAGAAACAACAGAAGACTTTCAAATTATGGGGATAATGTTTTACCACAGGGAAGTGTATATGAATGAATCGAAAAATTCAAAAACAGTCGACAAGGGACAAGACGAGGAAAGGTCAGGACGCCGAACCTCTTCCACAACTGACGATTGAACAAATTAATCCCATGATTCAGACTAACCGAAGAGTAATTATCGATGAAGTGGCGTACCATCAGCAAATTAATTTGGTTCTGCATATGATATTATCCATAACAAGCTTGGCTTTTGTGAAGTCTGTGCAAGATGGGTGCCAAAACAGCTCACTGAAGGGCACAAATGCAAATGCGTGGCCATCTGTCAACGCTAACTGGACCGCTATGCTAATGAAGGTGAAGCTTTTTTGAAGCAAATAGTCACTGGAGATGAAACGTGGATCCACCACTTTGAGCCTGAAAGCAAACGCCAGAGCATGGAATGAAAACACCCCCGAATATCCAGACAAAAAGAAATTCAAGAGTCAACCGTATGCAGGAAAAGTAACTCTCGAACTATTCTGGGACTCACAAGGGCCAATACTGCAACAGTACTTGGAGAAGGACACAACAGTAAATAGTGTAAGTTACAAAGAGATGCTGTCCAACGAACTGAAGCCTGCAATCGATCCAAATGCCGAATCCTATTGTCGGAAGGAGTGCTTGTGTTCGCTGACAACACACGCTCGCATATTGCCGCCCACACTGTCCAAACACTGGAGAAATTGCATTTCGAAGTATCGGAGCATCTTGCATACAGCCTCGATCTCCCCTTTCGGATTGCTATCCCTTTGGTCAACTTAAAGATGCCTTAAGGGGCAGTCGATTCTCCAGAGACCAAGAGGTGAAGGAAGCGGTGTATACGCTTGTGCAATGATGGACCAAGTGTATTGAAAAGCAAGGGGACTATGTTGAAAAATGAGCTAACTGTAAAAATGTCAGATTTGTACTGTTGTTATAATAAATTATAAAAATTGTTTTCGGATGCTTATTGACTTACCCTTGTATGTTCTTCAGTCGAGTAAATGTTTGACGATTTTCTGCACATTGTTAATTGTAGTTATTATTTTCGCAGCGATGCGTTTATCCTGTCGGGACCGGACACGTAGCACTGCGTATACAGACCATACGGCTCTATAGCTACTGTACGTGTTACACAGAAAAACATAACTTTGCCACCCGTAACGCCCTCTTACACGTTACCGGCTACACAAAGATCTAATCATATACATTGCTGTTACTGACCCCCTTGTTGATAACGTAGGAATACTGAGCCATATTGTATCATTAAAAAATATAAAGGTGCATTACCAAAACAAGTATTGGAAACGAAAGTTCAAGATAAATAATTACGTCATTTCACGACATTAATTTAAATAAAATATTACTTAACACTCCGTTAATATATAATAATCTGTCGTATATACAAGTTACTGCTGTAATGGAGAAGTAAATTTTAAGAAAGAAAAGTTGGTTTACTCTTACGTCTCACTCAGTGGTGTATCTAGAATTTGGCCTTGGGGGGTCCGGGGTCCGGTCGAGTCGGCTTCATACAGGAGAAAAAAACAATTAAGAATAATCAACATTACTACCTTTAAAATGGCTGAAAACTCTGTGATAATATTCTGAAATCAATCCCATTAAAGTAAACGGTAATAACACAATAAAAATACTCGTTACTGAAACATTGTTGAGAAGATACTGACTGAATTGCTTTTCCTATATTTCATACTTCAAACGTATACACAAATGGTGTACAATAAACATATTTGTATATTTAAAAAACAGTTACTAGCTGAAAAACACAACAGAAGAAATTAAAATGCCAGAGGTTGAAAAACACAACTGAACAAATTTAGAGGTTTACAAAATTCGTCCACTTTTTTCGACCCTCGGGGAGGGGGGTTCCGGTCATGTTCGCCTCTCCCCGTAAACACGCCCCTGGTCTTACTAAACGAAATCGTGCAAGAGTAAGTTTAAGTAAGTTTATTTACACCATTACGTATACGTTAACAGTTTGATACTAAATAAGAAAAGTCAAATGAGAAAAATAATATATTATTTATTTATAAAAATAAGATAAATTATTTTTTTTTTATTTATAAATAAGAATAAGATTTATTTTATTTTTTAAGATATTATGTAAAATCAAATATAACAAGCCATCAACAAACTAACCAAAAATAAGACGTTCTTAACCAAAAGTATATCGCACTTTTCAGTCGTTATTTGACTTTACTCTGAAAAAAAGTAGCATGTAATCATTTTTATTTTCAGTATGATGGTCTTTTGTGAATTAAACAATATTTATTACAACTTTAGAATGGTGTATGTTTAAGGGAAGTAGATTCATTCAAATACCTTAGGAGTATAATAACTTGGAATGGAAGTTGTATAGAGGATATTAGAAGTAGAATTGCACTTGAAAGACAGCGTTTAGTAGAGTAAGAAACCTATTGGTTACAAGAGGAATTGATGTCAAGTTACGGAAGAGATTTACAAAGTATTTTATGTGGAGCATTGTAATGTATGCATTGGAGACGTGACTATTAGAAAAAAGTATCTTGAAAGGTTTGAAATGTGGATATGGCAAAAATGGAAAAGACTAGCTGGAAAGAAAAGGTAACAATGAAGAAGTGATTTGGAGAATAAATGAAGTATTATAAGGGCAATAAGAAAAAAGTTAACAGTATTGCTCACGTTTTGAGAAGAAACTGTCTACAGAAGTTACTAACTGAGGGAACGATAGAAGGCAGGAAAGGGCGAGAAAGAAGAAGATATGATGTGCTGGCAGATTTGATGATGGTAAAAGTTATGAACAAGCGATGAGAGCGGCTCAGGTTAGAACAACGCGTAGAGTTCAGTTCAGCTGAAACCTGTCTTAGGACAGATTCACCGTTAAAGAAGACTATAATGTTTAACGAAATAGAAAATTATCATTAACCAGGTTGCAGATTTTCTCTTGATAAAAGGGTATATATATTATATATTGAAGTTAATCTAAAGAGCTTTCGTACGTAAAAAGCTACTAGAATTAACAAAGTGCGACTCGATTACCGGTATAATTCGAGGACGTTGTTAGTCAGTCTCAGGGTCAGTGTATTTTGCTTTAATAACGAGATAACATCTTAACAAAGCAGGTAAATAACTAGGTTTAATTTTTTGTAATAAAATTTACTTATAGGCCTTCAGTTTGGAATTCAATCATTAGGACCACATAAAAATAAACCGAGATCAACATTTTCGCTTGTTATCAAGACACGAGTTGCAGGTAGCAACACAATTCAATGTAACATCAATTACGTAAATCCTTTGTTAACATTATACACTTGAACTTAAATGTGGTCTGTAAGCGGTATAGCAAATACAGTTGAACTATACGAGACGAAGACAAATAAAGAAAATTATGTCACAAAATCTATATGTCGCCTGAGAAAATAAAACTGTTGGTAAATAAGGCAGATAAACAACGTCTCGTATTTGTTATCATTAAGTCCATGGTGACGATAACAGTTAACCCGTAGAACTAAGTAGAGCATGTTATAAAATACATAAAGTACAGATTTTTTCAACTATTTTTAATCTCGGTCGTAAAAATAGTTAAAACAAGCAGATCGTATTGGATATCGCTGCTGTAAGAGACGACCTAGTTAAGAATATCATCTATCAATTACTGGTTTTTCACCCTTGACATTGTATATTGCCCCTTGTTCTCAAACATATTTATTTATTAATATTCCTTTTAAAAGTGTTTTTATGTGAGAAAAAGCGAGGACACGCACATCTTTATACTTCATTAAATATTGTTGCACATACTTCGTGCATTTGCTCTTTATGAAGTGGATTATTAACTGGAATACGACGTGACTAATTGTCGATCTTTAAAGAATTAAAAAAAAATGAGCATTCAGAAAAAATCGCGGTGAACAGATTGACTATAATATGTTGGAACCAAATAGTAAGAAACAAAACAACTCAAAATCGGATTTCAGCGATACTCCACTTCGAAGTTACCTTCTACGGCACAGAAAAGTGGACAATACACCTATCTGGAAGCTTAACAACAGACGGATCTAAGGCGGTAAGGCTAATAGTATAGATTGTTGAAAGCGATCCGAAAATGTTTCTTATAGTAGAATATTAACATGGTAAAGAAAAATCAACTCAAGACATGCAGTATGTTCCAAGAATAAAAAATTATGAATACTTACCAAATATATGTTTTATTACGGCCTTGTGTTTGATTTTCAGCCGTCAGGAATTTCACCTTTATTCGTGGACATTCTAGACTAAAGTATAGATTAAATAAGTGCTATTATCTTTCTCATTGTTAAAACTAATATCATCATAATCACTTGGGACGTTAGAACATATCACAAGTGTTACGTTTTGAATTCTTAAAGTTTCGTCTTTACACTACATTTATACAGTTGCTGCTGAATTCAAGTGTCCTCTTGGCTCTGTGATAGAACGTGTCTAAAAGGTGCTAAAGCACCCCGCTATAAAAATTTACGACTTCAGAACATTAACCATAGCGACATTAATCACTTTAATCGTTAAATTAAAAGAATGTTCTAGAATGTCCAGAATAAATGAGAATGTGTAGCTTTCTATTGACCGAATTCATGAGTTTACGAAATTAATACCTTCCTTGTCTAGCACTAAATTCACCAGTGTTTTGGCGTACTTAATAGAAATCTTCTTACATCTCGTCTCACAAAATGTTCGTCTATAAGTTTAACCTAACATTTCACTTGCCGTATCGAAGTTAAAACGTATCCTCAGTTCATTTTAGGATTTTTTTAGAAGCGGGTGTCGCTATAGCAAATACATTATTGGTCCAAGTTCAGTCAAAGGATGGATGTAGCAGAATATGAAGCTTTACCGCAATCACGAATGAAAGTCACAATGGTGTTGATAGCGGCGGAAATATAATGTTCTACGGGAGACACAACAAAAGAACCTCGAAATTTTAGAGAACAATTACCCTATAATTGAAGATCAAAGTCCAAGCAAGTCATGACCGCAACATAGTATGCGTCTCGCCGTCTTAAACACAACAACCCTTCAATCGTAATAATCAAAAGCCATCAACAGTCGGAAACCTATCCAAAAAAATTTCAATGCAAATTCTTAAATCCCTCATATGCGTTTTGAAGTAATTATTTTAGGAAATATTTTGTGAGGTGAAGTGACTAGTTTGTCAGTGGAACAGTAAAGCCAATGGCATATCTGTGCAAGCCAACAACACAGCCAATATAATAAGATAAGCCGTGATGTTTTTAATTGCGTTCGCGATATGGTATGTGGGTCAACAGCTCTGATAAGTTGCACAAACACACATGGCACATCCACGCTCGCTTTTTATCAACAATTATTGTCTTTTCGATAAGAGTTTTTAAAAAATCGTAATTTTATGTCGTATTTATTTGCCTCGCCTGTTTGTTGTAGGCCTTCCAGTTTTTCCCCTGCAATTCTTAATTCCTGAGTATATTCTACCTGGAGAAAAAGGGTCAGCAAGTATATTACGACTGCCCGACTAAAACGGATTGATCAGAAGTTTTCCCAGGAATTAAGAATCTGAATCAGCGAAACCGATAACTAACAATTAGACAGTGAGAAAGAGTCCTTTAGGACGGTCAAAGACGCATTCACATGGCTTAGATGCTACTAGGGTCAAAGCAGTTTAAATTCAAATTTCTCGTGATCCAAGGCGCAGATTAGTACTAACAGATAGGTCTCTACAGCAAACCAGTAACTGTCAAGGGTCTGTTGCAGGTTATGATGTGATTCCATCTGACAGTTACCTACACAAGTTGCTTCAGGTATACTACCTAACTCGTTGATATACCAAACTTACAGATATACTAAACTCACTTATGGTTGTCACAAATAAACTGACATTGATCTTTTCGAAGATTTGTCGTTTTATCTTTTCTGCATAACACTATTATTGTAATAAAAGGTGTAAGGTATATTAAAATTTTAATTTGTATTACGTTATTAACACAACGACTTAAAAATGATTTCTTACAATTTATTTAATAACACAGTGTAAGAACCATTATTACCACAGTGTTAATCTACATACTCTTTTCCACTGAGTGAGTGGATATGCCGACTGAAAAGCGCATTTTGCTTTCGATGTTGCTGCTGAGAAATGAAATCCGGGATCTGTAGACATCTATAAGTAGTCAGCTTTCATGTACGATGAGATTAAACAGCAAAAATTGTATTATCTGCACTGGAAACGTGCTGTATAGAGGTTATTAATGTACAAAATACATGTCGTAAAGAGGACTTTACGACAAAATATAACTTGTTTCGTTACACTGAAATAAGTTAATTTTAAATGACTTATCGAATATATTTTTTAATTGCAAATCTACACTGATAACGGTAAATACTGTAGTGACGGATTTATGTAAAAGTTTTCCTCTATACTGTCTTCTTTGTTAAGCGAGAGCCCTAAGTGTTAATAGCAAGGATACTCGCTTTTCTTTGTTGCTCACAGCTTTCTTTTTCCGCACTTTCCCTTTTTCTACAACCACCCTTACAATCAAGACAAAATATTAGGTATTTTTGTCTTGTTGTTTTTCATCTTGTTTTATTCTGTCTCTGCATATTTAATCAATATACCTTTGTCTGTAGTCATATAATGACTTGTAATACTAATTTGTAACAAGTTGTTTATGCTATTATAACTCAGTACACAACTTTAGTTAATGTAGCATTGTAACACAAGCATCTATGCTATGTCATTACAAGATCACATTTATAATGTTTTTAACCAGAAGAAACTGATCAAAAAGTACCCAGCATTCAGGACCATTAGTTCTTGTGAAAACAGTACTGGTACCTAAAGATATCTATTAGCAAAGACACATTAGTATTTCTTTAAAATCAATCGTATTTTTGTGCGCAGATATTGCATACGTATTACCCCTACACTGGTTTATCCCTTATCGAAGATGATCCTTACAAAACAGTTGAATGTTGTGAGCAGTAAATGGCAAAATTCTTTAACAAGCTTCCTGACGGTATTATCATAAACGTAAAATTACTACATTTTCATTATTCCTTTGCCTTCACGTTCGAAATTGTAATTCCTGTGGATTCCAAAGTTATTGACGGACTTTATTATTATTGCGCTGTTAGTTTGATATGTGTTCATTTTCAAACCCCTAACTATTCGCTGCTTACCAGTATTTTTCTTCCTATTGGTAAGCTCAGAGTTATTCTTCGCCACTTCATGGACTGAGCCCCACATAACAAAGTAACATTGTTTCCGTGGCCTTACCACTCCAATTTCATCTTCCTTCCAATAATCAGATAATTCTGGAGAGTGGCACAAAGCAAGAGGTATTTATACGCGTACTTTGTTCACCCCGTTATTCTTATCCTTCCTTAACTGTCACGCCTCGGTTTTCGAGATGGATCCGTACAATATTTAAACAAAACAATCTTCATAAAATACAAACGTGTGTGTAACACATACAATAATACAAAATATGAATAAATTCGATATCATAATAGAAAATAATCATAATCATAAACACTCTAACGTTGATATAAAGCAGTATGGCGTTACGAAATGTGTACGCTACAAAATATATACAGTACTCCAAAGAAAGAAAACTAAAACTCTAATGGTAACACTCGCGGCAGACATGAAACCACGTGCAAGAAAATTAAAACATATGTCAAGTGTCATAAATTCTCTATCTACAAAGCACTATCCACCAGTAATGAGAGGTTAGTTCAAAAACGTCATAAACTCACTTTCTACGTAACACAAGGACTGTGGCCTTATCGTAAAACAAAAATCTGTGTAAGCATAACGAGGTGACTTAATAAAATTACGTCTTTTTGTAATATGAGCAACTAAAATTTACGTGACGCGTAGTTTCCTCGTAGACAATGACACGCTTGCGTAGACAGAGGAGACAAAGTAATACTGTACAGTTTGTACTTACTTAGTCATAACCCACCTACAGTCAGGTATGACCCAAGGAAATCAAAGCCGTGATGCGATGGAAAAATTAACTCTGCCAATAACGAGCAGACAATGTCAGTGTTACAATGACGAGTCGATTAAGTACAATATGAAAATATGTATCGAGGAGAACCTAGTCAGATGTAACACGGTAAAATAGTACGCTGTCGAGAGAATGGGCACAGCGCTAGTAATCTGTCTACACTACATTCTGTTCTGCTGCAGCTCCCGCAAAGTGCTGCCTACATATTGTCGTCGTTATTTATATTCTCAGAAAAACATTAATTACCTGAAATGGCACACAACGCTAGAAAGCGGTCGCCGAAATAACGCGGACAGATCGTTGTGCAATGCACTAACTTATGCACACTGCCGTTATAAGTAATCGCGGAAATACCCAGCCTACTCTGGTATCGGTGGCTTAACTAGGATCTGGTTCTGGTTTGTTCATTCAGGATGCTGTGGCACATGCACAACATAAACAACAACATGGAAATCCTACACGTACACACAAAAGGCCGAAAACTAGACACTCTACACTCTTGAACAACTAGAAATATACAGACACACAAAAAACGCACAGAAATAACATTCTAAACAAACAGACACAATTTAAATCACACATACTATTTGAACATATTACACAACACACACACAACAACGAACTTTCGAACGACGGCGCCGTCACCAAAAGCAGGACGGACAACGCTCCTAGCGGCAGCCTCTGACGAATCTCTAACGAGCGAAAGCTAGTTTAGGCCATAAGGTAAAAATTTAATAGTTTGTGTCAATAATAATTTGTGTTGCGCGTCAGTATTATTTTATATAGTTAGTTAAAAAATTAAATTTTAAGTAATTCATTGCATGACAATAAGCTTAATTTATATGAAAGCGAATTTTAATGTGAATCCTCATTCTCCTTCTAATTGTCATATGAATAAACAGATATGACATTTATAATATCTAAAGACATTTTACCTGAGATTTTTTTTCAAATAATGGGTATTTGATTGAATAACTCAGAGTCGGTAATATCCAGTGTGTTCTTTGGTCATTCAGTCACTTTATACGACGATAATATAACGAACAGAATATGAATTAATTAGTATACTACTAATAATCACTAAAGAAACTATTGTAAACTATTGTATGTATTGAAACTATTGTTTACTATTGTAAAGAAATCACTGAAAATACGTTGAATTCAATGTAATATGTTTTGGAGACCTATGTGCTACGGAACTTCTTAAATTACTGAAATACAATACTTCTTGATATACAGTAATATGTTACTGTAAAGCAGCATGTTATGTACAAGTATTATTTTATTACTTCTAGAATACTTGAAATTATGTGTTCCATAAAAAATAAAACTATGACAATTATACACAAATATTATAGCAATAATAATAATAATATTACAAACTGCATTATATTATAGCGTTTACTAGCTACGGTGTTAAGAGATTCCTAGATTTCGTAACCTACTAACTAAAACATTTTAAACAGTATACAGGAGTGTGGGTGTTTTGAAAACGTGCCTTTTCATTGGTTTCCCAGTCCGTATTTCTCTTGATTATCTCCTCATGCAATCAATATGTTCTTACCAATAGAATTTTCTCCTTAGTGATTTCTGTGCTATTTCTCTTGAAATCCTTATTTCTGTTGATTCTCTTGTCTGTCTAGTTTTTGTGTTACTACTGCGAATACTGCTCTTATAACTGCTTTGTATATTTTTATTTTAGTTTCCTTTCTTACATTTTTATTATTCAATACACATATGGCATACCTTTAAACGATATTATTCATGTAGCCTCCAGTTTCGTTTTCGTTTGTCACACTGGTATGATGGGTTACTTCACATTTTATTTTGTTTGTGCTAATATTCACTGAATATGTAAATGCCATTATATGTTCAATTGATATTTCACGTTATAACTGCTTGCTCTTTGTTTGAATTTATAGAGTAGTATTTGTATGTTAGCCTCAGAATGTTTTAAGAATACTGTGTTGTCTGCATAATTTATTAGTTCGATATTCTACTTCCACGTTCTATTTTTTAACTGTTATACTGAAAACCAAAAGTAAAACCAATTTTTTTATATTAGTTATTTCACTCTTATCACAGTAAATGCAATATACTGTTATTATTAACAGTGACATAGATGACTGTATAATAGCTATACAATTGAAACGTTACAATGATACTGTAGTCTTAGATGTTTTAATTGTGGCAGTTGTTTACAGTGAAGGAATGCAAAAGTGACAGTCGCTTTGGCAGTAGGCCTGTAGAGAGCATTCAACTATCTTACTGTTGAAAGGTAGTACTAGGAGCGTTTGTAAATCGACTCATGCATGCCAAACAAATTAAAAGGACACGAACGTAGTAACAATAACTATTGTTACTAATGTATCTTACACAATAGTAAGATAATGATGATGCTGTAGACTTTTTAAATAGGATTTAGGTGACCTGGGTCGCGTATCACAGACGAATAAAATATGCAGATTTTCGGAGCAGGGCTTAAACTGTACCAACAAAATTCTATGTTTCCACACAACGAGACATCGCGGCTTTAAGTTCTCTTTCCTCTCTTCTTGAGTAAATATTAGTCCGATCTCAGGCTAATACACTTTCACTCTAAATACATGAGTAAAGTAATGTAACCGATGCAGATAATTATAAGAGTAAAAATGTGTACGTACACTGAATTAAGGTTTTTATAACTTATTTTTAATGAGTTGTTTAAATGCCATAAACAAACAAAATAAATGCTGTTTCCAGTGCTCGAACGGGGAACACTTCACAAGAAACCACGGACCTCATAAAATCTTAAATGCACGATGGCTTTTTGCGTACGGGAAAATCAGTCGCGCGTACTCTAGTGCTAACTTGATTCGCATTCTAGCCACAGACAGAGAAGTTTTATTTCGCACTACAAAGGAGCAAGGTAACTTACGTCCTGCAGTTCTGCAGTTCCTGTTTGTGAAAACCTTAGATTCAGACTTTCAGTCAAGAAAATTATTTAGCACTTACTGTTCCATCCAAAGTATTTGTTCCACAATACGAGGCTTCTGTAATAGTCATTACATTCTTGCAACTTCAATTCTGACCTACATGGGTAGCAGAATTTGGAGCTGTCAACTCGCTCTAGTTCAAAATATATTTCTTTCTGTAGCCACTTAATCCAAGAACGTCTTTCTTGGCCCTTTGTTCGCTTTTTTTCCATCAATGTTTCCTTTATAACCTGATATAAATCTTTTCTGTAGCTACATAGATATTATTCCTGATTAAGTGCTCTAGCTGTCAGTATTTCCTACTTCAGTCTTATGGTAAGCTTAAATCGCGTATTTTCTATCACCAACTGTGCATTAACTACACGCTTTGTGTCTAGCATTGAATTTCAGTCCATAGGTTTCAGTTATCTTCTATGCATACAGGTATACAATTAGCGCCCGCTAGCAGCGATCAAACTACTTCTACACTAAGGTTGTAGAGAAGATATAAACTACACCGTATTCTTCTAGACCGTAGAAGTAAACAAAATAATATTCCCTCGTGGGAATCGAACAGATAAGCTAACTTGGAGACTACACACAATATCAGTGAGCTACACGAGTTCATTTACATTACAAAATGAAAACAAACGAAAACGAAACAAAAATTGCAACCAACTGCAAGATTCTCTCTTCCGTAACAGACAAGTGGTTGCAAATGGCGCGACAAGCCAATACGGAATTTAAAGTTTTCATTTGTGAAAAGCGACAAGACTACTAAACCGTTATTTAATTCCAGACTTGTTAAGACAGCGTCTGGAGACGAAAAAGGGGTGGAGAGAGGGGCTGATGTTCTCCGTCTTCGTCTTACTGCAGTTTACAACGTTTTCTGATATAATCATTGAAGAGAAGTTCTAACTTAATTCTAAAATAAGCTTACACCCTTGAGTCCGCCGCCTTTTTACTGCAAAATCTCACAGATGCACGCGCGCTTGCAGCGTTCTTCACTACACTGATGCGTTTTATAAACATTCCTGCAAAAGAATTCCAATCAGAAATTCTCATATATACGTACCGCTTATCGGTGAATGATACTAAAGTCTGTCGACTCAATAAACATAATCGATTATTGACACATGTAATTACGCATGTTTCAGCTAGAAATTTAATTGTTTATTTATGACGGACTAACGTTTTATTCAATACTAGATGAGGGATTAAACCGAAGATTAATAGGAGTTCTCTACAACGATGGACTTTAATTATGGTCTATATATAAATATACAAAAGTACAGTATAGGACTCTCTTCCGTTAAACACACGTCACAACAAAGTTGGCGATAACAGTTCACCGGCAACCATCCGCAACTTTTCTGTAGATAACCATGGCTTCCACTGCGTAATGAATGTTTCCCGTTTTTTCTTAGCAATGTAATATTCTGTCTGTATTTTTTACATACTACACCGAACTTATACGGAACTGCTACCTGTGTAAGTCAAATTCGTACTTATAATCTGACTGTATCGTATACGGTAAAACATCTGGGAACACGTAAGAAACGGTTTGATAGAAACAGTAACAGCATCCAACAAACCATCTATTTGCCTTAGCCACAGTACTGTGGTTTTACTGACGGAGACCGTTGTCAATACTTTTCAGTCCTTCTAGCACTGAAAGTGGCCACTAATGGAATGGCTGAAACGTTTGCAGTTTCCAACATGTTATCACGGCCTGATAGCCCGGAAAGCAATCTATTTATTGAAATTAATTCTGGTTTACCTTACAGCCATATCTTATTTAAAAGATAAGTGATTAATATACGTCGGACGAATGTTAGCCGACAAAATGATTTACTTAAATTGATGCGTGTGACGTCATAGTAATCACATCTGATTAAAACATATTTTTATATGTCGATAAATTATAGTGGCCTCTGAATAAATTGTTTTAACGAATTCTTTTTTAAGTTTACCTGTGCCCCACTTTATTACGATTTTCTAACGCTTAAAGTTGTTTTTCGTCTACAAAACAATAGATTTCTTTTCTATATAAAATAATATACAACCACTAAACAATAAACGAAAAGAGACAAGTATTCAATCGAAGTTACTAATGGGAATTTTCTGTAGTTATGGTTGAAGTTTCTGTGCGAGAGATCAAACATTCGAATCCTCCAGAGATGAAAATATTTACAGTTTTCCAGTACTTGAATCTCACACTATTTTACATTGAACACAGTTCAGTTTTGAGAAAGCTGACAAAATACTGTCGATTCATTAATGGATGGGACTGACTTGTATAGTGGGCAGACTGTTGACTCGCTATACGCCGTAGCTTAGATTTGTAATTTGCCCTTTTAGACGGGTCTAACTTTTCAATTCGCCACTATCACCTTGCAAGGTGACAGTAAAACAGCCAATAATAGCATCCCGTTTTAATAATTTGCCTCATCAGCTGTACGATTTTCAGTTTAACGTGGGTTCGTATATAATAGCGTGTGTCGTGAGTTGCTCTCGTATAGTTTGAAGTATTCCAAGCCCACTGACGCCCACTGAGGAGGGAAAACAAAATTTCGCTCTTTACGGACTCAATTTCTGTAATGAACATATCAGACGGAAACAGTTTTTGTCAAATTAGATCATATTAGCCTTTCTATTGCTCTGTTACGGTTAACGTAAAATCCGATCAAGGTGAAAGTGACTCTAAAACGCGCACGGGCGCGTGTGTGTGCGCGTTACAAAACTTGATAAACCCAACTTCCTTCTTTTCCTTACACATTGTCCCTCTTCTTTTTTCAACTTTCGTAACAGACTTATAGAAAGTTCTTTCTTTCTTTGATTTTGCTTTTTAAAAGAATTATTACTCGTATCGCTCCAAAGTCGCTTGGGTTTCCCTTCCTACAGGTATATTATCTTTTGCAACAAATATCCACTGACGTTTGCTAAATAACACTCGCCATCCCCTCCTTTCCACTCATGCCCCAATACTTTCCACCTTAGACGATCTTATACACGTATTTCACTAAATTCATGAGCAAAGAGTGTTTACCCTTCAGCATCTTCTTCTTTTTCTTCTTCTTCTTCCATAGAGGAATAAGCGAATCGCCTGTTTTGGTCCCAAAGAAAATACATCCACTTCACCAACGTGTTTCTTGGTTACAACGTACGTCCACTATACTTCTTAGCTTGTATCGCCAAACTTTCTTAGGCGACCTGCCATCCGGCATCTCTCTTTGTTTTCCCCAGAGGGAGTAAATGTCAGCTGTTTGCTTATGTCTTCACAGAAAACTTTATCTCTTCGTGTGCAGCATTTAACAGATCGCAAGAATCTCAACTCCGACGCTCTTATCCTGCTTCGCCGGAACCCTAATTTCAGAACCATACAACAATACTGGCACAGCCATCACCTCACAGAAGTTTAGTTGAGTTTCTTTCCTCGTTTTTCGGTAATGATTGACATTGTTTCACACACTGACGGAAATTTGGCTAACTTATGATCAACCTATTGATCTGCGTCATAAGTAATATCACAGCCAAGGCACCGGAAATATGACACCTGTTCTATACTTTTATTATCTAATACAATTTTAGGTCGCAAGCGGTATTTTCCAACAAAAGCCATAGCTTTTGCTTTCTGCATATAGTAATTGGAACAGACTGTGTTAGTGTCTGTGTACTTAAATGTTAGTGACATACTGGAAGTTTTTTAATATTGATAGTAAGCTAGCGTTCAGGGTGTCAGATCTCACTGAAGGAAAATCGTACTGAAGACACATTGTACTTTTAAATTGTAGCTCTGAAGGCTAAGCCTTTGGTATCAGAAGAACCAGTCCAATCCCTTCACATGTAATAGCCTTAATGGTGTTCCTCTAGTAGCAAAGGAAATGTCTCTTTTAACACTAAAATAACAAATTAGTTAAAAACAAAGGGGGCTGTGAAAAGAAAGAGCTTATTTATAGGGATAAAAAATCAAAGGGAGGTTGGCTATACAACAACACGCTCACAGGCCTTGGGATCCCTGGTGGGTCTATGTATTCAACTTCAAAATTTAGAGATAGTAGGTTAGTGTAAGTGTGGTGACGGAAAGAAAAGTTGACGATAATATGGAATTTTATAATATACTTACATCAATTTATGGTTTTGGTAGATGCTATCGAAACATATGCTTGAAAATGAAACAGTGCTTTACATACTTCATTCTCCGTACCGACTGAAGTTAGGCTTATCGTTCAGATCCAAATGTTTTAAAGTGTATAACAATACGCTTCAACTAAGGCTCGACTACAGTTGACTTTTTTCCCTGATTATATCTAGTTACAACAGGAATGGCTAAGGTCAAGTCGAACGCTCACGAGATCTTTCATTACATACACAGTTTTAAAAACTTTGTAGACTCTCCTGACCTAATTTACAACCTTCCCCGAAGCACTTGAGGTTGCTAAGGTGTTTTAAGTTTTACGGTCATTCCCTCTTTTAGTAGCTAATGCCTCGCAACTCCCATTTCTGTAACACGTCTTACTCCTCAACAAAATAAACTAAACTAAATAATCTGTATTCGTAAAAAATAAGTAAGTTATCTCATGTACTGACCTCGCACTCGTTATTTGGCGGAACGTTTGAAAGTAGGTCTACTAACAACATAATTCTCTAAGTAATAAGGAAGATAGAACAACTGAACCCGTAACTCCTAATGAAATTCTCAGCGAGGTTGAAAAAAAGTAAGTTCTAAGAAGGCACCAGGTATTGATTCAATAACTGGGCAGATACTAAAAAAAACTGCCAAAGGAATAAGAAAAAAAAACTTACACACTTATTAATGCAGCATTACGACTTCGATATGTGCTACCGCAGTGGAAAATTGCAGAGACGATTAAGATTCCTAAGCACGGGAACCCACCAAACCAGAAGACATCGATCGTTTCGGTCTATATCATTGTTGCCAATTATACTAAATTGTTCGAAAAATTGCTCCTCAAATGTCTCAGACCAATAATCGAGGAAAAGCTATTTATTCCAACCCGTCAATCTGGATTTCGCAAAAAACACTCAACTATCGAGCAGGTCCATTGTATCACTGATGTAACTGAGCGGTCACTGAAAGAAAAGAAATTTTTATTTTGGATGCGCCCCAAGCGTTTGACTAAGGGTGGGACGAGGGTATGATACATAAGATGAGAAAACTTACCTTTGCTGATGAGCCAAATCCTCGTATATCTCAGAACGACAGATCAGAGTAAAGTGTAAAGATGATCAGGCCTACTCTTGAGTTAAAAAATATTTCAGCAGGGGTACCGCAAGTGAGTGTTCTTGGACCAATGCTATATTATTATTGTTATACACGTGAGATATTCCGAGGTTTGATGGGGGGTGATAACAGCTACATTTTAATGATACTGCACTATCAGCTACCAGTAACAAAATAGAAACAGCAACAACCAGTCTACAGATAGCATTCATTAACGTCACTAGATGGAGAAAAGTACGGCGTATTAAAGTGAATGAGACAAAATCTACCTTAACTTAACTTCACCAACAGGAAAACAGAGTACCTACCTACTTTAGTCAAACGCTAAATAATTACACATGCAAATCCTGCTAAGTATTTGGACATGACTCTAGGTGCTAAGCTTAGGTGGAAAGAACATATCAAGGAAAAAACATGAAGGACTTGGAAAAAAAATTGAAGAAAATGTACTTGGTACTTGGAAGACACTCTGAACTGTCACTGCATAATAAACTGTTTTATATAAACAAGTTTTGAAACCGGTGTGGCCTTATGGAGTGAACTTTGGGGTTGTACAAAGAAATCCACCGTCAAAATAATCCAAACTTTTCAAAACAATGTGCTTCGCAGTATTGTTGATGCACCGTGGTAAGTAAGGAACGGTTACATCCATAGAGACCAGAAAATACCTATGGTTACCGATGAGATCAAACGGTCTGTAGCTAAGTATGAACAAAGGCTTCATAAACGTAAAAAAAAAAGAGATAGGCCTACTACAACTTCTTGATAATGCTGGATCTGTTCGGCGATTGCAGAGATGTAGGAAAGTGTAGTATTTAAAGAAATATCTACACATAAACGAAGTGTAAGGAGTGCGCCAATAGGAGCACATTCTACACGCTGCTAACGTAGCTGTTAAAATAAATTAGATTAGCTTGATAGTTTGTAACTGGTTGCAATATAAATAAATGAAAAAAGAACATTCTCTGAACACACCGGTACCTTCCGATCACCGCCGTGGTTGCGGAGTGACTTCACCGTCTGTTCAGCTGTCTTTAAGCTGAGTCGGTAATAAAGGCTTGAGTCTAGGGCCAGAGAATCCAGTTTTACTTCCGGTAAAGCCACCACCTCGCACCGTTGACCCATTTTTCATATGTGTCCACGCCAGCAGGGCACTAAGATTCTATAGAACAACTCCTAAGGAAGCTAGGGAGCTGTATCTCAGGTAACGGTGCAATATACATATATGCGTATGAGTACAGAACTTGCTAAAACCGCCTCGGTTCACTGTCCTCCAGGCCCAGTTTTCGTAAGGTTGTGCAAGTGTCTCTTTATCTGTCATCACAATCTACCATGGCAATCCACAGAACACCGTTGGCCTATCGCCCACTCCACCATAACTTTATCCATCCGCGGATCAACTCCTGAGGAAGCCACGGAGCCGTGCCTCAGAATTAGGATCAAGCAGCTGTGTAACCTCATAATTGCAACTGACCCGACTTGCACGCTATTTCATATAACGGGACCACATTCTAGCTTCCTTGTGTTGCAATATATGCGGCCTGGACATTGCGCATAATCCCGGTGCTGTCGTACTGTCTACCTTCTGTCTGTCGGTTCCGTAAGTATTTACACTGTTAGGGAAGTACATTGCTCTCACAAGTGGTAAAGGCCGACCTCATGTGCCTAAAATTTACCCTTCTCTGTGAAGATTACATCTCCAATAGATTCCATTGCCTCGTTCTTACAATCAAGGTGGACCTAACGACATTTTCACACAGGCTACTAAACAGTATATCTTAATAGATGTTTGGAAATATATGGACAACTCGTACTTAAGCGTTGTAATTAATTACAAAGTTCAGAAGAACGTATTTCTTATAATGAGGAACCCAATAGTTTTACTATAAGTTACGCAGAAAATAATTATTATAACTTTCTAATATACGAGGTTTATCCAGAAAGTAAGTTCCGTTTTTAAATATTTCCACGGTATCGATGCCGTCACGCTGTTGGGCATGCGCAGTCAGTTTGTTGATACGTTGGCAAGCCAACAACGCATTTGTAAACAACTGTGCACTGAGTCAGCTTCATTGAGCGTGTTTAAAATGTCGAAGAAATTCGCGACGCCCGCCGCGTGTGAAAGTAGGCATGTGATTCGGTTCTTGAATGCGAAAGGCATTAAAATAATTGTAATTCACTGTCAGATTTTCGATATTTATGGAGAAGAAGCACTGAGCGATTCAATGGTACCAAAATGGATATGAGTTTTTGCTTAGTCCGATCCATAGTAAGCGACGTAGGATGCTTACCCCACACATTGCGATGAATCATGGCATTACACACACACACTACCGCTGCAACGCAACGTCTCCTCACAAACCGTTTTGCTGGCAACAATTTGATCATCCCCCTTAGAACCCAGACCTCACTCCATCACCTTTTCAAGCATGAGAAATCCTTCCTTCGTGCCCAACGACGTCAAACAAGCTATTAATACATGGTCCAAATCACAGGCGGGAAATTTCTACGACGAAGGTATAAAACACCTGGTGCCTCGCTATAAAAAATGTTTCAGAAATGACGGAAAGTATATAGAAAAGTTGTTTAAGGTGTCTACTTCAAATAGCAATAAAAATGTTTTGTAAATATGTTGTTTGTTTCCTTTAATACCTTATCGGAATTTGCTTTCTGGATAGCCCTCGGATATATATTAGAGGGTTAGAGTTACTAATTATATATTAGTAACGCTAAACGTTTAGATGGTATATTTAACAGGACTAAGGATGCTCTACGAAACAGGATAACTGACGGTAAGGATAGTGAAAGCTACTTGTTGTATGTGTATACATATATATAGTACTCATATTATTATTGCTATAATTATTATCACTTCATTTCATATTATGGTTCAGATTACAAATTAATAAAGCGTACACACATCTCAGCCTATAGACACGCGGAATTCGGAAACACTCTACAGGGCTTTGAGACAGTGTACGGAGGGTTAGGTTAACGTGTTATGTATGGCATTAAAGCGAAGGATAATGTCACTGGAATCGATCTCATGAGACTGTATATAACCGTATAATCTGAGAGGGTCCAATTAGTTACAGAATCGAAGTCATGACCCAACCCAGATTAGTGGTAAGACCCTTGACTCGAACGTAAATCATTACGATAGCCAGTCACAATTCAATCTTGCATAAAAACTGTTAATAGAAATTACAACTTTTCTTTAAGAGAACGTTCATTCTATGTGAAACGGAATATTCGAGCCGAAAATGTAGTTTACAGGTTTCGTGACAACGGTTGCTTAATTGTTTGAAAGGAACGTCCCACCCCCCTTCAGAACTTAACGAAGTTATGGATCCGGCATTATCAACACACATAGACAGACACGCACGCACACACATACACACACAACCAGCAATTTGGATCAGCAAAAATTGTATATACAAAAATTAATTTAAAATTGAGTTAATGAAAATATTTACCTTTTACGTATAAGTTTAAAATGAATGGCATTCAAGTGATTACAGTCCAGAAATAAATCTAAAAAAAAAATCCGTCAAAAACACACCGAGCTTTCTCGCTCTCGCTTCTTGCCTTGACCACGGCTAAAACATCACTACGGAGCACGCGGGGTTGGCACAATTTCAAGGACATGAAAAAAAATTGTTTAAATTCTGTTATCAATTACACTATGTGTCTGTGATGTATGCGATTCCGGGTACAAAAACGATGCAAATAAATTATCTAGGCCAAACATGTCATCATTTCCTACATCGTATCTTACTTACGTAACTGAATACATTCATAAAAAGTTTTTTTCTGCTGTTTTTTAAGCTGTTATCTAGCTGTATGCAGCTGAGTGAGTCCAGTGCATGTAATACGACTACGTATATATGATGACAGACAAAATGTGCATAAGCGTCCTCGTCCGCGCGTGTGAGTGGATATGTGAGTGAATACACTCTGTGTGTGTGTGTGTGTGTGTGTGTGTGTGTGTGTGTGTGTGTGTGTGTGTGTGTGTGTGTGTGTGTGCGCGCGCGCTTACAGACATGTATGTAGGCTACTCCATTATCTTTTGTATCATATACAAGCACATCTAAATATAGTTTGTGTACGTGTTGTATTGTTATTTTTGCTTACTGCCGATGTTGATAGTTTGTCCTTCATAGGACTGTTGCGACGTTTCGATAGTATCATCGCTATCCTTTTCAGGTTATCTACGGTATTCATGTGTAGAAACAGATGTCTGGGCTGAGAGAATCCGTGGATTTTAGAATCTTTAAAACATCGTGTGAAGCATCCAAAGTTTTATATATTTATACGATCCAAAAAAAAAGCAAATTTGTTTCTTCTGACTCAGATCACAGTCAGTCTGAAGACAATGGTCCGAAATAACAATATACCATATTTATCCAAGACGTTATAAGGTACACACTCGCGTGCGCGTATACGTACTCCACATTTAAAGGTTCGAATGATATTTTGCAGTTATAACACCTACTTATCTTTCAGTTTCGTCATGGTCAGCTAGACCTTTCCTTAGCAGACCGGACCCGGCGATATTCTATGTCCGAGTACACAAGATGTAACATATCGAAACAAAAATTTAAAAAATAATAATAATTTAGTTACCTTATTCAGGAATACTACTGTGGAATTTTGGCTATTCAGGGAAAGATCGAAATACACATATAACGAGCTGAACAGAGAAGTACAAATATTTAGCATCAATGATGGAATTTATTCAACTAGAAGGAAATCAAATGAGCACATGAAGGCAGAAAGATTAAACCGAAATGAGATAATATAATTGCCAGAGAACAATAAATGTGAGACTACCAAGTAAAAGATGGGTACAGTATCAGGTATCGCTTCTAGTGGAGAATAATAAGAAGAGCTATTTCATTATCATCCTTCGGTGTACTTTCTTTCATTAGCCAATATACTACTATTCTTCATGAAAACTGTGCTGTAATTTTTATTCTTATACAGCAACAACATCGCCAAATGCTTTAAATCCTTAATAATGGTATTATACTTTGTGGAAGAGAATAATGAGTGTAACATGTGGCCTGTAATACCACTGTTTGCAGACAAAACCTTATCGCAATGAGGAGGGGACAGTGGGGTTATTCGGTCTCGATTACTTTTTGTGAATCATTCCCCACTATCGTTTAGAGTTGCGGGAACTACTAAAAAAATTAGATTTCATTACTTGATGGACCACATCTCTCTTCTGGTGCCCGACAAAAAAAAATAAATAAAAACGTAATGTTAATTAATTCAATTTCTGTTTGCTATATCAATGTCTACGTCTCTTATTTGATTGGAAACCTAGTTAGATGGTTCTCCGCCAGTACTCACACCCTTTCCATATTTAGTAGTGGCCTCGGACATAAAGGCGATGCGTGACGGCTGCGTAATAACGGTATTCGGTATACGCAGGCCCGGATTTTCCACTAGGCACACTAGGCACATGCCTAGGGGCGGCAGGCTCAGGGGGGCGGCACGAGGTGAAAAATTATTTGTTAAAATTTCATGTTTTCGGTTTTTAAATTACGTTATTTGTATTGAGCACTTGCATTATGGCCAATAATGTGTACTAAAGTGTACACGTAAATAAATATTAATAAAAGTTAAAAAAATGTAATCTTTTTCACAATTCCATCACATTTCCCTTTAAGATTTAAGATCAAATGAAATATTTGCAATAGAGATAGTTGAAATAACTATTTTCAGCAACTGTTTTCAGCAGTCAAGGAGAATTGAATATATAGAAGTTACTTGTTGGGGGAGGGGGCTAACAATAGTGCCTAGGGGCGGCGGGACTCCTAAATCCGGGCCTGGGTATACGGTATAACGGTGCTTTTGAATTTTGACATTCCAGACGTTAAAGGAACAGTCAGGGAATAATCAAGATACCCATAAAGTCTGATAATTTAAAGTCCCATTTAGAAAGTAGGCACTGGAACTAAAATATAGATTACTGGAAAGAGACCAGTAAAACTCACTGCACCCTCCTCCTTCATAGAATACATATAGTCACTAATTGCATACTTAGTAAGAGAAAACGATATTTTATGTGTGTGCGCGCATGTGTGTGAGTGCGCGCGCGCAAGTTTACATACAAAGTCATAAGCCGAATCAGCTGCAAACAAATAAATAAGCAATACAATTTAGCACTTGCCAAAATCTAAGCTCAAGGTCTAGTCCACAACTGTGCAAACAGTTAATGACAACAGTATTCGTTCGTTCCCTTGACATTGCTCGTTGTGCTCCAGATCGAGTATTTATAGTGAATACATATCATGAACAACGCATTCTGTTCAAGGTTACTGGTCATAATCTTGAAAACTATATCTACCCAATAATGACATTCTTATTCGAGAGAAGAGTGAATAGGATATTAAAAGGGATTGAAACTGTAGAATAACGATGAAGGAAAATTGGAAAACGCGCTCCTCGAGAACTGTGAAAAACGGGTTCTAAAAATATATTCCAAAATATAGACTTTTGCCAATTTTATCTATAATAAGAATTAAAATTGAAGACACTTCTGATAATTTTAAGAGTTGCCACGGACAATTTGTATAAAAATTTTCCAAGGCGATGATAACAAGCATGGTTTTTTGTTTTTGAAAATTCAATTTTTTTTAGCAATACCTTCATCGTTTACTCGTCGGGTAAGGGTCTACTTACAAAATGTTTTGTATAAAGCTGAAATCTCATTTAAACCTTTATGAACTGAAGTGTTAATAGCAATATGCGAGAGGTAAATGGAAGCCGGGTTTTCCTATTTGGCCGCGAATATTCTCCGACCACAATCAACAGTGCCAGCAGTTGATACTTTACAACAACAGAGTCATTTGTCTATCTGTCGTACGGTTTATTAGACAACACATTTACGCGCGTGTGTTAGCAGACAAACAATCAATCGAACAAACTCCAGTCTGAGTTTGTGAGTTTGCTGTCTATTCGGGGACACTTCTTGCTGCTCATTATTACATTTTTCCGAAAATTAAAAGCCAGCCTTCTCCCCTTTACGGTGTCTAGGCCGATCCGACTATCTGCAAGCATACAGCATACAGTTCGTAGTATGTATGTCTCCCTCGGGAATACGTACGATTCACGAATTGGCAAATTTCCAAGTGTCTGTGGAGACACACGCGCGCGAAAGAGAGAGAGAGCGTATGAGGTGGGAGAGAGGGGGAGGGAGGGGGAGGGAGAGAGGCCGCAGATCTGTAATATTTGTTGTATGAATAATAAGCCTCCTACTAACTGCATAATGAAATTAACGAAAACATTTTTGTATGGTTTTGTTGAGATGTATTTGCGAGATAACTTGTGGTTCCATCCCTGTGAACAATATTACTAGTTTACACATACATCCCACATGAAAACAATGAGGGTTCTTAATCAACGCTAGAAAAGTCTGCCATATAGTAATAAACAAAGTCTATGATTACTAATATTTGAAAACCTAAATAAAGTTTTGACACCTAAAATCGACAAAAGTCGTCAGCAAGAATAAAATAGCACGAATAAATAGAAGAAACAGGTACTTTGACATGGCGCAGTAACCCACTTTGTTGGAAACGAGCTGCGGACCGTTAAATTTAGCAGTTATTTGCAAACGGAAGAAATCAATTCATAATCGATTATTAGGAATATATCAAATTCGTAATCTAGTAGCTTTTTCATTAAAATATGTCTTCGGGCGTCCAGAAATGTGTCCCTGGTAATCAGGTAGAAATTCATAAAAAGTTTCATTTGGAGCATACACATTCATGGCTCAGAAACCTGGACAGTGAGAAAATTGTAAAGGAACTGCCTTGAAGCTTTTGAAATGTGGTGCTGGAGAAGGGGATTAAGAATAGTGCCCAGAGAGAGTTACTAATGATAAGGTAATGAAGAGAGTGAATAACAGAATGATTCTGTTTTAAACCACTGCGGTAAGGAGAAACGGTATGTTTGGTCATGTACTAGGGCATTCAAAATGGTGACCACCCTGATCGAAGAAATGCATGGGGGCATAGTGGGAGGGGAAAACCTGGACAAGAGTATGTGGATGAAACAATAGGAGGAAGAAAGTGTATAGTGATTAGGAGACTGTCTTCGGGAAGGAAGAAATCACCAACTCTAGGTTGAGGAGAAGAACAATATCGCGACCAACATATTCGCCATTAGTTTAAAAGGGAGTGTGTCCGAAACATGCGGAAACCAATGTTCGGTATCGCACTGGTATGGACCGAATAGCTGAAAAATAAGTATGTCATTGCTTCCCATAAGAAAAAGTCATTTTAAAAGTCCAATGCCAAATACAGCTGTTATGTTCACATCCATTACGTGTGGGAGGATGGACGGAACTGTCTCGTTACGAGTTCCAAAGCTATTAACTGGGATCCGGTCTCACTGGACTTGAGAATTGGGATTGCCCTTCGTTACCTGTAAGATATTAACTTAAGAAGCGACTCGTTCATGATGGACAATTAGTATTTTATTTACATATTTGAACTAATATTCTAGTTATAAGAGACCCAACGGTAAAACTTTCACAAAGAGCATACAAGCTATTGTTTATATTTTTTGTTGCACGATTCTTATTGATAACAAATCGCTTATTATTAATTTTTATTTTTTTTTATTTTTTTTATTCTTTTATATAGCCTAAAGGTACCATATAATGTTTATAAAAACGAATTTATAAATAATAGTGTTTTATAATATTGTGAATGTGCTATATAACCTGATGATGATCTGTGACCGAAATCGATCGCTTTAAAATATAAGTAATAACATTATATGGTACCTTTAGGCTATATAAAAGAATAAAAAAAATAAAAAAATTGAATTATAGGTACCATTAATAAAAAAACAATAAGTGTAAGTATAAAATACATCACATTATCATTAGCTTATTATTAGTAAAAATAATAAAACGAAAGTCATATTATAGGATTTATAATCCCCGTCGAGTGCGCGGACGCATGCGTTCTCTGTCTGTCCGCCTCTCTCTTTCGCGCGCGCGCGCACGGGCCATCGCGGACTCAAAACTACAAAAATTGGACGAACATACAAATCATTAAAAAATACGTCTCGTATTGCAAAACAAAAAGTCAGAAAAAGTTCAACATAATGTAATTAGATTAACAGTAATTTATCACATGAGGGAACGTAACAAATTAAATTTAAATATATAATACACTTTTTAACTTCTACTCCTACGATAAGCTATCCAGCTGTATGTAGAGGCTACTCCAGTTTGTTTACTAAGATGTCTAGACGCGTTTTCGTTGTCTTGATTTAGTAGCGGACAACGAAAATCCATACGCTAGACGACGCCGCCGTCATCGACGGTCTCTCCCCCAAAGAATACGAAGTTATAGTCTCAATATAAAGTCCATCTCTCTTGGGTACACACGAAAATATTAACATTATGTCTGTTCTGCACGTGACAAAATAACTTACTTTCGACTATGCTATTTGTGATTACATTTATTCATCATTTGCTACTTGAACAATGACAGTCAAATTTGGCATATCAGGCAAATAGTGATGGGCCCCATTTCAAACTTCCACACAACACACGGTATACTATAATGATTCCGTTGTTACCTAATCCCCTATATATGTTGAACAATAAACAATATTTATTTCTATGCGATTTTGGTTTACTAATTTTAATGTAAATCTAATAAATTTAATTTGCAATTTAATTTAAATTTAATATTTAATAAATTCCATTTAAATTTTATATAAATATTTCATTCCCTGTGTCAAACCTAATTCCAGCTTGTAGAAGCTTTATCTGAAGAATCACTTATTGTTTATGATGAATACATTTTCACACATATTTCACTGTCTACATTTAGCGTCTAAGAAAATTTAGTAAAAGCAGTGCAGTAGGGCCTAATTGAGAATAGTTAGTTATACACACTTTACAGAAATTTAGGATTATGAATAATTGGAGTTATGCCCTTTTACCTAATGAAATGAAATCTTTCAAAATAGTTTATTTTAATATATCTTTCCAAATTACTGTAAGAAATGTTCTCAGTCAAGACTTAAGAAACAACATTTGGTGGGGTACACAGGGTAATGGTAATAGACTTATTATTGTATCATGAAAATTCTATTGGGGGCTTGACCTGTGCAGGGAGCCACTACAGGCGAACACAGCACAAATTAAACAGCTGTAATTTGTATAATTTGTGGCAGTTTAAGCGTGCAAAGGCAAGTCGTGTTTGGTTAGTACGACTGTACATTTGAGCTGTTGACTACTTCTGTACTCTTCACATAATAAAAAATTCGAGTAATATTTGATTGGAGTTATTTGTAGTAAAATTAGAGTAATTTATTCGATAGAGACAGGGTAAGCAGGAGACGCTAGATTCTGTGTACATTTTCTACAATAAATGCACAAGTTCCATCACTCTAATATTTATATAGCTATTATGCAATATTATGCAACACTTACCTTAGTCAAGAACAACATGAAACAGACTTCTGTTAATTTATTAGCATTAATTAATATTCGTTTACCATGTTATTTCTCTGGTATGGTACAAACGTGTTCGTGTTCATCACATGATGTAAAATGTCTTTCCAACATCCTGGTTCAGTCAGTCACCAATATCATCATCATCATCAATAACGTCGTCGTCGTCATCAGCATCATCAATATCATTATGTTGAATTGGTAGAATACGTTTTTAGAAAAACAAACATGTCAAGCGATTATAATATCTTGGAAAGTGTTAATGGAAATTTCAAATTAATAAGTCAATACATCAATATAATTTTCTGCGAGCATTACGTGTATGCTCGGCTTTTAAAAACACTCACACACACTCGCGCGCGTGGTGTATTGGTAATTGATAATTTATTGTTGATAACTTACAAAGGAACGTTGCCTCTACCTCCTCTGCGGAACGTCACCTTATAGCGGACGAAGAGGTTTGTATGCTTTAATGAAGCTAAGGCCTATGGGCTTCGCTGCGGTAGCGTAGGAGCCAAACGAAATATGACTCGTAACGATCCACATTGTGACCCAATATCGTCGGGAAAGGTGTGACTTAGAATCTTAGGGTACCCACTAATGCCGATAGATCGGTGCTGTAAATCTAAGAAACTTTCAGCATTAGAACATCAGATGCTACACCATCAAAGTCTGTCTCAGAAGGAGAAAGATCAGGGCACCCCAAAACCAAAGTCCTTCGATTAAGGAATGGTAATCCCTATAAAAAAGTTCTTAATCCCTTGAACTGTTGGGGTTGAACTTATAGAAAAAACTTTGCTTCATGAAAAAATCATAGTTGAATAGGAACCGATGAACGAAAGAAATGGAAGAAATCAACAACGCTAAGATTCGTAGGAGTATAACAGCAAAAGAAAAATATGCATTTATTTTTATAAGAATACACATACTTATTTTTATGTATTATGTAGCCCTACTAACTTCATGGTCAGAACTGTTCAATTGTATGTCAAGAATGCTCTACATATATGCAAATCGTTATTAGTGGATTTGTGTGTGTGTGTCGGTATGCCCCTGGAAGAACTGAGATAAGAATAGACATGAATAACCACATCGCCCATGTCACCTATATAATATCACCACATAATTATTAATAGATTAAGTAAGTATCTCTATATTTAGGTATGTGTGTTATTGACCGAGGGTTATTGAATAGGAAGCAGGAAGCGGAGGCAACAGGACTCAGTAGTATTTACAAGTGAGAGTAGTCAAGAGGATAGGTCAGTGACCTGGCTATGTTTTCAACCAGCCAGACAGTCAGACGGGTTGTGCTAGGTCGTGGTACGCATGTCGGGGATGGGCCGCGACGCATACACGTTACCCTAGGTCGTGGCGTCGGCGTCGGCGTCGCCAGCAACTCTCTCACTCTCCACAATCTCTCTCTGTACATTGCAATGTTCCCTCCATCATCCCTCTCGTCTCTCCTACCACCACCACCACTACTACTAGTACAACCACCGCTGCTGCCGCTCTGCTGCCGCACTTACAATCAAGAAACAATCCCCTGTATATCAGTCTGTCAATAAACATTTGCTCGTCCCCACCCCGTAACAGCATACTAAACCCCATATCCTGTTAATTAAACATTACACAATTTTTGAAAAGTAGTACAATTAACATATCGAAATATAATTAACATAATAAATATAAAGTTTAGAAAATTACGGATGAGATCAGTAATACATTTTTTGGCGTATAAAAAAATATACAGGTTTCATATTGTGTATTGAAAAACAGAACGTTTCCCCAGTTTGATGATGTCGTAGCGAATCAATACGGATGAGTTATCACCGAGGGTACTGTATACGAGAGAAATGAACTTGCTTGCTCTTTGAACTAACCGTTGACAATAACGAGTCAAGACACGTATATTTTGAAACCGTATCTCCGCTTGGACCAAGACGTCTTGTCATCGGTCTACCGAAGCCTTTCGTCAACTGCAAATAGTTTATGTAATTAAATTACTAGTCCACTAAACAACTTCAGCAGGGGCATCAAAATTACTATAGAGAAGAAGAAGGCGGCGACGTTTTAATCACCTGTACACTTTTTATTTGGATGCAAACAACTACTTCTTCAAATGCCTTCCAAAACGTGAATAAATTGCAGACTAACGAAACCAGTTCAAGTCTTCTACGGTCAAAGTCATTAGTCAGAAATGGTTTTTAACTCGTTGCAGATCTTTGGTTGAAGAGTACTTGTACCTTCCTCTTCTTCAGTTTTTCATATGTAAGACTATTAAAGTTGTTCAATGATTAACTAGCGAAGTCACAGCTTCATCTACGCGCTTGTGTTCGACACAAAATTCCCCTGTAATATTGCAGCTAGTCTCGCAAGTACACTCATTCTCTTGACTTCACTTTACCGCATGCACCTTCTCTTTTACCGTTTTCAGTGCCTCTTCTTTTGTAATCTAATCGCTTTGCCTTCACTTTACCGTTTACAACAATATATTTTAAGTCGCATCTGCTATTGTGCGTACTAACTTACATACGTAAATTTCAAAGCTGGTTGTTTCCAAAACCGAAGGGAGCTGATGGAAAGGAAAGGGAAGAAAATGAAGAGCTAAATAAATACGAGAAATTTATGCCGTAAAATTTATAACGTTGTTGGTCACTAGTTTATCGCCTAGTAAACGTGCGTAATTAATAAATAAGTATAACCCTACAGGATAGTTCTAGCGTATAGGCCTACTGGTGATGTCTAGATTCTGGCTAGATGAAATCTATGCCTCTTCTGTGTCACGACAATCGTGGATTCCGCGTTTACTGTAAAACATGGCATCTTACGACTGCCATCACTGATTCACTGCTATTTATCCTCTTTCCTTATAAGCTACTCATCAGAATAGCGTAATCCTGCACCTGCTGCTGCGTACATGATGACTCGTGCTAAGTAGCCTACACAAACAATACATAAAAATAGTTTGATTCTACTTTGATAGTTTTGGTGTTATAAATTGAATGAAGACCAACCACAAGGTGGTAGACAATATCAGCAATCCATGTCAAGGTGCTACAAGGCGGTGATTTGAACTGAGATGAAAATCGGATAGTGACAAAGTAATCATTGTGACGATAATTTGATCCAGTGTGACTCTGACCAAACGGATGCTGGCTGATCAGCACCAAACTCGATTGAGGAGACAACACAGTGGCGTCTCTGTGTGCGTAGCTACGAAGATATGATAATAAAAAAATAATATCATGAGTTCTGTAATAAAATTGTTTCCTGTTGTCAATTTAATATTAGAAGCTCGGCGATAAACGGAAAGCTTCCCTAGAGTTACAGTGAAGTAGCCAACAAAGTGTACAATGGATATTTTTAACCACCACGATACAAAAATATTTTCTACCACTGAAATAAACTGTTTTAAGTGGGCACGGCAATACAGATAAGGACAGATAACGTCTTACGAAAACTTTGTTTTAATTGGTGTTGGGAAGGCAGGAACACACATTACAATTAATTATGCTTTATTACATACTATGCATGACCACGATAAAACAACATTCTAGCATTCAACGCACTATTAGGCTATTATTTCTGTACTCGTTTGTCCGGGTTCGCCCCATGTTTCCAAAGTTTAAAGCTGAAATCTTGAGCACCAGTGAGAAACAAACAGAGATCTACGAGCAGTAGTAAAATTAAAATTGTGGTCAATCAGTTACAATTGACTGCACGTTTCGCATAGCTTCATTTGTTAGTAAAACATTGAAGTACCACGTCTGACTGATAGAGCAAACCGCTTCGGTAAGACTGGACAAGAAGTCTGTGTCCTAGCGAAACTAGATTTTCGTTATGATTTTTTAACAACAGCTTCAAAAATTTAAAGAGAATTCGTTTATCTCGTATGAAAATACAGCGCCCTTAGTGATAATTCGATCCAACTCAAAATGCGGTTTGATAATCAAGTAAATTACATCGCTCTTTAATACCGTAGATCAGATAAAAAACGCACGCAAGAAAAACAAAGTTCAGAACGGTAGTGGGTGTTGTGCAAGGTACAGGTATGTACCACACACACACACACACACACAGCTGTTATGAAGTACTGCGTGAATATTGTTTCCCTCGTTGTTCCCACCTCGCTTTCTCTAACTCTTTTTGTTAGTCATTTCACACTCACTATATTTTTACACATACCCCAACAAAAAACATACATAAATTATTTGCATACTTATATACACGGAAATGATTTAAACCATTAAATAGATAACCGCTTAACTCTTGAGAATTTTGTGATGCTTAAACTCTTAGTTACGTTTTACGTAAAGCGTTGTGGTGTTAAACTGACTAACGGTGTCCATATTTTTTTTTTGGAAAAATTAAATTTGTATGTAAAGTTCAGAGAAGGTTAAAATTTGGAGAATACTAAATGTTTGTCCTGTATTCAAATATCTGGGATCGGATATACACCAGAATATGCACATGTAAATCAAGTTACCAGTGAAGTACGTTCTGAAATACAGGAACAACACTTGAAGTGAGAAGCAAAAAATAAAAAGGATTTACCTTAGTATTGCGGTACATAGAGCAGAAGGATGGCTCAGTGGTAAGATTATGGGACAACATGAGGAGAGTTGAATTGATGCACGCGACGGTTTCTATTTCTAATTGAGTCGACAAATCGAGGCCATTAATGAAGAAATATGAAGACAAATAAAGATAACTTGTCTAAAAACGTTATTGCAGTTATAACAAAAAAAGCAGTAGGAATATGGCATCTGAGTTATCATAACAGAGAAAGGAGCTAGATCACCAGAAAGGAAGACGGAAAGAATTGAGAAATAAAAATCGCTTCACGAAGAAACTATAAAGAACGTGAACAAGAAGAAAAATAAGAACATGTTCGTAACATATATACAATCGGATTCTGCATTCCATGGCCAGTATAAAAAATTCTATACAGTCAGCTATCATATAATTACGATGTGCATACCACTCGCATGTGATTGGATTGGTGGGAATGAACCAAATAACATTACGCAGTCGTCACCAGAGACATATACAAAATAAATGTTGCCAAAGCAGTTTTCTTCCCAAAATATAATTTTTCATTCAAGCTAGAACATTGCGTGCATTAGAGCACAATTATGCCCAACATATAAGCATATACGTCTGTGCGTTGTTACTCGTATGCACTTTGAAAGCTATCGTTCATTCTGACATGTCTCTGGCATACTCACACAGGGACAACACACAGCAGTGGCGTTAATGTCCTGTAACTGTTCCACAAATATTTTATAAGTCCATTGTGTATATAATATTATAATTATTAATAAAACAGAACTAAATATAAACAGTGTGCGGAACAAATGCACGGGAGGTAAACAGGTTCAACAAACTTATAAATGCATACATGTGCAACATGCGGTGAATTGTTGCACTCAGCTTCAATGCAGCTGTCTAAATACACATGGTCGTTAGTTGTAGTAACAATATTTCAACGTTACAGTGACGCACGCGCATGTATATTGCTCTCGTTTTACAGGCGTCATCATCAACTAAAAGACAAACTTTTATCTCACCTGCTTTTTCTTCTCCTCCTCCTTCCTCTTCTCCTTATACTTCCTGTTGTCCCCTTATAAGGAAAAGACTTTGTACCCACCGTTCCTAGTTCTATCTATACCTCTTTTGCCCTGTGTCTATAATCCTCTGCGTATCCTCAGACAGTCTATCTTTGAATGATTAGTCAATAAATCGTAGAATTTATCATGACTATTTTTTGTCTTTTCCAGAAAATTAGCATTTTGGTTTCTATATTTAATTACCTTGATTTTATTAAATAACTCTCTTATTTAACAACGTTTTTGTCCCCAATTCTAGAGAGAGTGAGTAATGCCTTATGGTCTCATTCCTCGATTAATGGAAATATCCAACCGCACCTCCAAGTGGTGTGGGACGGGAAACACTTAAAAGTAGTTAATGCGGCTCTGGAGACCAAGTGACAGCCGGTATAAGCTGTCCCCCCTCCACACCATTGACCTTGGGGTAAGAAATTGCCCTTAAAACAGATGACCTTTGTCAATTAATAATTAATTGTATTTTAGTGAATTGAAAACTATGGAATTTAGTGGAGGATACGTCTTTTCGAAGAAGTAACGTTGAGTCTGACCATTTTCTCCTCATATTAAAGATTAGTATTCCTGGTAGGTGGAGGAAGGTGTGGCCCATAGAGCGCCTGTACCATACTCGGATGAGACAGTTTGCGCAACAAACTCTTATCAGTAATAATGTGAACCAAGAATGTAAATCATCAGTTATATCTTACACAGCATTAGAAGCACTGGAAACGAGACGTAACAGATACGGAAAACGAGGCCTCGGTATATGGGATGACGCTAGTGCACAAATAACAGATGCTAAGAAACACGCATATTTGAAACAGCTGTGTTTAAAGATTGATCACACAAGGCCTGAATATAAGCTCCGCTGTTGCATTGCCAGAAGGAAAATATATAAAATCAAACGAAATAGGTGGAACAAATATATAGATGTAGAGTCCGATGTGCAGGGTAGGCAAGACAAAGCATACAAAATATTATGGCGTTTAGATCAAACAGAAAGAGATAAACTGAAGATCAGTAATGGCGCAGATATTATGATCGGCTGTGGACCCAGGAGCAACTGGAAGAACAAAATTTGGAGACATAAATGAATATGTGGATCCAATAGTAATGGATGAATTTTTAGCTGCTCTACAATGATGTAAAAGAAAAAAATCCCTTGACACTGATGGGAAGAATTTCGAATTTATAAAGTATGTACCAGCCACATGATCGCTTGTTGAACGTTATTAATCTGGTGCTGGTACACTGGTCATATTCCCGAAGAATGGCAATTCGCAAAGGTAGTCACCATATTCAAGGCAGGAGATAAAAACGACTGTGATGACTATAGATGAGTCAGCCTGCTTAACACGTCTCACAAATTGTATATATCTATCCTAGCAAAACGACTGACTGCAATAACGGAGACTATTCTCTCGGAGGCCCAGGATGGTTTCACGAACGGCAGATCATGTTTAGATTGCATCTTCACAAAAGCCCAGATCAGGGCAGAGAAAGGAATAGACAATATCAGACAATAGGACAGTGAATATCAGTTGTTCACATAAATAGCTTTCATCGACTTTGGAAAGGCATTAAATAAAGGCAAACTGTGGGCAATCATGGCAAAGAAATGGATCCCGCAACGCCTCATCGTAGACGTACAAAGTCTTTATCTTAAAAAGGAAATATTAATGGGGACTAGAAGACTCAGCACAACTCCTAGTATGGGCCTAATCAATTAAGGAGTATGACAAGGGTGCCAATTATCACGTCCTATTTTTAATGTATGCATAGACCATGTTATATACAATTGGCAGATGAACCTTCCGGAGCATTTTATGGTTGGTAACTCTGCAGTTAATACGTCGCTATTTGCTGATGACCGGCCTATCCTGTCCAAATCGGAAAGCAGCTTGCACATGGCTATACACTTAGTGGAATGAATTTGTGAGGATTTTGGCTTAAAGACTCCTACACTGAAGGCAAAGTTGATGGCTTTTCATGAAGATGATCCCATACTAGCAAATATGTTGTACATGGTACTGTTCTGGAGGAGGTAAGTAATTCTGAATATCTCGGCTATAATGTGCCTTACATTACAATGACGTGGAGAATAAGCAACATAAAGTCAACTATATGTGCGGCACCATCAGGATAACTCTAAAATCAACGAGTAAAGACATCCCCACACTTGTCTATGGGTCTAGGAATTGAACTGGACTTACGAAATTCCACGTCAGTCGTATTCAAGCGACCGAAATGACGTTTGTCATGATCGTGACAGTATATAATCTTCAAGATCGCAGAAGAGTGCATATATACGGCAGAAACTGTATAGTATGAGTCAATTTGGGGGGGGGGGTAGGATTGGCCAATACCGGCAAAATGCTTAGAACTCGTAGCCGAATGGAGGAGGATAATCCATACTTCAACATTTCTTTTTCCATTCCACACATTATTTAGTGGATATCCCAAATATGTTTTAAATAAGGTTGGAGGGAGACAACATTTTTTTTTCAGGTCTTTTGTTACTATGAATCCAAGTGTGATGATTTTTCCTACTTCAATTTTTGCTTGTGTTTGTTCGTATAAAGTTTCTGCTGCTTTTATTACTTCTGTAATGACACTAGTTTTCCCGAAAGCAGCTTCCCACAGCTTCGTTAGCAGAATACTATCATAAGCTTTTTTTTGGTCGACGAACAGAAAGTGGACTTCTTGGCTATACGCCAATTTCTTTTCAATAACTTTTGTAATCGAAAATAAGCGATCAACTGTGGACCGCCCTGCCCGAAAATCTGTTTGTTTGTTTTTTGCTTCTTCTGTGTAATAATCATTCTCTACTCTTTTTCCCTACATTTTTCCATTTATTCTACAACTGTTTTGGTGACGGCAATTCTAATTATAGTTTCCATAGTTATTTCTATCCACTTTTTTGTGTATGGTTGATAAGCTATATAGGCCATTTTCTATTTGCTTGGTAATTCTTGCTCATTAAAGCAATTCTCGAAGGGTCCTTGTAGATGTTCATACATTTTTTTTTGTTTTCGCAGGCCTACTTGATAAGTTCTCCGTAGACATCACCAGGGCCGGGGCTTTTCAATTTTTTTTGTTTTTTAATGGAGCATAACACTTTGATTTCATCAAATGTTAGTCTTATGAGTGACCCTATTGTTCCCACGCTGCCTGGCTTACCAGTTCTGTTAACAGTTCCTTAAAATATTCTTCCCACTTTTCCGGCGTTATTGGAGTTATGAGATCTTTGCCCCTTTCCTTTATGATATTTTTTAAAAGCTTTCTGTCCTTCTCATAGCTTTCTGTGCTCCCAGATACATGCTAATTTTTACACAAATTCACTCTCAATCTTCGTTCTTTCTTTGGGTGATCATTTTTAGAGTTATTATCTGTGTTTCCCTGTCAATAAAAACGTTTGCTGCATGATTTTAGAGCTTAGGTATTGCTGGTATTTAAATCTAGCGTCTTCGATCGCTTTCTCTATTTCTTCATCCCACGAGTACGGCCTTAGTCTTTTGGTTCCTTCATTCTGCGCTTCTAGTTCTGCCCAGGGTTTCTAGCTCTGCTAGTGTGACAAAGGCGTGTCTACAATTTGGTCTTGGGGGGATGGGTCCGGAGTCCGGTCGAGTCAGCCTCATACACAAAAACAACAAGTTAAGACTAATCAGCATTACTATCTTTAAAGTGGCTGAAAAACGTGTGATAACATCCGGAAATCAATCCCATTAAAGTAAACGGTAAAAAAAAAATAAAATTCCCGTTATTGAAACATTGTTAAGAATATACTTACTGACTCAACTGATTTTTCGATATTTCATATTTCAAACGTATACGCAAATGCTGTGTAATAAACCTGTTTCTATATTTAAACAAGAGTTACTAGCTGAAAAACACAGTTAAAAAATTAATAAAAGAGCCTAAAAATCAAGAGAGTAACAAAATTTGTAATCTTTTTTCGACCCTCTGAGGAAGGGTCCGGTCCTGCTCGTTCCCCTTCCCTGTAAGTATACGCCCCTAGTGTGTGACATATCGCCAGCACTGTCTTTTTGTCGGTAGATGGTGGCAGCACGGAGCCAATGGTACAGAAGGGTGAAAGAGGGAAGAAAAATAAATAGGTTTATAGGTAGGTAGACAGACAAATAAAAAAATGAATCACCAAGGCAGGCATGTCTTCCACTTCCTTGGCCTATCACCATCACTTCGTGCCAATTGAAAACAATACAAGCAGAAATTGTATTTGTTTTAGCATCGCGTTATCTGTTATGGACAGCTAAGTTAAGAAGGGTTGTATTAGTAAAATGGCGATCAGTTCCCTAGCAACTCAAAATCTCAACTGTATGTATGGGCATATTATTATAAACACACGTGTGAAGGTATACATAAAAACACATGCACAAACGCGTGCGCACACACGTACACATACTGGATGTTCGGGGAGGAAAGGGAAGTATTTCCAAAGTTGATTCTAGAGCTAAATATAATAAAAAATGTCATAATCATAGGTCCGGAATGCTTTGTTTCCGAGTCATGAGCGTTGAAAATATTTCTTATTTTTCCGTTCCGAATACAAGACGGAAATTCAGGGAACACAAATTATGGGACAAAATTAATAATTCCATATGCTGTTTCACCTGTAATATACAAAGAGTTTTATAGCTGTATTATTAGTTGTTTGCAAGAAAATAGCTGAAAACTGACAAAAATTGGAGTTGGAAAACATAATCTTTCAGGTTTTATATACATTATCTTTGTTGAATTGATAATAAACAAAGCAAAATGTCAAGTAAAATTTGTAGAAACTTTATTTATGAGATAACTGATGTAAATAATGCTAGTTATAAACAAATACGAGTTTGAGCAAGTTGATTTGAATTAAAAACAAAACAAGTACAGACAATGTTACTATTCTAAAAGAAACAAAAAATTACAAAAACAACTGATGATTATATTCAATTTTTATTACTCTGAACAAAATGTTGGCATCACTGACTAAAGGCATTGAAATCTAACGTGAATGTGGCCCATTGTTGTTCATATGTAATGTTGTTTTATTAGTTGAATTGCGTTCAAATTGTGTTTCTGTTCAGAGCTTAAATTTAATCTGTGTTTGCTGGGAAAAGTCCACTGTCAATACGAGACTGGACACATATTTTTAACACAATGGAGCAAACTCATCACGTGAGACAATTTTTGAATGGACGTTTTACTGGAAAACGAACCAGTCTTTAAGGACCTGCTAACTGGCCACCAAGATCTTCATACTTGACTAGGTTAGTTAGGAGAAGTTAGCTTTATTCCTAAAAATAAATACACGACTTATAGGCCTACTGATGGCTTGAATAGTAAATACTGACACCCTCAGACAGGGAGTAAAGATGATCTGAGACGAGCGTTACAAGAACTTCAAAAACGAGTTAAGAAGTACATTGATTTTTATAATGTGATTAATTTAAAAGTAAGGAAATTTTGTTTATTTTTACTATTTTTTTTTAACATCATGTTTAAGATAATGCAATATAATGTTTATTTGCTTTAATGCTGATAACTTTGTCTTGTGTTCCATTTATGATTTTAACGTTTTCTGCCATGTTTAGTTTTTAAATAAAGTTAGATTTTTGAAGCTCGTCTGAACTAGCGTTATTTACACCAGTTTTCTCAGAAATGAGTTCTGTACAAATTTTGCTTGAAATTTGTCTTTGTTTATTAGCAATTCAACAAAGTTATTGTACACCAAACAGAAGAATTTACGTTTTCCGACTCCAATTTTTGTCACTTTTCAGCAGATTTCTTGAAAACTCCTAATGACACAGTTCTATAACCTTTTTTGCATATTTTAAGGAGAACGACATATGGGACTACTAATTTTGTCCCATAATTTGTGGTCCCGGAATTTTCGTCTTGCATTATTTTATCTTTGGAATTTTCACCAGGCCAGAATTCGAGGAAAATGCATTTCCGAGGCTATGTTTATATCACATCCTTTTCTTATTTATAGATCTGGAATCAACTCCTGAAATAGTTCCCTTTCCTCCTGGAACAGCCTCTTAAATTAAATTATTTATTGATCATGTGTGTGTATATAACGGCAGTGAAAACAAGAAAAGAAACGTTGGTAATAAACATTAGAATTATGTACAAACTGCAGACTTTTAAGATTAAGATGGACAATGCTATGTAATATCACATGGCTGGGTAACAAATAAATGGATACGTAAGTACGTTAGAATAGACGATATCTCTTAGGGAAGTAATAAATTAAAATGGATATACACAGAAATTTGGCTAGGAAAATTTACAACACTTGGTCCACTAAACCCACGACAATACTCTCTTAGTTGTGCAAGACGATCTGGTTAATGACTGTGACACAGCAGTGGTTGAGGCTGGTTCTCGAGAATGACACTAAACGATTAGACTAGAAATGTATTATACAAAAAAAAGCGATGATAACATATTAATAAATGTATGTGTAGATGGCTTATGTACATTACTGAGAACTGCAACTTTTAGAAAAAGCCACATCCTTTTTGGACAGAGAATTTAAAATGCAAAACAAATATATCAATTGACAGTCATCTATGTATTGTCTGTATTTTATCATTTTCAACGAGAATGACAGAATATAAACAAGTGATATGCTTTTTACACTGCTAGGCTTGTCAGTCATGGCCAGTCAATGTTTGTATGTGTAGTGCATCAAACTGATGCAGCACTTAGTCGATCTTACAACAGGCAATCTGATCGATGAGTGATTAGGGCTACTACTTCGTGTACAATTATTTTTTTACAAAAAATTAAATTATAAAATTCTTTGCAAAGGAATAGTACAATTTATTATGCTCTAAAAGAATTGCTAACATTTTATATTCATAAAAAAGTAATACAAAAAATGTTAAAAAGATCAATCATTTTCAATTATCCATCAACAACGTGTTACAAAATTTCACTATGCCTAAAAATGTAATAGTTTGGGTGAATAGGATCTTGTATCCGAGACAAAGCGTACCCGGTTCTCGGCTGATGCTCTTCTCCTCACCTTCCATTATACTCATGTTGAAGTGTGTTTGATACACGTCGGCTGAAAGCTGACTGCTAATGCTGCTCCCAAAATAATACTAAGTGCACAGTGTTCTTTATTACATAGTAGTTATCTATGTCATAGCACCTTAGACATTTTTAATAATAAAAAGTAAAATTAATACTAATAATAATAACAATCAAAAGGCTAATAGTGAATGTTTAAAGTGACTCATCAGATCAATTAAACATAATTTTCAAACTATAGTTAACAGAGCGTGTATGCGTTATGTGAATTGACTACATGCATTTACATAGGCCTACCATGTTTTAAGAAAAAATACTCATCGTTTTTCCTAATCAGTGGTTCTCAGTAAAATGTTGGTAATTATGATGTTAACTTTAACAGTGTGTTTAATAACAGTTTCTCATTTACTATGTGTTTGTTTTAGTTCAAATGTTCTGAGATTCCCAAAGCGTGATTCGCGATACTCAGTGGTTTGTGGACAACATCTATATGGCTGTGCCGAATAGATAATAATTGGAAATTACGAATCACTGATGTTCGTGATCACTTTTTTACGTCCATGATGAGATGTAATTACAATCCTTTTTAATTACGGATCTCAGTAATCAAATAATACCACGAAACTACGTTTGTTCCAAACGATGTTGACAAGTGATATAGCTGTTATAAATTAATTAATACCGTTTGCTGTATCTTCGTACTTAAAGGCGCTAAGTTTAGCAATCCGTACCCCAATCTTCGATAAGGAATGCAAATTTCGCAGGCCAACTTTGTGTAGCTTCTTGCAACTTTCTGGAGTATAGTAAAGGCCGTCGAAAGTTTAACTGATTCTATGGTGTGCACCAAGGGTTTTATCCTTTTGCTGGGGGAAAAGTAAAAAGTAAGAGGCCAGCACATTTACGCAAGAAAACACATTACAAAAATATTTCAATAACAGACAGATAATCTTTCATTTTAAATACAAGATAATGGTCACTGTAACGAACCGTGAACTGTCGGTATGCTACATTCGCTGTAAACAAGAGAATTCTGAGACACGAAAATTATTTGAACAGTTGCGTCAGAGTAGAAGGATGAGACAGTAGAAACCAATGACTGTCGCTCCGTAATGCGCGCTATCCAAAGACGAGTGAATAGTTTTCAAACGAAGCCTAGATAAATCAAGAGAAAAGGACAAGATAAAAAAACAGAAGTATTAGCGATGACGTGAATGTACAGTATGTGTCATGATGTTATGTATCGTGTATAATCTCTTGCTAAACAATGGGATACATGAGAAGAATAAAATACAATTACATGGCAAAAGTAAAAGGCATTTTTGTTTTCTTCAATTTGAGAAGAAATTGTTCATTATATAGGCCTACGTATATGCGTATATTACATTACGTATATGTTCATTATGTAGGCTACGTAAGTTCAGTATTTGAAATTATAATAACATATAAAATAAAACTAATGTTTATACTATGTGTATAAAGCACAATTTATGAGTGATGCATTAACAGAGAGCTAAATCTTGCAATTTTCTTGCGCACTCAGCAAATTTGAGATCACAGCAAATGTTATTACAGTATATTACTCGTATAAAAGTAATAATCTCCAAACGAGAAAAGAAATGAAAGAGTGTGAAATTTATTTAAGGTAAAAATGTAGTGCTAAACAGTCTCTAAGGTACGATATGCAGCCTGATATTATTTAGTATAATCATAATGATAGTAATAATAACAGAATGCAATCAAGGTATCAGCATAGAAAGTGAAAACTTACGACGAAGGGAAAACGTCTTTGGATAGGTAATTTATCCACCTCATTTAGTATTTTCATTTCATAAACCGTTTGGCGGAAAGGTCATGTTTTACGATGTAGCCGCCGTGTTGTCTGTTTGTATGGTAATAGCGGGTCCGACCTTGCTGGATGCAAGGCCTCCCGCTCGACCATAAATTTTTACCGATTGCATTTCCGTATAAACACGGTTTGTGTGGGAATTACGTACTGTCTCTTCTCAGACTCACACTGATAGTACGTGGATGATGACAAATACTCCCCATAACATAAGAACAAAAGCTTATTACTTCATAAATTAATAACCTTAATTATCCGCCGTGTGATTTCCTATGCTTCGTCTATGACGCGTTTCGGAGCATATACTCCATCATCAGATATTAAAAGTTAAAACAGTCACTCATACGAGATCGTTAAAAAGTTAAAATGTCAAGATATGCATATGAACCGTACGCGGATTTGGGTGCGCACCCGTTCAAGTTCATTCTGCTACTGAGCGGTTGCTACCTTATCGTAGCCCCAGCAAGCAGACTCAAGGCAGTATCGTACAATCGGTTGGATACAAAGTTCAGGTGGTCATTTAGCACGATATCGCGACTCATTGGGTTTGCATATGCACTGTAAATTTCAAATTCCTCCAAGGCATTCATGAAACGGCCCTTATTACACACATGTAACGGTATTAAATTGGAATTAAAATCTGTGTAATTATGATTGTGTGAAGTCAGGTGTCGGGCGTAATTTGATTTGATGTTGTCAATATTTCTTATTTTCTTGGGTAAATGTTCTCGAAATCGTTTAAGGAAACCTCTCCCAGTCTGTCCAATGTAGAAGCACTCGCAATCATTACATGTCAACTTATATATGCCAGTTTTTTCTTCTGGAGGCGTGTGTTTTTTCGGTTTGAGAATATCCAGTAACTTATTATTAGTCCTGAATGAAATAGTGAAACTATTATTATTCAATATAGAACACAAAATCTTAGGCATAAAGCTAGTGTAATTAGTAGATATAAAAATTTTTTGCGTGTTGCTGTTTATTCGGGGTTTAAGCATTCTGTTTTCATGTTTTCTCAACAATTTGTCAATGGTTAAACTACTGTAACCATTGGCAACCGCGATATATTTTATGACATTTAGCTCATCACGGAAGTCATTATCATCCAAAGGAATCGTTAATAATCTATGAATGAAACTATTGTACGCTGCCATTTTATGTGAAAGAGGATGATGAGAGTCTGCGTGTATTGTGGTGTCAGTGGTAGTCGGTTTCCTATAAATGTTGAACTTTAGTTTATTCATCTGTCGAGTGATGGTTAAATCTAGAAAGTTTATCTTGTTATCAACCTCTGTTTCAAGAGTAAACTGGATGTTTCTATTTATTTTATTTAGACATTTTTTAAATAATTCGATTTGTCTTATAGTACCATCAAAGATTAAAAACGTATCGTCTACATAACGTGCATAAAATATTATTTTATTTGCATATATATTATTGTTCAACAAGTGAGTATTCTCATAATAATTTAAATAAATATCGGCCAGTAGGCCGGAAAGGGGTGAGCCCATTGCTAGGCCATCATTTTGAATGTAAAAAGAACCATTAAAAGTGAAATAGTTTTGTTTCAAAATAACCTCGAGTAAATTAATTAACTCATTTATTGTCTGTGTGTTCATGCAACTATTGTCAGATAAATTGTTTCTCAAGATCTGTAATGTATCTATGATTGGGATGTTCGTGTATAAATTAGTTATGTCGAACGACGCCAATTTGTGGTTAGGTTGCAGTTCAACAGATTTAATATCATTAATAAAATCATTGTTGTTCTTAATACCATGATTATTACGTAATTGTAAATTATCTTTTATCAACCGAACTAGTGCTTTTGCATCATGAACTTAACTACAACAGTCTTTGATGATAACGAAATGAAGCTTTTAAATAAAGGGATAAATTATAATCTCCCACCTATCGGTAAAAACAAACTTATTTATGAAGTCGTTGAAGCGGAGGCAGCCGTCAAATCTATTCCAGACCCACACTTACAAAATGAAGCACGCGTACTTATAAATAATAAATTCAATAGAGCCATTAAATTAAACAATAGTCTACCTCTTGTTTCACGTGGTCAGTCTAGGTACTCTAGTGAATATAAAACCTTAAAACGCATGAAAACAAAATTAATCGATAACAATGCCCTTATCGTTAAGGCAGATAAAGGAAATACGCTAGTCATCATGGACACTGATTCATACAGTCATAAAGTTCATGATTTTATTTCTAACAATAACATTAATATATTAAACTCTGACCCCACTGATTTGTACGTCAGGGAACTTAACAATTGTATTAATAAATGTACCAATTTATTCAATGAAAACACACGACGTTACTTAAAGCCCATCAATGCTAAAGCCCCGATATTCACAGGACTACCTAAAATTCATAAACAAAACATACCTATCAGACCGCTCGTGAACTTTACCACTGCTCCTGGCTTCAAAACTGCAAAAGCACTAGTTCGGTTGATAAAAGATAATTTAAAATTACGTAATAATCATGGTATTAAGAACAACAATGATTTTATTAATGATATTAAATCTGTTGAACTGCAACCTAACCACAAATTGGCGTCGTTCGACATAACTAATTTATACACGAACATCCCAATCATAGATACATTACAGATCTTGAGAAACAATTTATCTGACAATAGTTGCATGAACACACAGACAATAAATGAGTTAATTAATTTACTCGAGGTTATTTTGAAACAAAACTATTTCACTTTTAATGGTTCTTTTTACATTCAAAATGATGGCCTAGCAATGGGCTCACCCCTTTCCGGCCTACTGGCCGATATTTATTTAAATTATTATGAGAATACTCACTTGTTGAACAATAATATATATGCAAATAAAATAATATTTTATGCACGTTATGTAGACGATACGTTTTTAATCTTTGATGGTACTATAAGACAAATCGAATTATTTAAAAAATGTCTAAATAAAATAAATAGAAACATCCAGTTTACTCTTGAAACAGAGGTTGATAACAAGATAAACTTTCTAGATTTAACCATCACTCGACAGATGAATAAACTAAAGTTCAACATTTATAGGAAACCGACTACCACTGACACCACAATACACGCAGACTCTCATCATCCTCTTTCACATAAAATGGCAGCGTACAATAGTTTCATTCATAGATTATTAACGATTCCTTTGGATGATAATGACTTCCGTGATGAGCTAAATGTCATAAAATATATCGCGGTTGCCAATGGTTACAGTAGTTTAACCATTGACAAATTGTTGAGAAAACATGAAAAAATAATGCTTAAACCCCGAATAAACAGCAACACGCAAAAAATTTTTATATCTACTAATTACACTAGCTTTATGCCTAAGGTTTTGTGTTCTATATTGAATAATAATAGTTTCACTATTTCATTCAGGACTAATAATAAGTTACTGGATATTCTCAAACCGAAAAAACACACGCCTCCAGAAGAAAAAACTGGCATATATAAGTTGACATGTAATGATTGCGAGTGCTTCTACATTGGACAGACTGGGAGAGGTTTCCTTAAACGATTTCGAGAACATTTACCCAAGAAAATAAGAAATATTGACAACATCAAATCAAATTACGCCCGACACCTGACTTCACACAATCATAATTACACAGATTTTAATTCCAATTTAATACCGTTACATGTGTGTAATAAGGGCCGTTTCATGAATGCCTTGGAGGAATTTGAAATTTACAGTGCATATGAAAACCCAATGAGTCGCGATATCGTGCTAAATGACCACCTGAACTTTGTATCCAACCGATTGTACGATACTGCCTTGAGTCTGCTTGCTGGGGCTACGATAAGGTAGCAACCGCTCAGTAGCAGAATGAACTTGAACGGGTGCGCACCTAAATCCGCGTACGGTTCATATGCATATCTTGACATTTTAACTTTTTAACGATCTCGTATGAGTGACTGTTTTAACTTTTAATATCTGATGATGGAGTATATGCTCCGAAACGCGTCATAGACGAAGCATAGGAAATCACACGGCGGATAATTAAGGTAATTAATTTATTAATTCGTACAAGTGATTTGGTTACCATATTAAACATGAATACTTATTACTTCGGTCTTCTATTATCCGTAGCCTTACAAACAGTTGTCTCGCTGTAACAGCCCAGAAGGTTTATTTACTAGCCCTCCCCAACGTATTTCTCAACTTTCTAACAATTTTCTCCGTCTTCCGTTATATGAATGTTCCTATACTCACTTTATCTGTGGTCTATCCAACATACACTGCTAAGTTCTAGGTGGTTCCATCTGACAGGATTTCCTCTTGATTTTGTTTTCACGGCTCCAGAAGTTTAATTAAGGGTATCCTACACAATATATAGGTCAGACAATAAATCCAGTATGAAGCTCTAATACTTTTCTCACGCACTTGTAGTACATAGTGATTCTATCGCCTAATCAGACTGTTTCTCGTATCTACCCAATTCTATGCTGAGACTGACTCACCGTATACCGCAAAATGTTATGTTGCATTTCTTTCCATTTTACCGGAAACACAAACATTAAACAGGCTGACAGATAAAAAATGGACGCGACAAACGCCTACTTAGCCTTTTGAACCAGGCAGCAAACAACCTTGAAGATTTGCTATAATCTAAAAATAGGCAATGAAATTTAAATTGTGTATATCACCGAATATAAACATACTTCCACTTAAATTCTACCATTAAATACTGAAAGTAACAGTTTCCATGACAAAACGTATTTTATATGTAATAGTAAGGGGAAGAGAGGTAAAAGGGGAGGACCCTCTACGCAATAGGCGTACTAAAGAAGCTGCAAACCCGTAGCAGCTAACCGGATCCAGACCTTTGTGATAAAGGTCTGTTCTTCAGTAGTCTGATTTGATCAGTATTTAGCTACTGTCTGTATTTATTTCTTCTGTTACGGACATCAGTATTCCTTTAAACTTTAAGTTTTGAATTCAATCGAATTCAAAAAAATTTCTACAGTTTTGTGTAGGTAAGGCAATCAGCATTTATTAGAACATATTTCAATCAATAATGTTTTATTTAAAACTGAAAATCTCTAAGACTAACTTAGCTTTTCAGCTGCATAGTTATAAACTGACAAGTTCATGATACTTGAAGAATAACAACCGGTAAGAAAACTACGAAATGACTTGAGGGGAGTGGAAATAAAGGAAAACAACAACAATTCTGAAATACTGAAGTAACAATATGAGTAAAAATGAGCAAATTTGGTTTAAATAATGCATTTCTTTTATGCAGTCATTGGCAATTTGTATGGTCATCTCTGTTCGTGGTCAATCGTGAGATATTTAATTTGTATCTACATAAGAACAAATACATAGCAAAATGAATCTACATAAGCTGAAATCTACATCTACATTACAGAAGCTGAAACAAAGAAACGTGCGAAGGGATAGCGGATTAGATGCATGCTAGTATCATTTATACATCATAATTCTCCTTCTGTTCGACTTATTTTATTTTTTTATCTAGACAGGAAAATTTGCTAAACAAAATTTACTAAAGGCTAATATAAAAAAAAAGCTGCTGGCACAGTTACAATAGTTAGTTTTATTGATATTGAGTATTATTGAGCTGGGGGGCGATGCACTTGAATTTGGCATCATCCCCTTCCAGATCACTGACCTGCCGCAACTCTCGTAACATTATGCGTTTATAGTTTGCAAAACACACACTCTCGCGGGCCGCGAATACAATCTTATGGAAACCTACAGTTGATAATTCACATTAACTTTTATTGTCCTAATATCAACAAATAAACAATTTATTTTCCCAATAATTAATTTTAAATTTATGGCAGCTAGATAATCTGTGGAAGTAATATTACAAGTAACATGAGTTGTATTTGGCGAATTGTCCATTTGAAAATAAAGACGTCTGTTAAACCTGGCATACAATATAATGTATGTTATTAATTATTTCCAACATCTTTTGGTACTGCAAAATAATATTAATTATTTATTATTTGTAACGAGCAGAAAATTTTAAAATTTTTAAATTTTCACCTCGGCAGAGTACGTTCACACGAGGCAAGTGTCAACGACTTATGGTGGAGCAATAAATAAGGAGTAATGAGAAGGTGTCAGTGAAGCGTTGCTGACTTGACAATAGAAACACATTAAGTTCAATCCAACTATAGAATTTGGTGGCGTAAGATGACAGGGAAAGTTTCGTCCAGAATTATTGCTCTCCGCAGCTGTAACAAAGTAAGTAAGGACATTCACACCCATACCGAGAATTGTAGCAGATGTTGACCATGTTACGTCAATAGACGATAAGCGACAAAAACGAGTGAGACTCCATACTACAATGAAACGGATGCGCTGCACCTTAAGAAACAATACTGGAAGATAGGCTGACAAAGACTACAGTCATGTTACGCAGCTGGAGGTATCGTCTAATTGACAGACAAGAATTTACGAAGGGAAAGTTGGGGTGACTTCAACGACCAGCAGATGTTCGAAATTAGTAATAGCCAGAAAAAAGGGGTTAGAGCATAGAACAATACGCCAGGGAGACTGTAAGTACAGATAATGGGAATCTATAGAAACGCAGAGTTTACTCAGACAATAGGCTGATAGACAAGTGTTTAATAGCCGTAGTTTCTTCGAAGCGGGTCAACGATCGTCAGAGCAGAAATCAGGGAGACCTAAGGACCTATCAGAGGCCTTCAGCCAGCGAGAAATTTGATGGTGAGGGGTGTTTCCATAGCAACTGAAACGAAGAACCTATCGGAAGAACTATGACGTAGAATCTTGACATGGTAGGGCAGTATTTTCCAAGAATATCAAAAACTGACCAATCTCGAAATGAAGTAGGCGTGAAGCGCGCCAGAGACAAAATTTTGAGTAGGGACGAATTAATAAAAACTATCTGCCCAAGACAGAGAGAGTCAGTGATACTCAATTTTTAGACAGTCTACACTCAAAATTTTGAAACAGTTATACTAAAGTTTTACAGTCAGAATTTTCAGACAGTTTACATCCAAAATATCAAGTAGTTTAACTTCAAGTGCGAGAGACGGTATATCATAAACTTTCAATTGTTTACTCAAATCATTCGGAGTTAGTAATTATTCAAAGGTCAGAAGGGTACATTAAACGGCGGAATGCTAACTCGAGTTCGGAAGTTAGATCGGTAACAAGTAACTTAAAAGACTTAATAATACATTCATATCGCGGTAGTGATACTTTACCGGTGTGCGCAGTAACGGACTTAGTGAAAATTACACCAAGTGAGCAATCAGACCGTTACACCAACAGACAGCATCACTTAACGATATACAAATTATTTGAACTTAATATTGTGTACGACACATTATCAACAATATAATGAACACGAAACATTAAACAAACTAATAAATTATATGAACGTTTAATGAAGCAGCGACAAATGAAACTAGACATGTATATTGACATTAAAACGAACTCACAGCATACACAGTAAGATGAAACATTGATTGAACACCGAAATCTAATTATTCACATATGCAAACACCTACGCGAGTGATCGGAAGAATAAAGTGTTAAGTGGTTGTGATAAAGCAGCATCCGACGGAATGTGTCTACGAGCCATCTCCATCACCAGAACGAGACTTCGTCAACAACTAATGGATATTCAATAACCAAGTAACCATTATTATAATTATTTCTAATTAGTAACTTCTACTGACCTGGTTTCTTTCAAAGAATTCACACCTGAGAAAATTATTAAGAAAAGTAATGAATAAATCTGAATAAAGTAGTTAATGAACGTATAAACAAAAGCTTATTTGGGATTTAATGAACGCATTGAATAAGTAGAATATTGAATTGTAATATTATTTGATTTATATATGTATGTATGTTTTCTTTGTTTTCAGCATATATTGAGACATGTATTTGTTTGTTATAAAATATGTATGTATTTCAGGTACAGCGACGTAACCTATGTACTATTATAATATGTTATGAGTGATAATTAAACTAGTATTTTAGTTGATCAGAAATATGCGTTCATTATTACCAATGCAACCCAAATATTAACCTAAAGTTTGAAGGAATGCAAATAGATTTTAAGAGTTTCTTGTGTACAATTAAATAAATGAATCAATGACTACCATCTATTAAATGATATCACTTATGTGTTGATGAGCATAGATAGTTAGAATCATCAATAAGATTCAATTATACACATACATCGTGAGAGATAGGTAAATTTATATATTTAATAATTAATCTATTGTGCAATCAATACGCATATAAAATGACTTTTATAAATGGCGTCCAACTTAAGGGCTAGATACATTTGAGAAATTATTAAATTTACATATTAATAATTAACCCATTTATTTACATTTTATAAATGGCTCCCAAAGAACGTGGGGCTCGGCAATTACACATTAATTAATTCAATCACGGTTAGCATAATAAACAATCCCCATTTATTACATTTTATATATTTTATATTGTGTACTTGTAACCTATATTTTTATACTGGCCTTAGTTTGACGGATACACAACTATAAGTCCCATAATGGAAACGAGTGTAGGTAACTTCACTACATATTACTTGTAGAAGGTGCATTCACTGATATTTAGGAGGAAGAGGGGAGACAGACAGAGAGATTTACATTTGGAAGAATAACATTTACAGGAAAGAACATGTATTAACAAATATTTCTCCTAAAATAATACATTGAGATCTGATGGCATAATAATTTTATCTCAAGCACACTGTAAGCCAGTGACAATTACTATTAATTCACAAAATTTCAAAAATAATTTAAAGCAACAATAAATTTCTTCAAAATTCAAAACTAGAAAGAAATTTTCCTCTTTTCTTGAAAGCGATTCGCAAGTTTGCTGCTACATTTCGCGTTTACCACAAAATAATTGCAAAATTTTCGAACTGAATGTGATTCAGAAAAATCAGATTCTTAATTCATACTTCGACTTCAAAAAATATAATTAACACAAGTTAAACAAAATATGTATGAAGGTGTTTTAGCACATGCCATAATTGAAAACGTTTCTACTAAAATTTGTTTTATTTATTTAAGGGTGGAAAACACATGGTTTCCATGGTTGTATGCGGATTATCCTAACCCGTTACGTTACGTGATACCTCCTTCAGAGGAAATCATCCTTACAGTTAAAAAGAACGAATATCCAACCTGGACTTACTTGATTCTTGTAATCGCTATTCCCACTAAAAGCGACTGCTATGTTGGCACCTAGTAACCTTCCGTCAGTCTACAAATTTTCCTTAGAGAACAGCAAAGCAACGGGACTTGCTTTGTTCGCCAGCTGAGGGAAGTATATACCACCTTACCACGTCTTATTCGGTGGCTCTGACAACATCTACAGACAACCAATGGGCCCATAGACCACCCCCTGATGTCACCATAACAGAACAGATACACTCGTAATGTGTATATAAGAAGTATATGCATCCCTGAACTGGAGTCGACATGCGATTTCGGTTAATTATAACTGTATAGTTCCAACATCTGTCATACTGCTCTCATTTATTCAGTCAGCGCACTAGCAGTGGAAAACGGAAGCGTTTACAAACAGCTTTCATGCAGTCCACTATTGGACACAGCTTCCAGATTCAATTCGCCGCAGCTGTTAAATCTATGTGTGTACCTGGTTACAGATTCCGATAGACACTACTAATTCCCGATCTACTGGCAATTCGGTGGAAGCATCCCCATCGGTCGAACCCCATCACTGATCACACCGACAGTCCTCTTACTCTGTCACTGAGTTTAAGTATTCAGTCGGTGTGAACTGAGCCGGTTCCAGCGTAATCAGAGAGTACAGACCCATAACAAAAATATTTTGTCAATCCGGAGGATAAGGCAATAATTACCATAGCGTCAACGTACAATTGAGTTGTGAAAAATCCGTCTAGTTTAATGAAACTATTAATTTCTATTAACGCGGCCCAATTTGAAGTTCAATAGCTTTTCATTGGCACTGAAAAGACAGAAATCGATCCATCTAATTGTTGCGTAACTGTGCCAGTACATAACACGGAATGTTTTTTACACGCGCATATTTATCTATGTTCACGCGCGCGCATTTGTGTGTGTACAATTGATGTCAACTACTACAAAGCAGCAGAGAGCACTGAACATACAAGGCCATAAGAACGAATGCACGCGTGCGTGCGTGTTAACTTTCTGTAGTTAAGTTCACGGCATGCCATTAACCTAGATACTGAATTATGTGCGTGCGCGCGCACCCACCCGCTAGTCATTAGTTACGAATAAATAGACAATGGCGCCGACAGTATATAGAAAACTTTCGTTTTTTTCATAAATGTAACTAACAACTGCTGTGCATACATTTAAATCAAACACAGGATGCATACACAGAAAGTGAGTAATCGTATAGGTGAAGTTTGTTACTGTGTACGAGACAGCTGTTTTGGAACAAATGGTGTGACAATTTGGAGTTCCAGTTCACCGCTCGGCAATGAAACCTGTATTACCATTATTACTACATCACCTTTTTTCATCATAGTTTTTGTCGGTTTTTTGCAAGTCATCGCTAAAGTTTGCTATAGGTTCAGACCCGTTAGGAAAAATGGGCCAAACATATTGACGTGAGCAATGTCTGTTACGAGTGAGTTTTTTGCATAGTATGTTGGCACCAATACTCATCCTTGTGCTTTGTACGTTAGTAAGATATTTATACGATTTTCACGATATTTGTAAGATTATTTATATGTTAAGGAATTTGTACATTTACTCTTCGTTTTAAATAACTTTTTGCCCACCCACCGATAGTATCTTCAATTGAAACGTCGAGGTGTGGCGTCAGTTTATGTTCGTTTAGTATTAAAGAGACCCAACTCTCTACACAGCGATTCATTCTCCTTAGTTTCCGGGTGTTATATGTTCCTGTTTCACTGCCGCACATAATACGCATCCAGCAGTTAATATACCGCCATGTCTAAAGGATAGGACCTTTGTCTTTCACGTAACCCTCCCCAACCACCAATTTACTTTCAGATTTAAGAGTTTGCTATTGACTAGAAAAAGTCTATTTTGAAAGAGAGTGTTTTGTGACTCTAAAAAATATTGTCCACTTCGTGAGAAGGACGCCGCCAAATTGAAAAAATTTAGAAAATATAAGCTTGGAATCGTTTACGTTCATTGGATGTAATATTTCATATGGATGTAGTATAAAGTGAATGTGCAGCAAGTGAGAAGAGGCCTGACTGTGAGAGTAAACACGGTAAAGTAGACACGACACGGTCTTATAAAGACGACGGTGCTAGTTGGCATTTACACACCACAACCACAACTGAACCTCATGATGTATAGTAGCTATATCCTCCAGAATGTGCAGCAAGTGAGAAGAGCCCTGACTGTGAGAGTAAAGAGAGTAAACACGGTAAAGTAGAAACGACACGGTCTTATAAAGAAGACGGTGCTAGTCGGCATTTAGATACCACAACCACAACTGAACCTCATGATGTACAGTAGCTATATCCTCCAGAATGTGTAGCAAGTGAGAAGAGGCCTGACTGTGAGAGTAAACACGGTAAAGTAGAGACGACACGGTCTTATAAAGAAGACGGTGCTAGTCGGCATTTAGATACCACAACCACAACTGAACCTCATGATATACAGTAGCTATATCCTCCAGAATGTGCAGAAAATGAGAAGAGGACTGACTGTGAGAGTAAACACGGTAAAGTAGAGACGACACGGTCTTATAAATAAGACGGTGCTAGACGCCATTTAGATACCACAACCACAACTGAACCTCATGATATACAGTAGCTATATCCTTCAGAATGTGCAGAAATTGTGAAGAGGCCTGACTGTGAGAGTAAACACGGTAAAGTAGAGACGACACGGTCTTATAAATAAGACGGTGCTAGTCGGCATTTAGATACCACAACCACAACTGAACCTCATGATATACAGTAGCTATATCCTCCAGAATGTGCAGCAAATGAGAAGAGGCCTGACTGTGAGAGTAAACACGGTAAAGTAGAGACGACACGGTCTTAGAAAGAAGACGGTGCTAGTCGGCATTTAGATACCACAACCACAACTGAACCTCATGATATACAGTAGCTATATCCTCCAGAATGTGCAGCAAGTTAGAAGAGGGCTGACTGTGAGAGTAAACACGGTAAAGTAGAGACGGCACAGTCTTATAAAGAAGACGGTGCTAGTCGGCATTTAGATACCCCAACCACAACTGAACCTCATGATGTACAGTAGCTATATCCTCCAGAATGTGTAGCAAGTTAGAAGAGGGCTGACTGTGAGAGTAAACACGGTAAAGTAGAGACGGCACAGTCTTAAAAATAAGACGGTGCTAGTCGGCATTTAGATACCACAACCGCAACTGAACCTCATGATGTACAGTTGCTTCACCACTGAGGGGTCAACTCAGATGTGACGAAGCTGTGAAGAAACTTTCTCAGTTTTCTCAGTGAGAGAATTCATTACTGTCATAGGTGTAACTAGGAGCTGCTCCTGAGGGGAGCGATGGACTCCTCTTTATTTATTAATTTACAAATATCGTAATTCATTTTATTCCTACAATTATTTATAAGCCTTATTTTAACACACACAAAAGGCTTAAAAATACCTGTGTGATTATGGAATTCTGCTTAAATTTCTAATAGCTCTGAAGGGAGGAATTGATCCCACATTCCCTCCATAGTTATGCCATGGAATGACACATGTGCATATTGAGAAGGAAGAAAAGACAGTTCTCAAACTTAGCTTTCCAGTCTACATCTTTTCGAAGACGCAGTGAGGGCCGGTGGGTTACCGGCCGGAACAGGCCACGAATCTACCACTTTAAGATGAAGACAACTACGATAACAATTGTGTACTTAAAAAACTCGTGTAAAGAGAAGTGAAGAATATAGGTCAGTGTATACACGCGAAGTGGGAGTGACATACTGCAGTCTAGTTAACTGCACGCACAGCAGGTTCCCCGAATTACTTAACATAGTACAGATACACAACACGAAACCCGAGCGAAGTATTAAGCAATGATTATACTATCAATGCAAAGCGATCAGAGTAGATGGTATTAAAATATAGAGTAGCCTCTGACAGGATTCAAGACAGAATGACAACGATTACAGTCTTTTCTCTGAGTGCCGCGCCAGAATCGAGCACAAGCTACCTCTCTCCACATAACCGTCGTGTTGTTCATAGATTTTACGCATTCGTGTGGAACCTAGAGTTTAGCACCGGTACCGAACGGCTAAGTAGAGAAGTCCTGCCCGGCAGAATTACGACTCGCTGGTTTGCAGATGCCTTGCGAGCAGGGAGTGATAGCTAAAACCGAGATTATATACTCCCCACGGCGGAGATCGATTCTAGTAACCGATATGGAAACTTCAGGCGAGACCGCCTACTTGACCAGTCAGCCAGCAGATTATGTCGGAGGGTGGTAAAATGGCAGCCTGTATACAACAACTAATGGCCTCATTTTGGGATAATTTCAGAGACATGTTTGTTTTACAACTAACTACAGTAGTATACAATTGCTCAGGCTTTCACGGCCGGCGTCATCATTGTTACTTGCGGGGCTGTCAGGCCGTCTTGAACACAATCAGTAGGCCACGGCCTAACAGCCCCGCAAGTAATAATACCAACAATATTAAATACCGTACTGTTTGTTCTGTCTTTTGTTCGATACTCCATACGTCTCAAATGTTTACATTGGAGGAAATGTATGAAGTTGGACACAACAAATGTGCGAGGCCGGAACAGGCGTAATCAGTGCCTAATCCGTGAAGTAGATGACAGTATATGAAGTGTCCCAAAGGTAGTTAGCCTGTAAGTTGCAGCAAAAATAGTAATTATATTCTCTGAAAGTAGTTCCATTCACAAATACGTAAACATGCACAAATACTGGTGTGATAAATAGAATAGAAGTGAAGAATGTGCTACCGCTTCAGCTGAACCCTGTGTTAGGACAGAACAAACATGTTACACGTAGACATGTGTTAAGAAAGCAGTCCTACACATGTTATATCTATACTGTTTGTTTACATAGTAACGATTGTTTATCTTTGTTTCTAGTTATATGTTATGTATTGTAATCACTCCGCGTTTCAGCAAAGTTTATTAAAATACGGTCTCACTCTTTCTCATTATAATTACAAGATAAAATTAAGTCAAATTACATTACATGCATAAATACTGGTGTGATAAATAGAATAGAATTAAAGAAAGCGACACAAGATAGAACAACGTAGAGAGTACGGTTCAGCTGAAACCTGTTTTACGACGGATTCACCATAAAGTATAATAAACCTGTTACAAGTAGAGATGAAATCAAGTGCCACATTACTTACGTAGTTATTTATTATCAAAAATATATCTTCTACTAAATGTTAACAGCATTGATGAGTCGTATTAGTAACGAAGACATTTTATTAAAATTTCCGGAATATTAAATTTTGGCATATGAATTTTTTATTCATTTATCGCGGAATAAGAATGCAATTTATCATTGCAGTTAAGGTCAGTGAGTACTTTACCTTAATGACACAGATATTTTTACGTTACTTTTCTATACAGTTATAAACATTGAAAATGTGGTTATAAAATTGTTGTAACTTTGTATTACTGAAAAGACTTATAAGACTAAATAATATAAGGTACTGTGATATAAGCTGTATAGTATAAACTATAATTCACCTTTAAATAATATCAACACTATGCAACCTAAAATGAATTATCATAATTATATAAAAATCAATTGCAGTCTTAATAATTGATTTGTTTTCTAGCGACTTCGTTCAACAAATTATGTGCAATTATATCAGTTGCTAAACGAGCAGCTATTATACGAGGCTGAATTAATTTTGAATTATATCAGCTCATAATAAAAGTTGTATAATGTAAATGGTACATTGCAACCGCAAGAATTATAAAAAGATCTATATGAAAGAAAAGTTAATTGATTAATATAGCCTACGCAATTCATCATTTATTCGTTTTAATACTTTATTAATGATAATTATAAATAGATAATGGGAAATTTCTCATTGCAATAATTACTATTTATAAATCAATAATTACCATAATACTGTAATACGTAATAATGCATTTAAGAACGTAATATTTGTCACAGAATTTTAGTACCTGTAATATAATATACTGTAGTAATAATTTAAAGGATAATAACGTGCAAGTAAGAAATATTGCATTTTTAGAAAACTGTCTTCCCGTTGTCTAAAGGCCATCACTAAAAAAAATCTTTGACAATAGGCAGAATGTTCAGCTGGTTTCAAAGTCCAGTATCATTAACCACACTGCTCACAGTGACCTTGAGAAACAGGCCCTGGCTGCATGTTTTGGATGCCCAGGAAAGAACAGAATTCACGAGGCTAGACCCTTCGGCAAGCCCGTGGCCGGTCAGCGCGACAGCAGAATCTGTCTCGGCCGTGACGTTAACACGTACATACGGGCCAGGGATTCACCAAACAATTAGGAGCCTCAGCGTCAACTATATTCATCCCGACTATTTTGCAATCTACCCATGTCGTTAAAATCACTTTGTCTGCCTAATACTTCGTGATCTACGTCAAATTGTGCCCATCTATATGATTAATGATAACCGTTATTATGCTCAGAACTGGCAGGAGGATAACAGTGAAGAAGCAGAAGCCGCGCAAGAACATTAAAAACAACTGTAAGAACAGTGAAATGTTGAATAAATAAAGAACTGACAGTAAATAAATTGCTCTGTTCGGTGGTATAGTGTAGGATTGGTGCCTATAATATCTAACACGACTTCAGCGCGGAATGCTGATCAGCAGGTCAACATGTAACAAAAGGCAGACAAATTATTCGGTTTTCCCATAAGGTGGCTGGGCTTTGACCGGGAGTGTGAAGTATACTATACAACTATGCAACCAACGTTGGAAAAAGTATTTACTTGAGCTTCTATGCTCCTTAGATTCACCTATTAGGGAATAGGTGCATACAAGATAATGGGATCACAGTGTGCACGCACTTACACACAAACGTACATACAAAAATCAATACTTTTTAAACAAGAATATACATTTTTTTAATTATACATACTCGATTGTTTTATTACAAAATTACATGTAATTATTGCAAATTATACGTATTTAGATTGTTTTAAAACACTCTCGTCAGGAATACATTTTGATAAGAGATAAATTTATTTATTTGTTTTCTTTACCTAAAATAAAAAATGTCTTACTAAATTGTTAAGCTACATGTGTGCGCGCGCGCGCGCGCGTGCGTTTAAAGTTTATTTTGTTTTTAATTTTGAAAAGAGGGACCTAAAGGATCGTAACAGGCTGTGAATACGAGATTTATATATCCTTGCCTTGAAAGGCTCTAGACGCGCACGGATGGACATAGAGCAGTGTTAAAGGAAATAATTTTAACTTAATAAACTGGCCCTCTTGTTTGTTATGAATCCGATGTAAATCTGTTTCATTATTCTTTAAATAAGAATTGAAAAGATTTATTCACAATCATTTGTAATTTATTTAGGAAATACATCATATTTTGAAAAATATACGGGTGATGTATGCGCGCGCGAGCAAGCGTGTGTGTGTGGGGGGTAATGACAGAATTTTACCTACACTTCTAATTTTGGTAACTTTTTGTCTGAGGATCCGACGACATCAGATGCACCACGGCGCAGTTCACATAATATCAATTTATTTTTTAATAGAGCCAGAACACCGATTTCAGAGGTTACATATTACCGCTCATTTATAAAACTAAATTGCAGTCTCCAGAGAGCTACAAAACGTATGACTGACCCGGAGGTAGGAACAATTGCAAGCACGCACGTCTGTGTACAATTTTCCCACACGGAATACACGAAAACTTTTAATCAGTTTACTGTTACCTGTGGGGACATCTACAATTGAACATTATAATTATAGTTTTAATTTCGGTAATAAATATATATTTTCCTGAAAGTGCTAATATTAGATAAAGGGTCCTCCAACATTTATTCGTTAGTCGAAGCTGAAGTTATGCAAACACAGAATTATCGCACTGTAAAGGTGAAGGTATAACCCATGTACGGGGATATTAAAAAAGCAAATAATTTTAATTAAAAAACTTGTTACAAGTTACAATAGAATATATCAGGTTACTTTCCGTGAGTGAAGTTTTCCCACATGTTTCACCCAGTAAAGGAAACAAAAACTCCATTGTATAAAAGAGGTGCACTGGACGAGGAAGAATTCCGTACAACGTCAGCATTTTGGTTTCCGTTTCATATAGTCGGAATAAAGCCATAGAATCATTTATCCTACACACAACATTTCTTCTTCTCTATTATCTCCATTTTCTTCCTGTAAAGCCAACCGAAAGAAGGAACCGCAAGCAGAAGTTGTGACCATCAACTATACTTGCTCCGGTCACACCAAATAAGTCCACATTTCCGCCACCAAAACCAATCTTGATGTTAGATGTCACCTTACTTCACCTTACTTCAGTTTTCCAAACAATGAGTCCTTGTCCGCGCACTGGGGAAGATAGAATTGACTATAAAACTATACGAAAAAATTTGGTGAATAATCGATGGTAAGAATTCCGAAGGGTTACAATAAAACGTACAATACTTATGTTAAAAGAATGGCCCTTTAAAGAATTTCACAGTTGGCTAGAATCTACTCCAGCCAGAAGAGAAATGAAGTGTCTGTATATGGAGGGCATGATTGTAAAACCGGATCAGACCATATGTCCTAGGTCTTGAAGGACTGTGTAACGCAAAATTTGAGCAATTGCTAATTTTACTCAATCAACTATGATGAACGCAAAGAAATGGGTGTGTTTTAGAAAGCGGAGAGGTATTGCGACGCCTGAACTGTTAGGCGGCATTACTTGAAAGAAATTAACTTGTAAAAAAGCAGTAGAGTAGAGCGGTAGGTTAATAACGCCGGCCTTGGGGCTGACGACTATAAGGAAGGTAATTTTAGGGTGTCACGTTTTGGGACATAACTGTCATAAAATGTATTATTCGCTAGGATATTAAGGGTGTTTGCCAATGTTGTAAAGGTTAAGTGCATGACCCGTAAGGGAAGGTTAAGTGAGTGAGATACCGTTAGACGAGAGAGAGCGATGTGTGAGCGAGATAACTATAGACGCTAGTTTTTTAAGCACGTGGATCGCGGAGAAACGTTGGGCGAATCAGAAAAAGCGTCATGTGTTGCGCGGGAGTTTTAGCTAAGCAGATTGGGTGATTTTGTATTTAGCGGTAGTTTAAACCTATAGGAACGTTTTTCTATCGAATGTAGGTAAGGGAAATTCAAAGCAAATATAAAATATGAACTTGTAAAGAAATAAGTTAGTCTTCTTAAAATTGGCGAAACACACGGAAGAGACTCGCGTATGCTGTTTTGCGTTAACTATAAATTTTAATGAGTAATGTAAAGAATAAGTAATTCGCAGAAGTAACAGAAGTACGGGAACGTGATAATTACTAATACTAAAGTTATAAAGTTTCTGAAACAGTAATAAGTAAATGAGTGAATGATCGGAGTAATAACAAAAAACACGAAGTAATATTACGTATAAATTTCCATCAATTCGATACGTTGTGGTGAAATCACGGAAGAAAGCGGATTAGTTCGGATTAAAGTTACGACGGTGTGAGATAATCGGAACGCACGCGACGCGAACTGTGTTAGATGCACTTAAGGTCAATTCAATAATCGTTGTAACCAGAGTGTATAATTATACGACATAGTTATATGTATAATCAATATGTCAAGGGTAGTGTACATCTGTGATCAAGTGAATTAGTGCATTCATAACCTGGATTAACACGCAACAAACGGCTGCTGACGACTCACCGACCTGCAGCATCTTCAGGACTACGCACTTCGGAAGGATTCTTCACGCAAGTAACGAATAAGTGAACATTTTATTCTATATTGTTTGATAAATATATGTTTGTATTCAAACATAGTGACTCAATTTGTCAGAAAAGAACTCATTGCTATTTAATAATATTCAAATTGTAAGATAAAACGATCCAAGTCATATTAACAAATTTTGTAATATATAAATGCAAATGGTTCATTAAAAGTTGATTAATATACTTTAATTTGTGTTTATTATTACTGGCGCCCTGAGGTACAATCAAGAGTCGGTACACTGGAGTAAGTGTTTTAGACTATTAAGTAAAATTATTAATATTACCAGTGATTAAAATAGTTTGTAAAACTTGCTTTTCACATGCTCGTAGGCCAACGTAATATGCAAATGATTAATTTAACTCTTTCATAAAGGTCTATCAAGAAGTGTATTACAACTGAAGGACAGAGAAAGAAGAAAATGGAAACTTTATTGAAGCGTAGAATCAACGTGTGCTTCCTGATTGACAAACAAATCAGAAACAATAAACACGATTAATATACAAAAACCTGTGTTAAAAAACTTTGTGTTACACTTACACAGTGAAGTATAACAAATTGAATAACAAATATAGATATAAAAACGAGTACACGAATATGAAACCAAACTAAAATAAATTACATCATTAGGAAAATAAAATGTAAATGACACGAAGTAGGGAAGACGATGGAACACGCTCACCAACGTTGCTAGATTCGTGCCAAGAAACAAAAAAAGGTTAGAACGAAGTCACTGACGGATACAAGGTAATTAAATTATTGAAAAAAGGTTACGACGACTTACATTTGCAATATGAAGAGACGACTGTGGTACAGTAAAATGGTTAAAATTTACTTTGAGGAGAAGCCAGTGGACAATGAACGAAAAAGCATAGACGATGAAGATGGTATATTGATAACAATCGGAGGAACGAAGTAAGTTGTAAAAAACAAATTGCCTAATAGAGGCAAAAAGATAAAAATAAAACGGCGGATGAAAAGACGTTACACCTTACAGGCCTATCTCTGCACTTCACACTGACACAAAGATGTGTTACCGACGGTGTGCTGCCTGATAGGCTAATAGTCCCATACCCACATCGAACTAGAAGAAAAATATTCTTTTGTGTATCCCCGCGCTCCTGTAAACACTGTTAATATACGAGCGTACTTCGTTAAATTCAAATTTAAAAACCTAATTTAAATGCAAAGAGCTGCCGAGAATTTCCCAGCGGTATAGGCATAGGCTACACGTATCTCTGCCGCTCAATCCTGTATTCTTACTCTCAAGCTCAATCCATACATAGCAGCTGGTGTAGCGATGACAAAAATTCACTTTCACAGACTTGATTGTTCACTGACCACATTACAGAGATTTTAATGCTATTTGACACTATGTACATCTTTTTCTAATATCTTGGTATGAGAGAATGATTGGATATCTGATTTAAATTTTAGTTTCAACTTAATCGGTTAGGACGTCGGGTGAGGTTCGAGCCACTGAGTGGGAAATATATAATTACTGCTGGTACAACGCGATAGAATTGTTTTTATATAACACAGTGAGGGTTCTGGCTTATGTTAAAAAACAACTTTCGATAAAGCCGATTTATTTATAAAAAATGCGTGATTTTAATTTTACAATTTAAGTTATTTAAGAAAAAAGACAATAACCAATAATAATAAGCGTTATGTTTTCAACAAATATGCAGTACCTTTAAGAAGTAATGAATAGCAAAGTTAGAAATACTAAAGAAACAAAGATTTTTGTATAACGCATTTGCAGTTTTAACACTAGTGTTCAGAGTAATTTGTAGCAATAAAAAAAAATTATAAGCGAGATGGTTTTAAGTAGCCACTTAAAATATAAAAAAAATAAAATAAAATAAACATGAATCCATTCAGCCTTAACGAGTTCCTACCGTCAGCAGATGGTCTTATCGTAGTACTAGCCACACTAGCCGACTTGTATACCATGAATTTAAACTAACGTTACTCAACCGTAAGCCCTGTCAAGGCTACGAGAGATACATTTCAATAATTAATAAGTTTCGAACAACCTCATTGACTGATTAATTTTCATGATGCATGTATGATGAAAAATATGTTTTTTCTAACTTTTCATCATCATTCTCTAGTGAAACTTTCGTAACACCAACTTTCCGAACTTCGCGAAACGAAGCCATATTCTCTTTTAATGGTCACTATTAGCAATCCCAGTAAATGTGACTAGTAAATCTGGTACTGACAGATTGAACAACACTCTGCGTTGTATGTACAGTAGTCGTAAGGCGAATAGTCGGTTGTTTCGCTCCCCTCATTTGCTCGATCAGCTGACGTGACCTCTACGACCACAGTTTAGAAATTTAAAACTGTCGGGTCCGCCGAATTCCTCTCAGTAAGTCCTTGAGAGTTCCATTGTTACACTTGTAATAATAATTACTGTTCTTCAGATTAGAATTTAACAACGAAAAACTGTCAGTACCAAAATGACAAAAGCATACAGACATCAAATTCATTGCCAAGTTAAATTTCTTTACCGGTGATAGGCTCCTCTTGTAACTCATACAGTAAGGCACGTACAAATGTGTACACTCGCTCACACACGCGCGCGTATTGTGTACGTGTAACTGCTGCCCTGTTGCGTTTGACCACGTAAAGTATTCTTACTTAGCAATACCAGTGGCGTATCTAGAATTTGGTCTGGGACGGGGGTCGCATCGAGTCGTCTTCATGCAATTAAAAAAAAAAGTCAAGACTAATCAATATTACTATCTTTAAAATTGTTGAAAAACGTGTGACAACATCTTGGAATTAATCACATTAACGTAAACAGTGACAACACAATAAACATACGTGTTGTTGAAACACTGTTTAGAAGATACTTATTGACTGTTTAGACGATACTTATTGACTGAACTGCTTTTCCTATACTTCTTATTTCAAACGTATACGCAAATGCTGTGTAATATACCTGTTTGTATATTCAAAAAAGAGTTACTATTACAAGCTATGAGCGTAGATAGTGAAAAAATAATACAATAGCCTAAAAATCAAGAGATTAACAAAATTCGTCAACTTTTTTCGACCCTCTGGGAGGGATCTGGTCCCGTTCGCCCCCCCCCCCTGTAAATACGCCCCTGAGCAGTACGTACATGTACTTAATTACTGAAGTGTTATTAAAGAAACTGAATTTCCAAATGTTTTGTTTATCTGGTCCATAATCGGTTAGTCCATTGCTAGGCTAAGCTAAAGGTAACAAGGCTTCTCCTTTCAAGAGAAACAATTTTCCCAAAGAACGCTGTGTAATACTGATTAACTAAACGAAGCCTTCTAGAGTATTTAAGAATCTAGATAATACCAGTATAAATTAATGACAAAACAAAGTTCGAAAGATACAGTCAAACCGTAAGTGGTTTCCAAAACTGACCTCATTATGATAATAGCTCTCATTTACCACAATCAGGAACCGCCAGATCTTCGCCACACCAGAGCTGCTCCTTTCGATAATAGTTTTATATCCATCTATTTTTTGTAATTTTACATATTTAAATAAGGTATTTTCTCATAGCACAGTCATTGGATATTTGAATCTCTAACTTTTGATGTTTTCAGGTTAATATTCAATATAATGCCCGCTAGTTCTCCATTGTGACCATTAGGTCTACTGCAACTCATACTGAATGGAAAGCTGTAAGAACGAATTACTTCCCGACAAAGAAGAAACATCATGATTTTGAAAATCCTGGGTATTTATACAGCACTCCTGCAGCATTTCAGTTATTCCAATAACAGACAAAAGAGGAGTATTTAATAGAAAGTAGAGACTTTAGTCAGTGATGGGTATATTGATCCGACTGTTATTGCTAGGTGAGTGATATAACCAACGAAAGTCAGCAAAGTAATAAGAAAACTATCTATTTGTCTAGCCAAACATGTATCTAGCTTTGCTCTTCTTTAAGTTGTATTAATACACCACACGCACGCGTGCATATTCATGTGTTAGTAATCCTATGACCATTACTGTACGTGTTTGTAAATACTTTTGTCTACTAATATATAAGTCAAGGATTTTGCTCGTTTTACGTTTTTCCATGTATTATCTCTATTTAAACTTGTAAAAAGTGTAAACTCTTTCCACTTATTGAAGTTGTTTTCTGTTTACGTAAAAAAAATAATAAACAGAAATTTTCCCAGTGGGCGTATCTGACCCCCTGAATTTACTTACTTCAAGAGTGACACAATCGCTATATATCTCTCTCATAATATATCGAATAATTGAGAAAGTATTTCTGACCTGATTTCGTGGCGATTTCCCTTCCCATAAAAATCAGCACTCCGATTCGTCCGCTATTGTACACAAACGCACACACACATGACGCAGTGACGTATATGCTTAACAACTAGTAAAAAATAACTCAACGGGTACACAGAAAAATGATAGCCTCTATTCTTTACAACACCTGATGTGATCAAATTGCAGCTCCTTAACTAAGTCACGTAACTCCCTTTCCTATGTTTTACCACTAAAAAGTAAACGGACATTATTTTGTTTTATTTTTTACGCTAGAACAGTGACTAACAATTCCAACAACACTTCAGATAAAACTGTCTCATTGTAAACATCAGTCACAGCGTCACACGTAACATCTAGATTTAACCTTAAATTCTCCTGAACAACATGTCCAGTGTTAATTGTAAATTGTACGTTGAAGTTCACGGTAAATATTGTACGAGGGTATCAGAGGATTAATATCGAAGTCACTTTATGTTGTTGTATTAACTGTACGAAGTGGTCAAGTCTCAGGATAACTTTAAGGTAAAGCCAATGTTAAGTATGGACTTTGCGATAAAGTTGTTAAATTCCATGACAACTGTACGATACAATTAGAGATACGTTCAAGTAACTGAACCTCATTGTGTAAATTGTTCTCAACTCCATCGACAGACAATACAGACTCTATCCGGCTTAAATTTCAAACAATCTGTTTTCGTGTGGTCTTTCTGCACTTTTTCTCCTTACGTTGACAATTTGAAACTATCTTCTATTCTATCCTACTTACACTCTCAATTTTTTTCAGTCTAATTTCTTAGATTCTACATTTTCTATAAATCTAATTCATTTCTTATTACATCGTTTATAACATTCTGCAGATACTTCCTTCTATATTTTTTAGGCAGGCCAAACATTGAACAAAAGAAGTCTTCACCCTTACAGCAGTAGGAACGGTCCACAAATGGAGAGTATCCCCGTAAATTGTATGTAGAGGTAATAAACATTTGCTCCTACGTAGTGTTCATCTAATTACATTACATTAGAAATTCTAATCTAATCAATTAATTGGGTCTCACGCAATCTCAAGATTCGTGGAGAGAGCTGTAATCACACAGTAAACGTCCTTTAAACAGGTATTGAAACAGTACGGAAAATATTTATTTCTTTGATCTTGAAACACGTTTTTCCAAAAATCCTTAAAGACAATAAACATATTAATATTTATTAATATTTATTTATTTTCTAATGTTTGCAGTAATCTCTTTAGAAACTTAATGAAATAATTTTTAAAAATTGTAATTTAGAGAAACCCCGATAAAATTGTCCAATTTTTTTGTGTCACCTACATTGAATTGTTATCTCATTGATTATATTTTTATGTTTATTTCACTTAGGCCTATTCTTATTTGTGTATCTTATAGTACAATATTGGACACACTCACTATCAAAAATTTAAATATTATTTAGACATGTTAATAAAAAAAAAGGTGTACTACGTAGAAACAGAACGATGTCTCTATAACTATAAAACAATTGTAATTATTTTATTATCAAATTTAGACAAATTATTTTCAGTTACATGATTTTAAGTTTTAACTACATAATTTAGTACTCTTAATTACGTGTAGATTTTGTATTTGACGACATATTTTTAAACCGCTTCTGTCACTTTATAATTATTAATAGAAATGGACTGGAAGGAAAATATAAAACTATTAGATTTAGATTAAAGTACTTCACGATAGCATTGTTATATTCCGTGATATCTGTATGATGTAATTACAGGTATATTTCAGATTAAATCCATTAAAAAAATGTTTCTTCTTGTCATCTCATCTCTACAAATAGGTGATACAGCAATCTGTTACCATGGTCTTCCTATACTTTTTTCTCCTTAGGTTCATAATTTAAAATTTGTTGTGGTGTTTCCGTTTTCCCATTCTACCTATAGGTACACTTCTTTTGAGTCCAATTTCTTCGATTCTTACATTTGCAATAAATCTAATTAATTTCTTATTATATCGTTTATAACATTTTGAAGACTTGTAGGAAACGACATAAACGTTCGCAGTTCTTAATAGGTGTCTGGGATGGGCTACGTTCAGTACATATCTGAAAATAAAGATTAAGGACAAAACTGTTTGATATAACGGGACGTACTGCCCGTTGTAACGTATGGACACAAACATGGGTCATCAAAGAAACTAACAATACACTAGCAGCGCAGAGAGCAACGTTAAAATCAGTGTTAGGTGGGATTCCTTAAGGGACATTAATGGATGAATTAGATATCAAAAAAATGTTAGTAATGTTGTACACAGATTATCTAATTTAAAATTGGACTACGCTAATCATTTTTTTTCAGATTTCAAGGTAGGCCTGTTTGTTGTAGAATCATGACGGGAGAGAATAAAATGCCTAGAAAACCGACTGCGCGGTGGCGTGATGTCGAAACAGTGGTGGGTTTTCGATAGATGTAAACTGCACAGGTAGTGGAAACTGGCGAAGCATAAGGGAGCCCTTATGTTTCAATACTGGGCTAAACAAAATAATAAGCATTAACATAAAAACCCTTCAGAAACTGTTTGCTCTTCACCACATACTATACAGTTGTTACAGAAATACGTATAGCCTAAAAAAAAGTAACAAGCATAGTATTATTGAAAAAGAGTGTTAGTAGTTTTGTAATATGTTTATTTGTGGTGTATGCGCGCGTCTGTGCGTAAGTACTTGTTCCAACAGTTTTCTTAATGCTACAGACAATACCTGATCAGATACAGACGAATAACTATTATATTTTAATATCCTTTCCAATTCCATACAAAGCCAAATTTCAAAGAAACTTACCTGAAAAAAAGAAAACAATAACTTTATCATCAGATTGCTAACAAATAAAATTATTCAACTAAAATATAAAAAAAATTTTGTCGCCATTAAAAACATGCTTATCAAATAGAAGTATACAAATTTCTGTTTACATTATAGAGTGAATGTTGTAATTAATCGTCAAATGGTTAATAAAATAATAATAATTACAGAAGCGGAAATTGAGTACCAATGATCGCCGACGGTATTAAAAATATAATATTACTTTTCAGCTAGAAGAACGAATGTACCTGTGATAATGAACATGTAGGGTAGTGTATGGCGGATCAAACAGTTCTGGTCACAAGGCACATGGTACATGGTTCCTACCCTACATTTCCTACATAATTCTAAACAGACAAACAGGTGTTTTTTTAATATTAATAAATTATTATCTTAACTACAGTAAAATAAAAAATAATATAAATCAACCATCATCATTAACATTATCACCAGTCTGTTAAGATAAGGAGGTATCAACAATTTACACGTTTAAACGATTTTTCCGCGGTCTTCCACTATTCTGTTTACTTGCCACTCCCAATATAGAGTTTAAATTTCATCTTTACTTATACGAGTAAATACGATTACATCAGACGTAAAGAAAATATTGGTAGCTCTAACCATACCTGTATAACATCATGCTGAATAAAATATTGTACTCTTGGTTGCAGTCCTTAGAGATCTTACTTGTATCTAACTTAGTATTTCACAAATGTTAATTCAGAAGTCCAAATATTATTCAAAGCTTGCCTTAATCTACCTCAGTTTCTGAGTCATAAACGCCTTGAAATTACTATGGTCTTGTAAAACTTCAGATGTGTTTCTTTCGTTCTGTCTCCTCAAAGTCCTTATTATGATATCAGACAGTGATTGGAAAGCAAATCTCCTGTACAAAAAATTGATATTGTTACGACTATTACGGAACGCTCTCAAAGAGTCGAGAGCGTCCTTCCATCCGTTACTTGGTTAGCCGAGTAGGTGCAAGGCTGCACAGTCCAGAACTCTCAGACTGTTCGGTTGCTTGTTAACTACCCAAATTATGCTGGTACGCCGCCAAAAGAATGGAACATTATTCTGGAACATCTGTAGGCTACATACAAGCAATAGCGGCTGGCTTAGTTAGTGACAGTTGGCAATTCATTCAGTGCGAATCACGTGGTTGTGGCTAATTAGTGGAAAGTGATTACTGTGTTATAATTAGTGCGGAACTCTATTATTTGAAATTATTATTTTCTACTGTACCACGCGACTATCCGTGAGACCGTTGCAACAATATGGCAGGCTTAAATCAAAAAATTTCTAACTTGTTATAAGAAATGGTCGTCAATTATGATTATAGAGTGTAACTAAAGAATCCTCTATTTTTTAAACCATTAATTTTTTCCTCAACTGTGATAATTAGCAGATTGTAAAAACGCCACCTGAATAATAAAATGACCTGAATAATAAAATGACTTTTCATTTTACCATTCCATTCCATTGACTGCAAAAGCAAAAGACAAGAGATAACTCAGTCATTGCCTTTAGACAAATACAAGCAAATTTTACAAAATACATAGACAACGAATTTTCATTAACTTTAAAATGAAGTACTTGATGGAATGAATACAAGCCCAGTACTAACCAAAAGTGATAGGAGACAAGTGTCCTCTCTTGTGTAGTTCTGTTGTAAATTATGACATTACAAATAAAACTGCGGTAGAGGATATCAACTGTGATTAAATTAAAATGTACTATGCAGACGAAGAAAGAGGAAGAGCCGCAAATATTACAGCACATCTTCATTAGTACAGCGAAAAATTTTAACATGAAACCCTTTATTGACAAAGCAAGTGTATGACAAAACCCAGGAAACCACTATGATGCAAGCTCATTGTCAATAGAAAAACAGTAGAACAGATAATGTAATTTAAGTACACAGTAATAGAAATGGACTGTGTAGAGGTAAGTTACGAGAACAATTAGTGAAAGCGAATGAAGTGCGGAATGCCTTAACAATACAATATGACGAAGTATCTTTGTTTTCTTTGAGGATACAATTTGTTACAAAGATAAAAAAATCGAGGATGATGCACATCTTTTAGGCTGATAATAGAATACACAGCAGAATAGGCCTTAAAAAAAAAGGAACTGAACAGTTATTAGAAAGAGTGGAACTAAAATTAATCTCTCGTATTGCAGGAAACAGACTATACGAACGGGAACTGAGCGAGAATGTACAAAGTCCCGCAAAGTTAAATGTAATGGTAATAAGGTTAAAGAGAGAACAATGGAATACCTTATGTTCTTCTGTTAGAAGATTGACGGATGGCAAATTTACAAATTAGGAAGGCACAATACATCTCAGAGAAAACCAAACGACCTGGAGGGACAGCTTACGATTTACACTGAGAAGCAGTGGCATTCCTACCACTATTATGATGATTCCTACTATTTATGATGAGAGAGATCAATTCCGCCTCCCCCCCCCCAGAACTATTAAAAATTTATTTTAGTGAAATTCCATAATTACTTATCGTAGGTCTATATCTATGCCACTTGCGTGTGTTAAAACAAACTATGCAAATAACTGTATTGTAAATATGAATGAAAGGAATTGAAATACTAGTAAATTAATAAAATAAAGTACAAGTTTTCTTAATAATGAACCGTCACTTAACATTTGGTAACTATCCTACATATTTGCAGCCTCAAGAAACAATTACTCACGCGCCAGAAAACAAAGGCAACGCCTATTAATTTACCTTTATCTATTACGCCCACATTTCCCTATCCCACAAACTCCCGTAGTCAAATATATTTATACTTTGAACCATGCCGAACATATTGATTGGTTGTCTACGGAACACTTTTACACATTGCAGATTGAATGCAATAATTCTTAATAATTTAATCTTCCTTAGAGCACGTGCATCACTATAAAAACACCTGGATTTGAGTGATTTTAATGTAGGTGTTCTCGTGGAAATCTATTCTTTCTTTTTACACTTTGTACGGTGTGTATAACGTGTTGCTTTGTTGCTCTTACTTCCACGTCTTTCTCCTTTGCACATTCTAACACATCTAATAATGAGTTTTTGATGGTAGCTGTTGCGTAACGAGTCTATTTCAAATATACTCCATTTATTTCAGAAGGCAGATAGTAGGATGTTCATGATACGTAATCTGGCTACTAATCTAAAGGTTCCAGGTCGATTACTGGGCAGCACCATAAAATCAAGGTGAGATTTTCAGTCTCCAGACCGACTCAATCTCCGGGAATGGTTAACACGTAAGGTAATAACAGGCGGTTGAACGTAGCTCCGAGCTTACCTTCCTTGTATGCCATATGGCTCAATTTAGGGCAGTATACCCTGCACTTCTGAAACCATCAGGATGGTAAACAAAGAATTCTATTATTACTGTTATAAAATTATCACGAAATACCATTCGATCGTGATCTCGTGATCCTGGTAAATGGGAAACTCCACCTTACGTACAGGTCAGAGTTGACAATAACATTTTACGGTGGAAGGGTCTTTGTTGTCTTTAGGTTCTACAGTTCTACAGCACGTAGTTGATCAGGAGTGTAAAATCAGACGGACAGAGTTAAACCAACAGCTTTGTTATGAGGAGGGCCGTAAACATTTCTAGATTATATGTGATATCGTGAAAAGACGTTGTGGTAAGAAGACCTTGAAATCAAGTCACGACGGGCCCAACGGCTTTTGTGAATCGGAAACGTAGATAGTTAAAAAGGTGATTACAGCTCTCAGATGATGTTTCTTAAGTATGTTAAGACTGCATCATGTTAGGAAAAGTACGTAAAAACAATGAGTAAAAATTAGATGACAACTTCATGTGTTTATACAGTAATTACAAAATTACTGTTGTTTAAGACCTGAAGATGTCAGTAATGACGAAAAGCTTAGTCGAACAATAAAAAATTATAGCAGTTAGCAAATTCATAAAAGAAATAGTAAGGATGGCTGCTAATTTAAACAATACGAAGAATTACAAAATTGGCAAGCAAATTGTGGACTACGAACCGCCAGGTAGAAAATTAACATGTCATGTGAAAACGAAAGAGATGGTAACACCTAATCCTTGAGAGACGTTGAATTATGAAGACGAAATGATGTGGAAATCTCATGAATAAGCTTCTCATGAAAACTGCGATGAACGAAATAATATTACTAATACAAACTCGTCTCTTTTAAGCCTAGTTGATAATTACTAATACCATTATTATTTAAACACAGCTAGTTGATATAATACCTACTTCAGGAGGAAAAATGTATGCGCGTGGCTCCAAATGGGATACGAATACGGAAACAACTGGAATATGGACAGACGATATGAAGTTCAGAGAAGCTTAGCGCAATGTTTAGTGCAGTCTATGTAGTATAATGTCTATTATTATGACATACTAGTAATTAGAATTTCCAATTGTGTCAACACATCCCATTTCGGACAACAAGAACACGTCTCACAGTGTTCCTCCCCTTATTCACGTCACGGTATCCCCGCAGGTTATCTTCTGAAACAAAATTACTAACTAGACAGCACAATCGATGTGGCTGTTAAAAGACAATAGCGGAAGCATTGCAAATCGATTTTGTAATAACGTTTATTGTCTAAAATAAAATAAATTGGTCGACCTTATTTGACTTCAGCTGCACAAACTAGCTCGGGCTCATTCTTCGGAGTTTATAATTACACACTATAGACGGCTTCCCATTGACTGATTGACTGATCACACACACACGCACGCGCGCGCACACGCACACACACACACGCACACAGTATTGAACTGTTACCTATGTCTTTCCAAAGACTAAAAGAATCGTTATACTGATTACGTTTTTGAACTGATTCTCTTTGAGTATACAGAATCACCAGCCACTAGTGTCGTAGTGGTGGAATACCCCGTGTCCACCCATTCACGGGGTAGAATGGGTGTCACGTCGCTAAAGACTCCCTTTAAACATTAAGATCTGAAAATGTAATTAATGATTTTAAAAATGTTAAACTGTTAACAACATCTCAGAATACTCCATAGTAGCAATGAGTGTGAACTTTCTCAAATTTGTTAAAACAAGTGTTCACCCTTAACCAAGCTCTTGTTCAAAATTGTTAGCTGCATCTAATAAGTGTGATGCCTATGTCTACAGTCCAGGTATCTACAAGGCTGAGAAAAGTAAACAAAACTAAATGTTTAATGACTTAAATAAACTATATATATTAACTTTAAGGAGAATTTCCATTTTATTTGAGTCTATCTATACTAAAATAAATTATAATAATCTTCATTAAGGGGGCTTCCAAATGTGGAAGTCCTTTCTAACTGAACATTAACGGGTAGTGAGTTTAGTCGAACAGAATTCTCGATGGAGTAAATTTCGGAACTGGCCAGTTAGGGCGATCCAGATCATAACAAAACTGGATGTAAGCTTATTTTGGTGAACACCACAAACTACCTTAAACAGATATGATTATAGGTGTTACGCCTAGTGTCTAACATATCCCCAGAGTGTCTCCGTTTAAGCCGATGTCTGTACGAGGTTCATTCGATTAATGACAGAAACCATTTCACACAAGGTGCCCCTTCAACGCATCTGTAAACTATCAATTAACTAATTTGTGTAATAGGCCTATGTTACGCTTAGGAACACACAGTAGCATCGCTTCTTATTGTTTTTGTGCTGAAAGACACACAAAACCACCGGGACGCTAAAAATGATGTTGGTAACGTCGGGTAATGGTCGGCCCTTAAGGCCGATAGTACAGCTTAAAATACTAAACACTTTAGTAATTGGTACGTGTTTAGGATTTAAGATTTTTCCCCAGTGCTAAAAATTGTACAAACGTTTGTCGGACTGTGGGATTTGCCATTCCAGACTCCCAAGTAACGCCTCAACTGCAGAATGAACATGGCACCATTGGTTGGTATTATGGACGCTGAAATCCAATACTGGTCACTCTCAGGTTACACTGTTACTTCAGATAATTATTTTAATTGTATTATTTTATTTTAGGCTAACACTTACTTATATAAAATCACATTTTAGAATCATTGGCGTAACAGCCAGGCCCGCGATGCAAAGGAAGTGACAATTCCTTTAATTTTTTAACATTGGGTACAAAACATTGAACTTAAGTAAAATCGAGTTTCTCTGTATGTATTTAAAACCAAAACAAATACGGTACATTTATTTTAGTGTTATTTTACCAGTACCTAATGATGTACTTTGAGAGAATACATTATTTGGTTAACTGCACAATAGAACGGTGATTCGAGTTAAGAATGCACCAGTGCCACCGGTTTGACCTGCCTCGTAACTCGTTATGGTCTACGAAAGGAAACTAATAAATGAGCCACAATATTGGATCGCGTTGTAAATGCTACTCTGACATTGGCAGCTTCAAATTTTGCCTTTAGAGCTCATAAATAAAAGATAGGCCAGGAAACGTTTTGGCAATTATTGATCTTTTGAGCAAATACGATCCCTTGTTGCAAGAGATAATCAGTGGTCCGAACAACAGGGAGAAGTATGAGTCCAAAAATTAAAAATGATAAAAGTTTTTATCTAAAAAATTTGAAAATATTATTGTTTAACATATTGAATCTGCTCAATTTTTTAATAACACACTACACAAGATATTAACATAAAAGATCAATTGTGTTGAGACAATCCGATATGTCTCACTTTCTGAAAATAAAGCAAGAAGGCTCACCAACTTAAAAACTAATGAAAATTGTTTAGAATTTATAGAAATAACCGATGAAACTGGCCTAGGCTTTGAAGAATATTTTTAACAGTCTTGAGGAGAAATCATTCGTTTACGTTATATAATTTTAGTAGCTGCGACAGCAATAAGAAGGGGTTAATATTCAAGAGAGAACAATGGCATGAATTAAGTAATGTTAATAGGGAAGCCCACAATGAATTCCCGCGGGGAAAAAAAAAAAGTTACGCCACTGTTTAGAATTCTAGATAATGCTAAATAAAAAGAAAATCAGTATCTAAATTCTTATCCACATCTACATTAACATGCAAAATAAGCTCTCGGAACTGAACTTTAACACTTTTTCTGTATGCGTAATTTTGTGTTTTCTCTTTTCTCAACAGCCAATACGCTTGTTTGTACTCTCCAATACGAGACTCTGTCGGGTGTTATCCCTCTGAAGGGACAGGAGTAAGTTTCCATAAGTTATAAGTTTAATGAATAACGTCTGCGGAATTTGAAGATTTGCGGATACGTCTCGCGCTTCTGATAATGATGATGATTTACATCGTAGTAAAACGCATGTCTAAAGGTCTTCGCACTAAATACCATCGATCAACGCTTTCATTGACATTGAAAAAAGAGACTTCCTTATTCCGAACATATTCGTTGCCTGCATGATATTTATTAAAATTCTCAGAACCGAATGATGTTACAAACCGAACGATAATAACAAAATGGTAATTTGAAAGAATTTCTATCTCAATTTTGCAACCAGAATTTTAGATTTACACATGGGTGCGTGCTGTGTGCCTGTATAGTACATGTACGTGCACATATTTGATAACAAAGCAATTCTCAAGTGAAAAATTTTAAGATCGTACTGCAAATAAACCGTAGTTAAAGTGGATATAGGCGTATACATATATACATTTTTTAATAACGAATATTTTTTGTTTTATATGTACAGATCTGGTTATGGTTCACCTGTGAGAAATGAAATAATATTTTACCTTTGTTCATTTAGAATGGAATGTTTATAACTGACCTCGACAATGATAATTGTATTCCACGAAAGCACCAACATTGAATACGTGTGTTTGAATTACACGGAAACAATTCAGAGAAACCGGTAAATCGTGTCTATCGACTACAATGAAATGCCAACGGACGTAATTCGCAAAATATGTTCGAACGGTAGTCATCACCCTGTGCCTCCGGTTCGTAACCGTCTCAAAAATTCTCCCGCTACGTTTTTATTCCGTTATTTTTCAGCTTTTTCTTCCCCTTGTCTCTCCCTTTCACTTATATACGAAAGGATGATACATTGCTTCACAAAACTTATAAGAGTATACACTCTACAGGGCTTTTTCAATTATCCATATTAATGGAAATATTAAAATGTGAAACCTGTTCGTTACTAATTCATCTAAGGTTTATAAATTGCATTTGGCTAAATTCTTTTGAAAACACTTATTTCAGTTTTATTAAACCAAATTTGCATATTTTTGTTGTGTTCTTGTACATGTGTGAACGCACTTAAAATCATTTTGCATAAAATGTACGTAAAAAAGACACTTATTACACATTTTATTTTTATTTTTCTTCTTTCTCTTCTAATATGGCTGGATTAAATCTCCAAGTTTCTATGACTTTACTGTAATTATGCCTTGGAATTGGAATTTATTATTTAATTGGTTTCTGATTAAATATCTGCTTTAATAGTTAATTCGTTCTTAATACCATAACCACTCTTCTGTACTCGGCCAACAGAAAAACTTATGTCCTGTTCTATGGGCTATTTGCCTAATAGTACTTTAGTTGAATTGAGTAAATTCCTTTTAAGGATACGACTTCAGTTTTGTTATACCAATTATATGACAGTTTATACATGATGATATCATAGATCCTATTGTGCCTGTTATCCGCAAAAGAAGCAGGTTTTGTATGCATTCAAGGTACGACACAGTTGGAGCATTAATATTCTGTAGCGAATATCTTCACGATGGTGCTAGTATCGAATCGACATTTAACATACGTTAAATTTAAGTAACGTTTAAGTAACATTCGTTTTATTTTCCAGATCCTACTAAATAATGGATGTACCCATTGCTAGTGCACACTTAGTTTAAATTCACTTGTCTCAGTCTTGATTTTAAATCAGCTGGTAGATGACGTTTTCATTTACGCACTTCGCTTTAATACTGCTATTTAACCGATTCACAAACACGTCTGGAAGTACTTTACGTTCGATTAGTGAATCACTTACCCCGACAGAGCGACAAGCTGGATAACCCGATTAGAGAATACAACGGTACGTATACGATGGCAAAAGCCTATTTTCCATTCTTTGAACGTTGATAATACTTGTTGTACTGGTCATACCCAAAGTTAAAACATAAATGGCTTCAAGATGGCTTTCCACCTTGGTATCCAAATTAATCTAATACGCGTAGTTTACATTCCCTGCCTAATATCTGTCTCAGATTGACTTCAAGTTGTGTTTTGTGAATATGTGTTTAGCGTCTCTGTATTTGACAGTTAATAATTTTTCTTTGGTGGATAATTTTCTTTGTACATCGAAGATGGGAAGTGTTGCTATCGATTCGATACCTTTTATTTATCCATTTATGTAACCGCTTAAGAACATTGTTTACGGTGTAGTATAGGTTAGATTCCTTGACGCTGCTATCGAATCGACATGTAATATACGTTACATTTTAGTAACTTCCGTCTTCCTTTCCGGATCAAAAGCTCCCCTGGGGTCATTCCAGTGCCCTAATGAGGCTTTCTATATATATTTTATCGTTTGACTAACAACTGGAATAAAAGTAAAAACTTACTTCCATCAGAAGATGATGGCTTGTAATTAATTGAAAATGGGAAGAGGCCATGTCTCTTTCATGAAAATACGAGAACAAAAGTTAACCAACAGATAAAACAGACGCTGTGGTGTTAAAAGGGTGGTACTATAATTTTGTTCAATTTAAGTTTTATTGTATTAAGTGAACCCAAATTTGCGGTGATCAGATTTTCACAACAGAAGACAAACCTCGCAACGGGACTCGAAACTGCTCTCCTATTCAACTCACAGGAACAACGGACTATCGTTTTAGAGATGTCAGCTACTTTCCTCTTCCAAACGAAAATATTTAGTGAATAATTAAATCATCAATAGCAACAACAGATTTTTCTGTTTTATTAAAATTTTCGCCTCGCAAAATATAAAATCTACGGTAACTAATATTAGGATGTGCAACCAATCGAAAGAGTTTTATTTTTACGACGCAAAATAGCAAATAATAATTTGGCAGCTCAGAGAACACGCAAGCATTATGCTGACAGGTGCCGGAACCGCTCGCTACTTCCTGTTCGATGGGCGGTTACATAACATACAACAGGAGGCAATCAATCTATTCTGTTCTTTTCTGACGACCACTGTGTTCGCTGTTTGTTCGCCATTTAAGTACACACGATTTGATATTAACGAGAAACATTGTTTGGCACTTTATCATAGTGGTCAATCAATTTAAAGACGTAGCAAAATCTTTAGTACAGAATAATAATGGATGTAAAGTATTCGGGGGTGGGCACGTCTCTCCTAATAATGTTAGGTTCCGTCTCTACCCATACAAACTGAAATATACACATTTCTCTCAACAGTTTTCAAAATAAACAATATTATCGTTTATAGTTGTAATTGTATACGCTTTTCAAGACGAAAGGCAATACGATAGTGTATAAGAAATGGATGGAAAAGCTTCGCGTATATAAGAAAATATTTTTTACGTGTAAAATAATCGTTACGTGTAAAATAATCGTTACGTGTTGCTTGATAAAAAAAATATATTCTAATTCGAAATGTGTACAGTCAGTCCTAAACCAGTAATAGAAACGTTTAGCAATTACATCTAACTTGCTTTAACTTTTACGTGTAATCGAGTGGTACGTTTACAGTATTTAAGGCACGTTTATGTGTTAAATGTCTTTGATCCTACTAAGAAATTGTAACACTTATATTAAACTCATCGGCTGTTTCCTCGTCTTCTTCACTCTGTAAGTTATCACCCTTTTCTGCAAAAAGCAGAAATTTTACTGTATTGTAAAAGTTTAATTAAGAAAGTTGTGTTAGTGGTTATAATCACAAACAGAATTATCACTGTTGCACACCACTATAGAAAAATTATTCCGATTAGCGCTTTCAAGCTTCTCAGCTCATCGTCAGACCGGAAATGTTACGATAGCGGAATTGTTACTTGAAAGCGCTAATCGGAATAATTTTTATATAGTGGTGTGCAACAGTGATAATTCTGTTTGTATTGTAAAAGTCTAGGCCTATATCCCAAAATAGTAGACATTTCAATCGTTCATTTCAAAAAGTATCGATTGTAAATACAACAATTTTTCTGACCTATCTTTATAATCTTCCTGAAGTCGATCCTCCCAATTGCTTTTGAGATCGTTACAGCATTCACCACTTGCAAGTTTTCATTACATGGCGGTCCAACAACTGTAGTAAGTGTTTGCAGTTTTTGCGAAACTTCTTGTAATGGTTGCGCCTACAGATCAGTGTCACTGATTTGAATGCCACATTTTGTAAAACTCTTCTTAATGATAGTAGCAGCAACATTGTTTCAGGTTGTCTTGATCCAGGATACCGCATCGAGGACAGTGATTTTCTTCGCCAGGTCAAATGCTGAAATACTGTCATCCATACGGGACAATATGGATCGAATAACTCTTTTTCGATTAAAAAAGTTTAAATGTCAGAATTATTCCTTGGTCCAGTGGCTGAAGATGAGATGTCGTGTTTGGTGGAATAAACTAGGAGTGTCACTGACACAAATGGGCGGAGTATTTGATATTCGTAATAATTTATTTATCATTATTTTTACAATCAACCATCTTTGATCCTTAGATAAATAGATTCGTAATAATTTATTTATCAATATTCTTACAAACGACAAAGTATATACACTTTTATGATACACACTTTTTATTGAATACACTAAATTATAGTACAATATACATTAATTGTCATTAGACATATTCCACACTCTTTGCAACTCATCTCTACGATCAACCATGATGAACTTCTATTAATTTTTAGCAGTCTATCAAAATTAAACGCCGGTTTTGATAAAAATCCCTCTAACGTTTTCACTCTTGAAAGAGCAACATAAGTTAATCCAACCTGAAATTCATTGTCTCCTAAATTAACAATTGCCTTATCTAATGTTATCCCTTGCGATCTATAAATACTAACAGCATATTCTAACATTAACGGAAATTGTTTGCGAGTACAAGAAATTTCATTTTTCTTAAATGATGCCACTACTGGTACAATGGGTATTGAATTCTCGTACAGAACTGGTCCTGTATATTTTTCGAAAGATACAAGTATACATATTGGCATGTGATTGTTATAATTTTCGCATTCAACTGCTGGGTCATAAATAATATCAGTTACTGTCCCAACTGAACCGTTGGCTAGTCATTTTGTGACCCAAAGATTTCTTCTAAGGATAACTCGAGCACCTTTACATAAAAGTAATTGGGCAGATAATCCCTGAGCATCATCAGATTTTGCTAGAGAGGCTTCTGGGCAATTATGGATTGCAATGATTAGAGCCACGGATTGTTTATTGCTTTCTAGTTTTTCATAATTAAAGCGTTCGCTTTCAGCATTTTTCGACATTATACAGACAGTATCTTTGAAATTGTCCCCGATATTGTTTACATAAAATCTTTTAGATAAGAGCTGATAATCTTGTTCAGTGATTGTTCCATTTGTGACTCTATTTAAAGTCTCTCTGAAATTTTTTTAATCATCACCTTGCTGTCTCATAATCTACGTTAAAAAGAAAACTTTTTGAACTGTTTATATTAACGATTCGATTGAATGGTCTGAACATTATTACCAATATTGTAAAGACTCCTGTCACAAACCAGTGGAAGTTGGGACCAATCACCGACTAAATACACGCAAAGGCCACCAAAAGGAACAGGCTGAAGAACGCTGCTTTGCTTGTTTGAGTCGCATATCCACTTTAAAAAACAAATTCAAACCCAATATATAACGAACTTCATCTTCATCTTCAACTTCATCAATAATAACGAACCTCACATCTTTTAATTCTTCTTCAAAAGTAATTTTAGATTCACCTTCTAAATCTTCGAAAGTTCCTCCCCTTCTCTTTGAAGTATTTATTCTTAGAGCTGAATGAATAGTTTGTCCAGCAATATTGTTAGCTGTCGGTTATGCGTGACCAGTGAACAAAAACTCGATACTGGTCAGAAGTCAGTGATGGAAGCTCTTCAAGCTATGACAGTAAGACAAGATGCGTCAAATGGAAGCAGAAGATGCTGAAATACGTCAAGATGAAAAATGAGAAAAACGGAGGAACACTAGAAAGTACTAACGTTAGAAACGGTAGAAAACACTGCTGATCGAAATCAGAAGAACGACAAGACGAGAAACATAATCAGAAAATAGAGTAAACAGAAGTTCTTTTTGTGGCTACTGAAAAAAGGATACAAGAATATACCACATCAGAACTGGGCCTATAATGAGGAGCTGATAAACAAATCACTGGAATATCTGCCCTTGAAGAGTCAATGTTACTAAAATACCTACTGTAAAAAAAAGTCAAATAAAATATCTGAAGTTGAAGAATGTAGTAAGCATGTAAGAATCAATTACAAATATGAGATAAATTACAAACTAATATCGAACAAATAACGAAAATACAGCGATGTAATCCTACTTCAAAAACAAACAGTTGAACAAGCAGTACCAATAATAAAAACAGAGAAAGTCTTGAGAGTAAGATAACACAGAAAGTGACTTTGCCTATTGTAGGGTCAGTTAATACCAAGCCCTAATATTTGATGGTAAGATTCACTGAGGGATTTACCTTCGGTAATTTGAAGCCGCTGCATGCGTAAACTAGTTGACGAGAAGGCAATTTCACTCGTCCTGACCTCAGAGCTACTATATAAAGTACTACCTAACAGCCAGAACACCTACGACGAACTAATAAAGTTTCGAAATTGCGGTAGGGTGATTAGCATTTGCGTGATGTGTAGCTCTTGATCTCAACTGAGAGTAAGGCAACAGCATTCCGGACACGGTCCTTAAAATATTGAAGCAAGTATCGACAGACTGATTAGACAGGCTTATCTTAAAGCACCGGAGGATTATCGAATGTGGTTTGCCTTGCAGACTTATTGACTGCGACAGAGACGGTGAACTACAGAAAGTGTTACGAATTGCAAGATACAAGAATAGTGCAGACGCCCTTGACCATGGACTAAAGTCTGAGGCCGCCAAGTCAGCGTCTCGTTGGATCAATCACATAGTGCGCGCACGGCACAGACGATGAAGAACAAATAAAGTGATCAGAGACCTAATAATAGACACCACAGTACAAGCAAAGAAAAATGGAAGATCGAAATGTTATAAAAGTGAGAAACTTGGACATTTACAAAGAGACTGCCGGTATAAAGTTAATTCAAGCAAGCAGCAGGGAAACAAGCAGTAGTCAGTACAGCAAGGTGTGTGCTGACTAACGGAGAAACAAAGCCCTTACACAATCGCAATGTCTATACTTCAGAAACTAACAGAATCTTGGTAGATAACGGATTCATTCAAGGAAAGCCGACCTCAATTACACATGATACAGGCGCCATAATATCCATTGTATTCCCGAATCTAATGAAGAATCTCAAACCTGTTTGGTGCTCTTGCAACTTATGAACTGCTCCTGGGAACCCTGTCAAACTGTTTGGAAAAGTCAACTCGAATTTCAACACCAAGTATTCGTTGAAGACATTGGGATGGAGCAATTCTTGATGTGGACTTTACGAACGCGTATGGGTTTGTAGTCGCCTTCAGAAACAATCTCTAAGGATCGGGCAAGAAGGTGTTATTTTCACTACAGTACATACTTTAGAAACACCAAATGGAGATACCACCAAACCCTGAAGAGATCGTCGACGTACTTAGGGGAGCCAATGCTCCACATACAAAACCCAGTCAATTACCGTACCAAGCTTACCGCCAAAAGTTCAGTAAGACCAGACGCGACAGAAATTTATTCTCATTACAGTGGTATATATTGTAACCAAGGTGCAGCTGGAATGACACAACACTTTAAAATTACAAAAGAAACCCGAGGAGCTGTTAAACTTCCGACGATTTTTCGAAGGCTGAGATTGAAGAATTCAACAGTTTTACACGAACTTGAAGATGATTTTGCGGTTCAGGGCCAGTCACATAGAAATACTTCTTTTATAAAGCATCTCATCAATAATGGGGATACAATATCGAACACGATATCTATTTGCTAAGTAGGGTCTTCTCCCTATTAGTCAAGTGCTTGGTCTCCTCCGGTAGTGATAGTAACGAAAATGAACCGTGTGCTATGGTTATGGATAGACTACCGGAAGCAGTATAACGTAAGAAAAAAATGCAATCCACTACTATGCGTTGACTATATCCTTGACACGCTCTCCCGAGTTGAAGGAACTAAAAAGCGGATATCGGCAAATGAGATTTCATCAAGAAAGAAAAAAAAAACTTCTTGATCCGAAGTGGCCTTTACCAGTTTATAGTCATGTAATTCGGATTCTGTAATGCAAAAAACCACGTTTAAAGTAATAATGGATCTGGTTCTCCTTGGCCTGACATGAAAACCTTGCCTTGTTTACTTAGACGCCTCATGGTTGGCAAATATTTCAAAGATAGTTTCAAAATCCCCAAAGTTGTAACCAGAATTTGCGATGCCCAGCTGACGTGGATCCCAAAGCAACGTACTTTACTACAGAATGGAGTACGATATTTAGGCTACTCTCAGCTGAGGGTGTTAGTATGGATCTCAGTAAGGTAGACAGCGCTTTAAACTGGGCCATTCCAACACGACATTCGCAGTTTCGTGGAGTCATGTAGACAGACAGACAGGTAGAAGTTGCACGGGCCGTTTTGCGTCCAGGTATGTTTGCGTCTCCGGGTCGAAGTCCGATGAAGGCCAGGTTCAAACGAGTGCAGTATGTTTATCACAACGAGTGAGGATGCGATTACCCTATGCACGATTTGCGTGCATGAGAGGAGTTCGTCAGTCGCCTGTCTCCATGCTGGGGCGCGGCTTATGGCTCCCTTAACGATTCGTGGAGCTATGCTCGTATTACAGATACCTCGTAAATGTTTTGTTGCTATGACTAAACCAGTACACTAATAAACGTAAAATAAACGAACATTCCAGTTGTCTAGAGAAGGTGCATTATGCTCGGAGCCAATTCTTCCTTTCCCAGCTTCTGAAGGAAATTTGACGTAGACACAGACGCAAACTATACTGGTCTAGGCTAGCCGCCCTCTAACAATTTCCTCTAGAGGGAAATTTTGACTAGTTAATTTCAAAGAACTTACCCGGTCATTCCTTCTTCCTGCAAAGGTCGTCTCGAAGTATCTCGATCTCTAGTCTTACAACGTATGTAACCACTATGCATTTTATCCCCACTTCCATTTTACTTTTTTATTTTCGTAGAATGTAGAAATAATTTTTACCATTCTTTTTGGTAGAATGACACACACACGCGCGCGCGCACACACACACAACACACACAGAGTTATTATCGAATTATCAGAGTTCTTAATTATAACATAGCGTATTTAGGAACCACAAAGTTCAAAGAAGAAGTGAAAGAGTGAAGTGTCCCTAGACACGACATTTAATTGAAAATATAAGCTAACCGTGTTGGTGAAAAGAAAACGCAGAAATAAATTGCTAAACAGCACTGACAGGAGACATGCGTACGAGTGCGTACCAGAGACAAAAGGGTGGGAACATTTTTTTTATTTAGAAATGACGCTTATAGCTCGTAAAACAGAGAGCTAAAAATAAAGCTGCGTGTTCCGTAAATATAAAAACCTTCCATTACCGCTTACAGTTATTCTGGCTCAATATTTCTATAAAAAGCAGAAATCTTTAAGATTAGCCGTTACATAAGTTTTGGAAACTAGCTTTATCGGACACGAAGCAGTAGATTCTTATATTACTCGGCTGGCTCAGTATGACAACTTTTTTCTGCAATCATAATTATGTTTCCTTAGAAGCGTTCATATTTTATATAGTCCACAAAGGGCTGTCTTCCTAATCAAAAGCCGCTCGATCGAATCCAGCAGAAAGTTATCTGTTAATTTTATCTAGTTATTCAACAAAACAGGAAGCTATATTATTAATGTGTCATATCTTCTTCCCTAATTCAAGGTATAGATTTGCAGCCTCCTTCGCTGTCCACAAAATCCACCTTGTTCAGGAGGACCTTTAAGATTTTAAGCTTTCCATGTTCTCCTGTTCTCATTATATGTTTCTTCCGTTTTGTTCGAATACTTTAATATTGTTATAATTTAATATATTAAATTTATATAATACATCTAGGTCTCAACGTACGCATGCATGTTTAATTAGCAGGCTGCGTCGGAATAAGATGACTTTTTGATATGAACTTTTTCTTCTTCTTCTTCTATCAGGGACTAAGCGAATCATCTCTTCCGGACCCAAAGGAATATGTACACTTCATCAACGCTTTCTATGTCTTCCTATACTTCGCTGTCAATACAGACATGTATTCCCATCCTTAGGCAACCTGCCATCTGGCATCCTATTCAGATGAGCAATCCATCTCTCTTTGTTCACTGCAATACGATCTTGGATATTAAAACGTGTTCAACTATTTACAAATTGAAGTATTAACTAATTATAAAATAAATAAATTTCCTGCAATATAAATTATATAAAATTCATATGAAGTATTAACTAATTATGAAATATATGCATTTTCCATAAATGCTAAGTAACCTAATGCGTTAAAAATGACAAGTACGAGGTAAAAAATATTAACAAATCTGCATTACGCGTAATACTTCACATCTCACGTGAGAAAGATATAAACATTGTAAAAATGTATCATTGCTACTACATATGACATACAATGACTCTCTCGATACTTCTTCGGTTAGTGAGCCGCGTATTGTATACTCTGGCAGCTTTTATATACAAACAGTCGTGCATCATTGTTAAACAATGTATTTTGCAATAGTTTATTGCAAAAACCGATGTGTAAGGATAGATTAACATATCTTCCATGACACTAAACGTAAATAGATGGTAATCAGCTCTGTTGAGTTTCCGATACGAATTAACTTTGGCCTGGTGAGTTTAATTTGCAGTGCTCGATTTAAGCCAAAGAAACTCGAAAAATTTTAGTTTCATTAACATCACTGTTTTATCACTACGGTATACGTTTACACTGTTAATCAACCATAACAGTTGCTTCCAATATTCCAATCCGTCTCGTAACTAGGTTAATCCAAATAATTGTCATTACAATAATAATAATAATAATAATAATAATAATAATAATAATAACAATAATAATAATAATAGTAGTAGTCATAGTAGTAGTAACAGTAGTCGTCGTAGTAGTAGTAGTAGTAGTAGTAGTAGTAGTAATAGTAGTAGTAGTAGTAGTAGTAGTAGTAGTAGTAGTAGTAGTAGTAGTAGTAGTAGTAGTAGTAGTAGTAGTAGTAATAGTAGTAGTCGTCGTAATAATAACTCTAGATTTCTCTAACAATTTTAATTCTATTTATGAAACATTGGCAATACCAACATTCAAGAACGGAAATGAAACACACGAGTTCAAAAATAAGAACACAAGTACAAAAACCCTAAGAATTCGGAGTAAATTAAAGGACACAGGTATATGTTAAGAAATAATACAATAAGGAAAGCACTTCAAATAATTTCATTTGAAATGAAGAAGATGAATTCAAATCGAATAAAATGGGAGGGACATCTTATGAAAAGGTAATAACATAGGCATCCAAGAATATTATTATCATGACCTCAAAAGAACGCAATTTAGACTGAGAAAGAGATGGAAACCGGAATGGCGAGTAGGCTTAAACTCATAAAGTAGTGTAAACGGTAAACGTAGAGTATGAAGAGTTTTTTTTTTAATATAGGCCTATAGGTGCACCAGAAGAAGAAATCTTTTTTATCCATTTATTTATGGTGTAACATTTTTATCTTATTTTGTTGACATCTTATTTTATCTTAATTTGTTTACCTTTGAGGATGACATCGTGTAAGGTGGGAACTAGTTTCCTTTTAGAGTATGTTTAACTAATGCTACATTTATGTAATGTAACTGGAACTTCCTGTTTCTTAATGTTACGCTCGGGAGTAAGGAATTATCAGTCCGTTTTTTTTTTATCAGCTGTATTAAACATTACTCTAGTAAATTATATTTTCGTTTCCCTTCTTTATCATCAAATACTTTGTCTTTATCACATCGATATTAAATCTCAGCAAAGACAAATAAAACGTGTTTAAAAACTTAATGTCAATAACACATTCCTACGTTATGTGAAATCTACATGCTTCAGTAACTATTTGAATCGTTTAGAAATGACACATAATTGAATCAAGTTTCTTATTTCATGACGATTTATTTATTTTTCTGCATTTACACGTGTCTGTTAATGACTTGAATTGTCCAAACTCCTGATATAAATGTAAACCCATTTTATTTTTAAAATTAAGTGCTAGAACGCTGCACACGTACCGCATCTACTCAACACATGCGTGAGCGCGCCACACACACGCACACACACATCGAAATACACGCCATTGTAAATTCGAAATATCAGCTGCATTGAGAAAAAGCTCTCTGCATAAAGGCCGTAAAATTTAACACATCCTTAACTTCATCTTCAGTAACAAACGTCCAATATAAAAATGTGTGCAGATCAATCGACAGCAGCAGTACGGAAGTGGAAGAAAGAAAGAGAAACAAAGTGAGATACACAGATGCGCGCGCACACTTATACCGCCATCTAGCTGCAAGACGCGGAAGTGCGAATTGAGCGAGAATGGTCATTGACCTCGCTCGTCACGGCAGGGCTGTTCGCTTGCTGCCCGTCACGGCTGGCACGGGACTAAAGGACGGCCATTGAACTTGCACACGAGGGCTTGTTATGAGGGAGGTGTATACCGATACAGAGAGAGAAAGAGTGAGTGAGAGAGAGAGCGAGTGAGAGAGAGAATGAGAGGGGGAGAAAGAGAGTTCGAATGAGAAGGGGGGGGGTGTTACCGCGCGCTCTCGGCAAGGGCTACAAATAAAATGCAACAAGCCGGCCAATGTGCGTAACAAGTATAAAAATAGATAAGGTATCTAGAAAAATGCCAGAGAGAATTTAATTCTTGTTCGCCTGCTTCAATTAGGTCCTCCTCCCATCCGGTTATTACCGGTGCTGCTGTCAGTGTTAATAACGTAGTTCTCGAAGTCCGAGGCAGGAGCTGGAGGAAAGTCAAACACCCAAGGTAAAGGATGTCAATTATTAATTATGAAGAATGATTTTACAAACATTTGACTCTTTAGTTCACTAAACAGACACTCACACACGCGCGCGCCTGTGTATATGTGTGGCGTACACATTCCTTAACAAATAATATGCATTTGACCTAGATTACTGAAAAGGATTGTTTAAGTTCGATGCATAAGAAATATTTTGGTGTGGGAATTTATGAAAGAAAGTCTTTATTTTATTTATTTATATATTTAAGACAGCGAGTAGGCGAGTAGGCTAAAGTCTTAAAAAGTAATAAAACATGTGTCTGAAGAATTATGATTTTTTAATATACAAATGCACAGAGAATTTATGTATTAAAGAGAATTTATATACTCTTTAATATAAATTAGAGGGGCCGCGTGTAGTAGCGGTTATACTAAACCTTATTTTTGTGTTTGTAGTGACGCAGACTACAGATCCCTGAGACCCAACAAGCAAGTGGATGCTGCTTCTGCTACTGTTGATAAACGATGCAGAAGCAAAATTGGTTGTAGCAAAACTGATTCAAAATATTTTGATTTAAATGGAATAAATCCTATTGTAGTCCCAAGCCACGTGTTTGTTAACCAAATACACTGTATGTGTATTTGATTCGAAATAAAAAAAGTAATTACTACAAATGGAACAATAATATAGATGTAAATATCTTATTGATTCATCCTCTTCGTTCACTTTTACTAATATTATTATATATAAAAACTTTCACAAATGAACTTACTTTTATTCTCACTTTCACAAACGTTTCAAGGTGTTGTGCCTCTTCCTCAGTGTGAGTAAATACTGAATGTCATTGTTGCAAAATAACGATTAAGGAATATAGGTGTGTGTGGTGGGAATCTCAACCATCAATTCCCACCACACACACCTATATTCCTTAATCGTTATTCTGCAACAATGACATTCAGTATTTACTCACACTGAGGAAGAGGCACAACACCTTAAAACGTTTGTGAAAGTGAGAATAAAAGTAAGTTCATTTGTGAAAGTTTTTATATATAATAATATAGATGTATTAGTTATTTAATATAAATAGGAAGAAAAGAATTAGCTTCCCAAATAATAAACTACTCCAGGGATACTTTTTTATGTAATTGTAAATAAAAGTAGTTCATTCAGTGGTTGTTTCTCTTTAAATAAAGTAAAATTTCATTAATGTTCTATGTGATATAGTAAACCATTATACATCATCACACAGGCAATTCAGAAAATTTTTAATGATAAAATAAAATAATTTCAGTTGTGATAAATTTAGAGCCACTAATCAGTTGGTAATAATCAGATTTTCTAATAACATTTCCCAATGTTTTGGATAGTATTGGGGCGTAATTAAAAATGATATAGTTTCGCATGATATATTAGGGCCTACTTGTTTCTGCTTTAATAAAACGTATGTTTTAATTTTTTTTGTTCGGATTTTCATATTTTATTGGTAATCATTATAACCAATAAACGAGTTTCACTTAGTGTCAAAATCGCACTGTTTGTTTAATTATGAGGTGACATAAGAAAATCACGTTATGTCTCGAACTGAACAAGTCTCAGGGAGCAATGAATTCACTAATGTTGGCCACATTTGGATTACGTTCGCTTTAAATGGCTCTTCAAAAAAATTATCGTTTGTAAAAAAAAACACGTTTCGATTAGTGTTTTATACTAAATACTTTTTGATATCAAATAAACATTTGTGTTTATTTTGACTGAATCCAGGAATTGTAGCTGAGCAACGTTTTATTGACAAGTGCCTTTGAAATCATTTTATACCTCAGAAGGGATTCGACCTGTCTTTGTCCAGGAATGAAAATACGGACCATATATTTTTTAAACAAAACAAATAAAAACGAACAATAATTTGAGCGAATTGACAAACAATTTTGATCATCCGCTTCTAACTCACTTACTTCTTATACTCGCGGCTTTATACTACTACTACTACTACTACCACTACCACTACAACACATGCGCCCGAAATTCACATAGAGGATAAATCAGGTTTCCTTTCCATCATCTAATACTTAAACGTAAAAAAATGTTGTAATGTAACCATAATTTCAAGTACACAGGCAGTTTATTTATTATATTTTACGAATAATATTGTAAATTTATTACGAAAATTTACATAAACTATTTTGAATGTTCATCACTTCTTTGTTCACTACTTAATAATTATTAGTATTGTTGGTACTTCCACTGTGAACTTACTTGTTGTATTTACTCATACGTCGTTTCGGAGTGGTGTGCTCCTTCGTCAGTGAGTTTGGATACGGAATGTGCAAACTGTTCGGAATGTGTGTGAACAGTTTGCACATTCCGTATCCAAACTCACTGACGAAGGAGCACACCACTCCGAAACGACGTATGAGTAAATACAACAAGTAAGTTCACAGTGAAAGTACCAACAATACTAATGAAAATTTACATGTAAATAGTTTTCTGTTGACGGCGGTGTAGCCGTGTGGTAGTGACCTCGCTTTGGAAGACGTTCACCGTCATATTGTGCTGTGGATTCGGCTCAAGGTTGCGTCAATGGTCAGGGCAATACAGCAGTTGCCTAATGTACGCGGGCCTTAGTCAGTAACAACACGACATCCACGAGCGAACACCTTCTCCTGCCTGCAGCTCATCACTGCACGCGATTACATGCAGACTGGCCGTGGTGTGGTGTGAGCTGAAGCAAGATGATGATAGTTTTCTGTTGATTGATGTAAATACATTTTTTGCGTCATGTTATGCGTGATACATGCTCTCTGTTATATCTGTGCACCTTTGTTTCAAATTTATAAGAGAAATATTATTTTGTTGCACTAAAATATCTGGACGTTTAATACGATCCTAATTTAGCATTTAGGATTTGGAAGAAAAAACAGTGTATAGTTTATTGTTATCAGCAGGTAGGAACGTGATGACTTTATGCTCAAATTACCGCCTATATTTTACAGAAGGAAGATATAAATGTAATTAATGACACAATTAGAACAATAGATTGGTTGCATTGGCAGAAAATTTGCTATCACGAACGCTTATAAAAATGAATGTATTAAGGTTGTCGAAAATCTACTACTTCATAAATACGGAAAACGACTCAAAAGGTAAAAAAAAAGGGTATTTTGTCTTGAAATCAAACAAAGAGTCACAGAGCAAAGCCGTTCACAACATCAAGAACAACGTAAAATAATTTAAAGTAATTACCACAGATAAACATTAAACAATTGTTAACGTTTCTAGGCTTACTACGTTCCTAATATTGTACTGACATGATTCTTTGCTTAGATCTAAACCAGTTTCTCTTCTAATGAAACTTAAAGATTTTAATTTAAATTTTTATTTTGTGTTAAATCATACATCGACTTATTATGGTTTACTAAATCTATATTAATTAAACAGTACGGCTTACGATATCGTTGGTATATGGAAGTACTGTGTAGGTGAGAGAGAGATTACCCTGACACTGGGTTAAATCAATAACGCGTCCAGTGACAGATCTCTTTTTGCGAGCACAACGCCAACGTAGCCCAGCGAACCTTTTGTGTGTTCAACAACAGCTGTATCAACACGGACGGAAAATTTTCTGCTTATCTATCACTGGCTCTCATAGGAATTACAGTCCAATCCCGCTGTGTAACAGATTACAGTACACTTCCCCGTGAAAATCTCAATAATATTGCAGGAAACGTTACATGCTGTGTGTGTGTGTGTGTGTGCGCGCGCGCGCGTTCATACAAATTTAAGATGTAAATATAATCAATAAAACAGGGGCGAACTGCATAGTTGATAATTAGACTGCAATCAAACACCTGCCTACATGTACAAAACGTCTACTGAAAGATCGCTTCAGATGCAAGAATACGTTAACGCCTTGATCACTGTCACAGCAATGATGTAAAATTTAGTAAATAAATATAAATAGTCACGTATATATGCGCGTGTGCAAAACAACTACGAACAAAGTACCGGAATGAGTATCACAAGAAGGAAACACGGAAAATCAACTGTAACGAACAACCATGGTATTAGTAAATCAAAAGTACCAAAAAACTCCATGAAGAACATCTAAAAAATTGAAAAGAATCGGTGAGATAACTATTTTTTCTGGGCTCCCTGCAGGAATTCATTTTTTTAGATAAAAGCTGAATGAGTTCATTTTGGATTTTGGGTTTCGCTGGTCTTCAGATCACTGATTATCTCTTCCCCAAAAATTGGTACTTTTACTTAAAACTTCGATAATTGCCAAAATGTTTCCACTATTGGACTCGTCTACCTTCACTTTATGGCTTCTAAAGGCTAAATTTGAAGCTGTCAATGTGAGAGTAACATTTACATCGCGATCCAGTTCTTCGGCCCATTAGTTTCCTTTCATAGCTCATAACGAATGCAGGCCTGGCCGGTGGTCTCGTGCATTGTTAACTAGAATCATCTGTCTACTTTGCACTTAACCAAATAATGTATACTGTCAAAGAACATCATTAGGTAGCCTACCGGTACTGGTAAAATAACAGTAAAAAAATAAATGTAAACTTTTTTATGTTAAATGCATACGAGGAAATGTGCTTTTACGTAAGTTTAGTGGTTCATGTTCGTTCTTAAAAAATTAAGGGAAATGTTTGCGCGGGCCCACCCCCTGCGAGCCCGGCTGTTTCACCACTGAAAAGAATGCCAGTGTGACACATATCTGAGATATATATGGAAGTGTAACTAAAGAATCTGAAACATAGGTATTTCTCTAAGTACAAAAAGAATAAGGAATACATTTCTTTAGTAGCAACATAATATATTATAAGTCTACGAGATCAGGTGTTTTAACGATTTCTTCGTGCGAATAGATTCGAACTTAACATAGTTTGGGTACCTAACTATGTGGACTAACAGAAGTAATTAAGCACTCTTGAAATTGGCATTAAAGAGGTGGCAATTCTAATCTGTCATTTACCTCTCTAATCTCGTTTAATAATCTTATATATACTGAAACGACAGGTGTTATGATTGTAGCCGTTCCTTGCTTATGAAACTCCATGTTTTCGATTATTTCAGCCGAGCTCTAAAATACCTCTGGCAATAAGGCATCATGGCAGCCCCTTCCAGATTTTTAGAGGCTTTCCCCTTGCTTCATTTTCGTGGAATTTATTTACCGGAATTCATTGCCTTTTCACCCAGCTTCTGTAAGGCACCATAACAAAACCTTAAACTCAATAGTAGGCCTACCAATAACATTTTGTCTACTTCCATTATCTTTTGTACTCGCTCACTTCTTAGATGATCTATTCTAGCAATGACTTCTTCAGAAGTACATGTTTAGTTGGAGCCTTGATATATTTTTGGTGTGTCTGCTTCCTTGCTTGACTGTAATACTTTCAACTAGATATCTTTAAATCGGATATTACCTATATCACTATTCATTTGTTTACTGTCTAAATTAAGTTTATATGGCTAAATTCTCTTTCACTACGTTCTACAATTTTTCATTAAAATCAGATATTTGTCAAAAGTCGTTATTAAAATCTATGTTGAGTTTCCTCTCGTGTCTTATTACAAAAATAACAGATATTCTATACATATTTACGAAGTGATGTTTTTGATGTGTCAAGCTGTCAACAAACACTATAACGTGTTATAAAAGTATAACACAGATAGGCCTACTGTGTTGTATGTGAGATACTCTATACTATTATGTAGTGCTATATTATACCTACTGTCATCAAGAGATCATAAAAAAAAAACACTGTTCAGCTGTCGTGTCGAGTCATTATTTTGTAGTTTATGTAAACTCCCTGTCATACAATGCCATTACATCTACTATATTTAGATAATCCGCTAGTTCTTAAAAGCATATATATCGTCTTATACCCTTTAATCGCATGGATATAAAATTTTCAAGTAATCGAATGTTACGAATAAATATTCCTTATTCCAGAAATTTTCAAGAACCGAACGATTTGTAGTAAGAGATTTTATTATCAATTTAAATTATAGGTAGTTGTAATCAGTAACGTAACTAGGAACTGTTCCTGGTGGTGTAGGTGGGGGGGGATGAGACTAGCTTGAAGATTGGACGTTTTCCTCAGGACAAATTAATGAGAAATTCTGGATTATTTCCATGTAATTTTATAAATACATTAGACGCTTTGCGTCGCAAAGTTTTTGAGTAAACCAATATGAAGTATAATGGTTAAAAAAATATGGACAACTGTTGATTTAAAAATATTCTATCTTGATTAACTGTTATACGCATTAAAGGTTAAGAAATTTTATGTCATTAGAAATTGCTTTATTTCTAAATTTGTATTCTTACTAATCTTGTAAAAATAGTTTTTCTGAAGGTATTTTGAGAAAACTCAGTTTTATTACAGGCACTGTAATTTAAGGATGTTGTCCCAAGAATGTTTTAATCAAATTATGGTTCTTGTCAAAGTATATCGTGATTCACGTAAAATCCAGCAATAAAATGTTCTTATTTTTGTGAATTAAAGTGAAGAAACTGCTAGTTTACCTGCGCGAAGACAACGGTTACAACCATAGAGATATTAGACTCGAGAAGTCGTGACATAGGCAACGCTGTAAGAAGAAAGAACACTGTCTTCGTTTTCTGGGGCTTGCATAATTGTTTTATAATTCTACAAATGCATACGCTATTTACCAAATGTTGAATTATTGTCACATTAAGGAGACTCTAACTTTATTTTGTTACTACTATTAATTTTATACAAACCACTATGTTGTATTTGGTACTGACGAGCGCTTTCGGCAGTCAAGCCATCTTCAGGTCATTTACCAACATAGTGGTTTGTATAAAATTACTAGTAGAAGGTTGGTAAATGACCTGAAGATGGCTTGACTGCCGAAAGCGCTCGTCAGTACCAAATACAACATAGTGGTTTGTATAAAATTACTAGTAGAAATATTTGAGACCACTAACACTCAGAAATAACAATAAATTTATTTTGTTAATTTACAAATATTGTAATTCCTTTATTTCGACAATTATTTATAAGCCTTATTTTAACACACACAACTGGCGTAACCATAGGTCTACATTAAGTGATTATGGAATTTCGCTGAAATTTTTAATACCTCCGACGGGGGGATTCATCTCCTAATCCTCCCCCCTAGTTACCATTGGTTGCAATAATAAACAAGCAGAAGTGGCGTGAAATTTTTGCATCCGAAAATATAAATTTGTTCCCGAATAGGTGTAGCTGATAATTGCAATGAAAATAGTCTTTTTTAAAGTGCTGTCTTCGTTTTTTTGTTGTAACCTTCATAAAGTACTATTTAAGATCTGCTACAACTCTTACAGTTACAGTCCTCATAAATTCTGAAAAGCAGAACATCTATCGCTTCATTTATCTCTTACATCTTCCTCTACTTGGCGGCGTGATTTTGCGGTAGGAAACTTGCCAAAGCGAAGTAACCACATATGGGGTGTTAAAAAAGTTGCGACAGATGGGATCAAACGAAAACTTGTTTTTTTAGAATAAACAATTTGTGTTTTTAATATAGCAAGTAGTAGACTTTCTTATAATATTATAAGAAATCCGTTGTACCACTGTAGTAGTTTAGGAGTTAAGGCAGGATATGTTGCCTTCTGCGAACCGTTCTGCAGTTTTACATTCCGACGTTTCGTCGCTTGTTGCCGAACTGCTAATTGATTTGTACTGAACGAGTCCTTCACTGTTATCAAATCCTAAATGATCACAAACTAATCCTAAGGTGGAGACTTACGGATACTGAAAGATTCGTCTAGTATAAAACTATTAGCATTTTTGCAACAACTGACAACATAGACGGAATTTTGGAGGTTGACTTAACGAAACAATGATAGGTAACAAACAATGATAGGTAACAAACAATGATAGGTAACAAACATGTTCAGAGATAGGATTTCAAACATATTCAGACTACTGGAGTACGTATTCAAATCGTTTTAATATAAAACATATTAAAACTGAGTAAACATATTCAACTCCACTGGAATAAGACCAATAAACGCTATAGTTTAGAGAAAAATACAAGTCGAAGAATGTGCCGTATTCAAAAACTGATCTTTCCTACATACCTAAATGTTCAACAATACCATTTGTGTTGTTTTTGTCAACCTCCTGATTCTATGCAAACACCTTGCGCGAATACGTCTAGATGCTGATAGTTCTTCTTCATCTCCAATGAAAATGAAGATTTTTTTACCGTAGTTTCCAAATTTTCAGACTTCAAAGATATTTTTTTATCTGTAAATTTCATTTTCCTCACGGATGCCTTAAGCCTTGTCACAAGTTTTATCTCTTCTGTCCAGCCTTCTGAATTTATTGAGCAAGTTATTACTCTTCATGTGCATCGTAAGTTGCTGAACTGTTACTTCATGAAGTGTTCAGGCTTGCCTGTTTGAGTCTTAATGGAATTCTGTAAATTTTAGATTATAATTTTCCTTATTGTTTTTATGGACATGCCACCGAGTCATTACGCTGTTCCTGGTTACAATAATGTATCGTATTAAATACATCGTTCTAGCTCATCTTGTTCCTGCATGAAATCCTCTCCTTCTCTATACGACCATGTCTCCAAAAACCTGTATTTGTTTCTTGTTTCCATTTCAAAGTAATTAATTTTATTAGTCAGCGCTGTACAAAGTTCGTTTTATTATAAGCTACTTATTCCAGTGTTAAAATGCTAAGTGCTAAACAACCTCCTCGGATGGCTTTGGCGCGGGAAATAGACTCAACAGTGGATGAGCCACTAACTGAACAGCAGTGAAGATGATGAATCAAGAAAGAAGCATTACACTGTAGATCCTCAAGATAATCCAGACTCTATGGTCACCTTGTAATTCCACATACATCTTGTCTTGGTCATCTTGTTTCTTATATACATAATTAAATTCTACTATATATATATATATATATATATATATATATATATATATATTATAACGTACTTCTGTACCTCTTTTAAAAGCCCCAAGTTGTTGGCGTCAATTTATAAAGAAGCCGATAGCGCCCTTCTATATTTTCATTGATCAGTAATTGATTATGTAACGTGACTCGCCTCGGCGTTGATCTTCAGTCTATCGCTAACGATGACGATCGCGAACGCACTAATAACCAGTACCGAATGTGTATCGTTCTTCTCCTTACCTGTCCTTATATTAATGTACCTTAATTCCCGATAGGCGGCAAATTGTTTTACTAAAAACAATTAAAAGTTTCTTCCTGCGTCGTCTTCTTTTTCTTCGATAATAATTTAAACTTACCCAAACGGACTGGCGCGAATTCAAATCTCGAGTGGAGTCTGAAGTGTTGCCAACCTATAATTCTGGTAAAAAATTTTCTTCACTGCTAAAGTACACAATTATTAAGACATATATCAAATAAAACAAGGAACGATTATTAGTGTTCAGTACTAATTTATTAGTGTCCAGATTCGCTGATTATTTATAAGTTAAGTACAAAATATTTGTTATTATAAAAAAGTTTGCTCCGGCTATTAAATTTTACTCGCTCATCGGGTGGTCAGGCGAGTCTTCAAGCGTTCTGGTTAATGATACAATGTTTTGTTCAGAACGATGAATAAGTTCTTTGGATTACAACAAAATAAAGCAAGATGTTTATGAAAGTACACAACCTTACATCAATGTTAATTAAATACTATACAGGTTTACTTACAACAACTCGGTTCTTAGTGTCTAAAAAGTGTGTCGACTCATAGGCGTCGCATAGAGGTTAAGTTACAGTTTCAAATAGGCTGATGCAGTTTTAAATAATTTTTCAATAATGGTTTGTGAAGTTGTTCAGTTATTTTTTTTTTATTTAAGATATAGTTTCAACTAATCTTTGATAGAATTTATTATACCAAGTTCAGAGTGAGAGTTATTGTGTTGTGGAAAAATTAAGTAATTTTATTCGCAATTATATGGAATTCATTTATACTTAACAAAATCTTGTTTCTTCTTATTAGTCCCAGGTAATTCTTCAAAATATTGTTGATTATAGTATTTAGTTCTTCATCATTCGGGTTTTATTTTTTTCTATTTTATTTAGTCAATGTTTTTTTTTTAATTTCAATTATTGGATTTTGATTTATGGTTTCATCATGTGTTCAATGGATCCAGATTCAATTTCTATTACTCATATTTGTTCATTTTGAGTACATTTCCCTCTTATTACTTTTTAATTAGAGCGGATTCAGTTTGGCATTTGCATACCTTGAGCGTTAATAATGGACTGTCTAAAAATTCTAACGGTTTTCTTAATTCCAAGCATAATTCCCTGCTTCTGATTGGTTAAGAATTTTGTTTACACTGTTATGAAAGCTTGGGTTTTTGGCCCCAAATTGACCTAATATTTTATAATTGCTATAATGCATTGGTGTTATTACCAATGTGTGAGATATTAACATCAATGTCTTTATTTTCTTTCAAAGATTAATTTGATATCTCATAATGCTGGGCTTGGTCCTGTATCAACGTTTTGACCAATTTGCAAATGTTATTTTATTACATATTTCACTTATTTTTTATGTTTACTCTATTTCTGACATACTCTTATGGTTAGATAATTGAAATTAACAAGTCACTTTGTCTTATTTCTCAAATACAATGGTTAATTGCTTATAAATTGCTTTTTCTGAATTTTGACAGTTAGGCATTTTATAGACCTAAGCTATAATGTCTGGAATTTCTTAATTTACACAATTTAAACATTACCTATTACTTTCATAGGTTCTGCTTGCCATTACTTAGTTATAGTGTCTACTTTTGAATGTGGGCCATTTTACAATAAATAAATGTTATTATAATTTTTAAAAATCATTCCTTGACCTTTGCTAGTTCATTTGTCTAACATCCTTTTCTCCTATCTTATTACAATTGTGAGTACTATTGTGATTATTAAACTTATACAATTGCTTGTCTGTATTTTCTAATATTTCTTACACAAACTTTTTACCACTTAATCTTTCTATGGTAACATATAACATTAAAATGGTTTATGGTCTTCTCATGATCCAGCCCCATTTCTTCTTTTAAAATACAACTTTTTTAGATAAACTAACAACAACTTACTTTGGTGCATGGTGTCTTGACACCATTTACAATATTGTGATCACCATCCTTGTTACTATTTTTTTACATAGGATGTTTTACTATTGTAATCATAAGTAATTTGTTTCTTAGTTATTAACAAAATAAAATTGGTTGACATACTAACTTTGTTGTCTACCATTTGTATGAACATTTAACATTATTTCTTAATTGAACAAAAGAATTCCTTTAATTAAATCTAACAATATGGTTTTTAAATTGATCTTATTTTCTACTAAAACTTATCTTTTAATAATCGTCTAACATAATTCTTATACCATAGGATCTACACACTACTAATGTTTCTTATTGTTTATCTATCAACATTTCAGTATTGTTTATTGTTTATTACCACTGTTCTTTTCTTTTATTGCTACTATTAATTGTTTATATTAACTCATCCCTATCCTATCTATCACCTTCACTGATTACACTGGTTAAGTGTTTATTAAATTACAGTCACATTTGTAATACACTCTGTTTAAATTCACAGTAGTGAATTCTTTAAGTTTTACAATCACTGTTGCTATCATATATTAGTTTGGTTCATTGGTTATCATTAACACTCACTACCTACCTCTCACTCTTGGTTTAAATTAGTTTTGACAAATCTAATTTTAAAGTCAGTTTTTGAAACCTCATGTGTTTATTTTTATATCAATAATGTTATTTTAAAAAACACAACATTCTAAATCACAAAGTTAGTCATACAACTTTGTGTAAAGTTAGTTTTTTGGGCTATTAACATTAGTCCCTATAATTCCTTCATCAAGTCTTTAAAATTCGATTCTATTCTACCCTTTCTTGGTAGTATTTTTATCATCATAATATAATAACAATGGGTTTACATGTGTATTACTGGTGGTGTACTTTCTTTTACGTAACTTGGGTATAATACATGCTACAAAATGAAATATTAGTTAGGTTTTTTATTCGTTTACTTTTTATTTTATACCCTTTATCTGGCCAATCACTGGGGTTGGGTCACAGTCATTTGTCTGTCAGTCTAGTCTATTCACTCATTTATTATCTTTGTCTACTATTTTTCTTTTTATTCTCTCATTACCTTTGTATAGTTATTGATCATTATGCTTCAAATTAGTTTACTTCTTTTACAGCTATATTATATTTTTGGATCCCTTATAGGGTCTGAGTTCTGCAACGTTATAATATATATATATATGGTACACCACAAATTTTATTAAATTTATGTAACTATCTATAAAGTAGGTAAACGTTTAAAATTATCATACCATAATTTGTAATGTTAACATATAAGCCTACGGAACATAATTTACTGCAACTGTTCAGCAATATAGCAGTTTTTTTATATTCGTTAGTTGCGTAATGTCTTGTGGTCAAGGCAGAACATGCGTCACCTCATAGATCAATTTTCCCACATACCAGAGCCAAACTTTACGTCGTCGTCAGGTCAGCTAGATAACCTGTAGCTGAAGAAAGGTAACCTGTAGCTTGTGTCAATAAGTGACAAACTTTCTAAACACACTGTAATACAGAGTGATTACCCGACGACATCAAGCTGCCGTGTTTTATAGCTTTATGGACTCTGCAAGAACACAATAGTTACGCACTATTCACGTGTTGCAGTACTATTACAGCTCACCATTGTACACATTTAGGTCATTGAAAATCGTAAAACTAATGCCATTTCCTTTGCAAATGTTCTTATCCTTCCATAACGTCTTCAATCGTTGATTACCTATGTGGTTGTCTTTAGACACTACCTTGATTGTTACCTGTCTCTGTTGAATGTATTTTGAAGTATCAGGAATTAACATTAATAAAAAGTAACTACAACAGATCAATTTCTTGAATGTTATAACAATTGTGGTTATAATAACCACAAAGTGGTTAAAACAATAGGTTATAATAGTTCCAGCTGTTCAATTTAGAAATTTATTATGCTTCTGAAATATTTCAAATTCCGCCTGTTCGTTTCTTCATATCTCCTTCTCTCTCTCTCTTTGCATCTCACTATTTCATAACTTCTGTTCTCCGTTCAACTCTTGCTCTTGCTCATATTTCTGTCTTTTTAAAATCCACACCAGGTCTTATTTAGTTCCGCTTTTGGAACCACGTAGGCGTAAATTTCTCGTGAAATCTGTAGTCGTATCAAATAGCCCTACGTTTTATTTTCGTCAGATTGTAGTTTGTTTTGTTTTACTGAAGATGTAATTTTTATCCATTCTTTGCCACCCACGCGTATTCCAGGCCAGCTTAACTTTTGGGAACGTCACGTTGTCAATTGCAGATGTTAATTAATAATATATCTGACTACAGCTCTCTCTTTCTAACTTTCCGATTACATGTTTTTCTCAAAAAAAAACAAATTTGAATCAAAACATTTATAAAAAAACAAAACCCATAGAAACGGAAAAAGTGTGTCCGTAGTCGGTTCGGAATTGGCTTATTACTGGCACGGTCGACAGACAGTCTATCCTAACATCAATTTTGTAAACAAATTACTAAGTTGGGGCTGAATGCTTTATATGACAGTGTGCACAGTTATACTCAGCGAAGAAATCTCATTGTATGCAAAGTACATAATACGTACAATACTTGACATAATAACTACACGACACTAAAGTTAGAGTATGCACACAAGCGCCTGAGGTATACTGAACTCACACGCATAATTTGCAAACGATGTAGAGTAGATTCAAGGCATATATCAGTTTAGCACTTCGATGGCAGAATGAGATTTTCTATTAGCTGGAAGAATCAATTCATGAAGCGAATGAAAAATAAAATCTAGTAACCACTGGTAACTATAACTTGCTAATAGGCAAAGGAGAAATAAGAGGTGTTGTTAGAAAGTTTGAATTATGAAGTATGGACGAAAGAGGGGGAGGGAGGGAGAAAGAGAGAATTAGAGAGAGAGAGAGAGAGAGAGAGAGAGAGAGAGAGAGAGAGAGAGAGAGAGAGAGAGAGAGAGAGAGAGAGAGAGAGAGAGAGAGAGACGCACTGCATTCTTTCTTAACGAATGAATTATTTATTACTAATATATTGTTCAGCAATTGCCCAAAAGGACGTTATGCATAGAGGAAGATACCAAATTCACTATAGCTGAGAGTAGAAAAATTAAACGAAGAACAAGTTACCTAGTGTTTGAGAGTCATTATAGCAAGAACAATCCTTGAAAGTAAGAAAATAAGTAGCATCAACATAGCTTCGAGTTAAGATATATAAAAAATTATCAGTCGCTATTCAAAGGAAATTAAACATATGTTTAAATAATGAAAATCAACATGTCAGTTATTATTAATGTAAATACTGCCTAATACTAAACAACCAATAGAGGGATAAACTCAGATAAGCCTCAGTAATAATAGAACTAAAAAATGAGGAAAACATAAGATGGAAGAGCTATGTATAGGAAAATTCCAGACAAAATTAACAGAGAAGAAAGGAAAGTGAAAGAAGAATGATTTGAGAATAGAAGTAAAGAAGCAAACGACAGCATAAGCAGAAAAACGTCAAGAAGGTTGAAGGATAAAACATAAAAGCGGTAAATTATTTGTCAATTGAGACAAAAGAGAAAGTAGGTGGAAGCAACACGTAGAGAATCATATGGTGATAAGGGAGTTGTTCTGAACTACTCAAAACCGAGGAACAAATGAAGAAGCGTCATCTAGAATATTGTATACTAGGGATGATTTGGACAAGATTTTAAATAATTTACAGTATAGGAAAGCCTTAGTATGTAATGGAACTCCTTGCTGACTTTTAAAACAAATAGGTGAACAAAGGCAAAGTGAGTTGTTTGCCTTAATTAAGTTAATACGGAAAGGGTTACTTGCATATCGTAGATCGTCTTTTAGATAATTCGTTAAAAGAGAACTGTAAACCGGTAATTATATGATGTCAACAAAGAAAATAAAGACATGAACCTGTGAAGTCTATAGTTTAATAAGGTTACTAGCCCATGTCTAGTGGCTAGCGCGGGCGATTGATACGCTCGTGGTCCCGGGTTCAATTCCCGGCGGAGGCTCCGTACGGCATGAACTCAGCGTCGTGTTGCAGAACTGAGTAGCCGCCTGAGATAACAGCGGCGCGGCGCCTCCTGGCTGTGAATACCGCAACTAGCGACTGACGGCGCGTTGTACTGGCCATGCAACCGTCACACTAAACACAAAAAGCCGCGCGGTATGCCTTGGTCCTCTAGGAACTGTGAGCAGTGGTTTATTATTAACCCATACACACAATGTTATAATGAAAACTGCATATGGCAAGACATGTAATAGAACTAGTAATAATGGTCTCGCAAACACAGTTAACATTTTGATAAAAAGAAGGCTTAAAGGAAGCTACTGCATGAATGCGTATGTTTACTGGAAAAATAGACAACTGAATAGGCCACTTTTTCAACTTCAGTGGACATTTTCAACTTTGTAGAAGTTTCTGAATAAAATATATAAAGAGATAAAGTAAGGCTTAACGAGAACAGATACATTTTAAGACACTCCGAATGCAGAGTGCTGAAGAGACTATATTATCTGAAGCAGAAAGCAACCATGTACGTATATCAGAGTGAATAACTAACTAATGCCGATTAAAGAATACAGAAATGTAGATTAAAACGCCGCTGCTGGGCGACTAGTTTACTTTTTCTCAGTCAGTCTCTGTTATTGACGCTATCCTACGTTACTCACTATTTTTTTGAATAGACGTACCACTGCAATATCGTAATGGATATAGGCCTACTACATCAAGCACAAGTGGACAGGGCGAAGGGATGTCAAATGATTTTAGCAAATGGAAAAACTTTACAAGTTTACCTAGATACTCATTTCCCCAAGCTCTCTACACCTGGAAATTGAAAAACGTTCCTTGATGTTACAGTGCTACCCGCCAGTAACTTAAATATTGAATTAAAATACGCTTTTAATGAATTTCGTATAAGTATATTATTGACATAATACAATATTATTTCAATATTATAATAATATTTGATTACAATAATTATGAACAATATAACTGTTTTGTTTATACAGTAACTGGCTTTTTATATTCTATGACACGTGATCATCCAGTGTATGTTTCCAGTTTTTATCAAATTGAAATCTTGTGTATGTCCGTGATTGTCAAACCGTCGAGCCTTAATACCTGAAACGTACTAGAGAATCACAAAAACTACATTACAACCAGCTGACATCCAGAACGATATAAATTATGTGGTCTTAACGAGTAGTAACAAGTTAGCTTTGAAAGGGTAGAAACAGAAGCTCGGAACGGCCAAGATAGCATGAGTTACCTATAAGGCAACGTTTTTAATACTTGAAAGAAGATTAATGGAAAATTAAGGATTTAAGACGGAATTAGGAAAACTGCCTAAAAATCATTACGTACAAAGCAAGCGGATGAAGCCCAAATTACAGACAGATTGAGTGGTGACAGCTGAATTTGATCCATATAGTGAAGATTAAATGACGCATAAAGTAAAACAAGTGGAACAAATGAAAGTTTAGGAGAAAAATTTCCCAGGTCTTGATGACTATTTTAAGGGTTTGCCTGAGTCCATTTACAAATGACAAAATTAAGAATATGAACAGGTAATTTACAAGAAGGTCAGTAAATACGTAGGCCTATATGCTAGGTTTTTTGAAAGGCTCAGAAATAAAATAGTAAGTCCGTTTCTATATAGTAATGCTTGCATATCTACGAACCTTACTAATTACGTTACAGATTTGGGGATACGTACACACACATGCGCGCGCGCGTACTTATCTGAATAAGTAATGTTTAATTCCTCATGTTTCTGTCAGGTGTATTAGAATAATTTACATTCGATTGTAGGGTTTGGAATTTACGAAAATGCTGTATATGATAAATCTTCAAGTGCAATAATGTATCAGGTGACCTGAGAAAATTAAAACCACCAGCAAATAAGGAATGCGCCTTAACAATAAATGTTTCTAAAGTTAAGGGCACACAAGTATAGATGTATTTTTTTCTGTGGTTCCAACAAAAATTTAACTTGACCGCATTACAAACAACCGTCTATTACACTTTTTCTAGGTGCGTACAGTGGCATTAGGAGACGGCTGGTGTAGCAGTAGTACCGGCCGTCATCTTGTTTACTCGATTCGACGAAAAACTTGCGTGATCAGAGAGAGGCGGGTTCGTCGTCTGTACTACCATCACCGCCATCACTAACATCGCAGTATATTGATCACAAATTGTGTACTATCGGTAACATAATATGTTTGACGTACGGCGGGAAAATTTTTAAGATAATTTTTAGAAGGAAAATGTCCGTTCACGACTACAAATTACGTGAACGCGAAAAACATGCGTTCTAGTTCCAGTCTTGTCTCTGTCTATGTTTCGCCGTCGTCCTATGTTTGTCTATCTGTATCTCTTCCCCCCTCTCGCTCCTTCCAACTAACTCACTCTCCTTCACAGTCTATACTATGTTACTTTTAATTTTCCCTCTTTTGTCTATAACTTCCCTACCTTTCCCTTCCCTTCAAACACACATAAACATAAAATCAAAGAACATACACTGGGAGAGATAAATTATAAAATACTAAAAACTTCAGTTTTTTAATGGCTCAATGTAATGGGTTTAAGGCCTCCATGGTCAGCTAACAAATTGGGAATAATAATAATAATAATGGTACCCTGCTAAAATAAATGCACTGTCTGTAAAAATTTAAAACTAAAAATAACAGCTTACGGTACGACTCTTTTGGCAGTAAATATAAAACTATTACCTGCATATCTCACTTCCAGGTACGGGTTTTTATTTCATTGAATTTTTTATTAGATTACGTTTATGTACACTGAATTTCCATTGTCAAAAACGTAAGAAATTACGTTCTCTTCTTTTTCTGCATGTCACGGCTTAGGCTTATAGCCTTTTCCGTCTTTAGTTCTGTCATCTTTCTTTGGGGGTCTACGTACGAAGGCTCAGAAATGATATAAAACTCGAAACGAAATGTAAAATGTAGCAGGTACGGCATTTTTCCCTGGCAGGACAGAACAGTGATAACGATTATGATGATGACGATGTTGCAGTCTTCAGCTCCTATAAGCAGTACAGGGCCTTGATGGAATCTATTCGATAAAGTCAAAGTTTTCTTCGCTTTACTCGTGGTTACTAAAGTTCGCAACTCGAATAAGTCTAATAAAGACGTACTCTTAATCCGCTTCACCGATTTTAATAAAAACGTTGTGTGGACATCCGTTTGCATAGAAGAAAAAACAGAATACGTGAAACATACTACTCGAATATACCAGTAAACTACTGCCTCCACATTCCGTCTCTGTTTCCTTTATACATACCTGATATTCAGACCACGTATATACTATATCCGTCTACTATTTCCTCTTAGTATTTTTCCTATGTTCTATTTAGGTATTGTTCATATTTATTATAATAATTGAATCAAAATCTACAAAAGTGTGAAAGAATTTAGAATTACAGAATGCATTTTCTTTAAATAATACCTTTATTAAATAATGAAAGGGAATAAAGTTAGCAAGATTGGCGGAGACAAATGAACTGCGAGAGGATCGGCTTTTAGAAAACAATGAGAAATCTGAGGAGAAATTTTTAGTGTCAGAACAACAAAGGAAACATCAGTCCAACGTGAAAGTACTTAGGGAATAGATGACATCAGATCTTCAGAAGCAACAGAATAAAGCGAAATTGTGCTTTAATAAAGTAGGAAAAAAGTACTGAGTTTTGAGCTCAGAAACGTCAGAACAATGTGAACAGAGGCTACAAGTTCTGAAAAAAGGAGCTGAAGAGACTAAAAACTTGAAACTAGATTCCATAATTAACGCGATCTAAGAGCACCAGAAACATATCAAATGAGTTAAGAAATGTTCGTGTGAAGCAAACTCTATCGGGACAAAATACTCAATGATTAACATAGAATTTAATTCCATAATAGAATTAAAATGATTATCAGCTAAATATCGATTATCGATCACAGTCAAAATACTTACTGGAAAATAAAAACATGTGATTATTTTCAAATCAAAAAATAATAATAAATAAATCTCCGACTATTGCGGTAGGAAAGTCAAACTGTCACGTTGAATCAGTCTCCTGATGAATCAACGGCATCTACTTTCGTAAACAGTCACCTTCAATGTACTTCTTTCATTATGTTTAATATTAGGGAGTACCCCACAATCTAAACATTATTTGCTAAATGTTCTAAATTTCTTTCATGTTTTTCATTAATTCATAAATTTCATTCATGCTGATATAAAAATTCTTAAAAGCACCAATTTCGACATATAGTGCCAAAGGTGAAGATGGCCGTACTAGGAAAATTCCGTTCATATTCATTGACAATAGTATTACCATTTGAATTTAAACAATTACGACAAGATTTGCATTTGTAATAATCATAAATAAAGCTCAAAGGCCAATCGTAAAATGTTTGCAAGAATTACTTTAGAAAATTTGTTTCGCCCATTGTCAGTTACGCGTAGACAATTATAAAAAAGTAACTGTAATATTGCCAATAATTAAGGCGAATGTAAATAATTATATAAACACGTGAACAGCAGATTTAAAAATCTGATCAAATATAAATACCTGTTTACATAAATATAAGCAAACATTTCAAAGTATTTTTTTAAGCTTGTGATCACAATTATTTTATTATTTCATATTCGAAAATTAGTATTTATATTTAACGTCAAAGTAAAGTATGTGTGTACTAATTATTGTAACTCGAGCAAAAAACGTTTTTTTATTTGTAAGGTATCATCCCACATCAACAACCCGAGCGAAACCGGAGAAAACTGCTGGTAACACAATAAAAAAGTAAACTTTCATATGAAATTTTAATTTCTTGCTGTCACGATGCAAACAAAGCCTGAGAGGATATTGTTTTTTTCTGTTCAAAATACACTAATACATAAACCAAGTAAATTGTACAGAATGTATAATATGTAAGTTCTGTGAAACTTGTAAGATTCCATCTTTATCGGTTTCCAAATCACTGAAAGTTTCATACAAACGTATTACAGCCCTTCACAGTGCTACTACTGTGTGTTTGGATTAACATAGTATGTTACGCTCAGACAATAGGTAACGTACGGTAGTACAAGGAAATATTCGCGTACCTTCTCGACCTTTCTAGACGCGCCTTCCAGATTATGGTCGATTATTCTATCACCATCCACGTCGTTTTCGTCACAAACTACACCACACGCCAGTAGTATAATTCAGGATTCAGAAGCGGAGTTTTTCAGATATATTTATGTGCGTTATAGGTGTTATTGTGTAGTATTCAGCGCGACGTTGTTAATGAGACGACATTATTGTTTGTTACATTAATGTGCGTTGGACAGTCTTTAGCTGGAAGAATTATAGAGTGTCTTTGTTAATTTTTACCTGTAATTAAAGCCGTAATTAGCGATTTCATACGGTATCGGTTATTGTTTGCATTGTACAAACAATGATCCGTGCGCCGTCGTAGCAATATGATTAATCATAGAAACGTGACTGTTAATGTACTAGCACTGTTACAGAAGTCGCTAACATACATTGTTGTGTGTATGTCTGTGTGTAATATAGGTGTACAAGCAGGATGATTTTTGCTTACTTGAGACATGTTTCGAACAGCATATCAGCCATGTTGTCGTTGTTTGGAGTGTCAAGCTGGCAAGAAATATCTGAAATGTAAGCGCCTATATTTAGACAATATTAACTTACTAATACGTTAAGATTCATACTATATATATTGTACTGCTGTAAATTGTTACAGTACATAAACCTTTTTAACTAGTTGAAAATTGTACAGGTTGTAAAAAGGTTAGGTTATAGAAAGACAAAAGGGGTTTCAGCCATATTAGACTGGATGAAATGTCGAAGTGTAGTATCATTAGAAAATATGGTAAATGATTTAAAATAAAATAATAATGTAATATTAACCGATGTAGGTAAGAAAATTGTAAATGATTAACCACACTGTTACGCCATTACAAAACGTTCTACAGGTTTCTCGGCTATCCCAGCAGAACCAGCTGTAATGTTGTATGCGTACGTGACTCTTAACGTACGTCAACGAGGCTATTCCAGACCCACCGGTCGGCGCACTGTGTTCAAGGTCGCAATCAATTATGTTCTAGTGTTTTCGAGTAGTGTTGACGCGTATTATGCATTATTCTGGAACAATTGTGCTATCTATTTAAACGACGATAGCTATCGCTTAGAGTCAGTCTTACGTCGGCGATTACTCAGTTCAGTTTTATGTCGGGCGATTTACACAGTGCGTCTCAAGTGGTGTATTAGTGAAAAGTGATTAGAGTGCGGAATTATTTATACCTGACTTTATTATTTGTGTAGACAGATTAACTTGAATTTTTGTACGAGTATAATCTTGTTGAATACCTTGTTGATTACAAACTGTTAATTGTGATAAACTGATAATTAAAGCTGACTTTTAGTGACTTCATTGGTGTCTGTATTTTGTTTTCCACTGTACCATACGACGATCAGTGAGACGTCGTAACAGTACATTATATACGTATGCAATAGTTCAGATAAGCAAAACTGGATTAATAATTATGTATAAAATATTGCAGTAGTTTGTAAGAAACAGAAATTAAAATAATACATAGGCCTAATCAAGGAGTCACAAGCATTATGTCAAGTTAGGTACTGTAATAAATTTTATAAATAAAAATGAGTATAAAATGTCAACAAAGTGTAAAGTAAACAAAAAAGTGCATTTAAACTATTTAGTGAACAAAAAAAGACTAAACTATTTATAAACTATTTAGTCCTTCCAGACTGTTCGAGAGGACTTGTATATACGCAAATTAATCTGGCACGCCGCCAAAAGGATGGAATTTTATTCTGGAACACCTGCGCGACCTATATAAACAAGAGGGGCTGGCTTTGTCAGTAATCAGCGCGGATCAAGCGGTTGTTGTGGACAGTGATTATCATGTTATAATTACTGCGAAACTCTTAATAGTGGACATACTATTGCCAGTGGACAAATTTAACTTGAATTACTGTATGAGAGTATCTTGTTAATTTCAAATTGTTATTTGTGACTCATTAAAGCTGGTACTTAGTGATTTCATTGGAGTCTGTACTTTGTTTCCACTGTACCATACGACGATCAGTGAAAGCGTCGTAACGATATTTTTTTTAAAATCACAGTTACATTTCGTTAGCATATTACATGAGAACAATTGGACGAAGTAAATAGATCTACATTTTACAAATTCAGTATTACACTTGTTCCATAGTATTTTATTACTTTTGTTTCCATTGTTTTATACAAGCCTAAAACTGATTACAGAAACTTACTCCTTTTGTTTTACATTAAATATATTATGACACTGAAGTGCTATAAAATATGCATAAATTTACTTGCTTATTTTATTAGCATTTGTTATTTAGTAAATTCAAAATTAATAGTCTCAGCAAGTCATGAAAGACAATTTTTAACAAATTCTGACTTATGCCTTATGCAGCTAAGACAACCGCTAACATAAGAAACAAAATAAATGCTGAGACATAGAGTTAATATTCTGTTAGAGGTAACAGACAACTGGATAGAGTACAACTAGAGAAGTGTGTTAACATTGCAACTTTATAAAACAGGAGGATATACTGGAATGAGAATATTAACAGATCACACTGTGAAAGATTATTGAAAATAATCAGATATTGGTACGTCATAATTTAGGAAGACCACAGAAGGGATAGTCAGTAAGTCGAGGGAGGGGAATATTACCGGAATGCACGGCAATTATGTCGTTACGCCTATTATCAGAGGAGAAGGAAAAGAAGTAGAACAACAAGGAATTGGCAAATTTCCTTATTTATAAATTTGGAAGCTTTTAAAAAACTTCATATTCTGACTTTTGAAAACATAGTTTTATATTTTTCACATCACATGATCTAAAGAATTAGTTAATTTTAAATATATGTTTTACATATCTTTCAATTTAATTTTGTTATTTTCTTTGTTAATATCGTCAGAACTAACAATAGTTATTATGTTCACTAGGGGTACATCTAATATGACATGTAAATATGAATTCTACTTGAATTTGAATGTACATATAAATATAATATAATCGTAGAGTTATAAACTCGCGCGCGCAATTCACATGTCTTTTTAACTGTAATTCCTAAGTTTCTTAAAGTTATAATTATCACAAAATAATATATTTCGATAGCAAGTACAGACACCGTACATACTGCTAGGTTTACGAATCGCATGTTCGAATTCTATTTGTAGCTGAGACGGAAGGTGTTAAGCGAAGCTATAAAGTAACTTTAAACGCTCAGTGTCTAATGATGCAAAACTGAATCTGTGTTAATTGTTTTTTGTGATAGTTTTGTACACAATAAACTCATACGGTATAGAGAGCACAGTAAAGCGTGGGAGTATTCGTGGGTGTACAAGACGAACGCACACAATCGAGAAATGTTAACAGTACATTACTTGCGCTACAATTATACACACACAGCAGTTATTGTTAAGGGCGCGCTAATGGCCACTCACACTCGGACGCGCGGATCGTAGGTTTAATGACCCTACACGATTACAGTGCCATCAGCAGCCGACTAGACACGCATACGGTTCCATACTTAATGCACATATCGGTTTTATTCACTTTTAGCACCGGAACAGATTTCTGTAGCAGCCGTGTGTGAATTGAGTAATTACCGACAACCACTGCCAACAGCGTGCAAAAATAATTTTCTAAATCATTAAAAGCCGAAGACGGCGCGTAATGCTGGTCATTTGTATCACTTTAGAAACTAATGATGGGTTATTACTCTGCTTCAGGTTTGCCATCTATGTTCTGTAAGTTTGTCTCATATGACGCCTTTACTAAGAGTCGCTTTGTATTACATGCTAGAAACCACTTGCTACTGCTATTACATAGATTTTCTTTCGGAATCTTATAAGAAATCAATAGAATACGGGAAGAAAACCTCAAGTAATGTATCATTTTAAATATCTAGGAACTAATGTAGGAAACGAATGAAATAAGAGTTCATCTACTCCTGGACAGATAACCAGATGCACGATACCTGTTTCTGAATGGATGATACCGAGGCATAGCAGTGTATAAGGCCAGTTGAAACCAATGTTATGCTGTGGGCGTGAAATTTAAATCTTTAAATTGAATTTCAAAGAAATTAGCTTTCAAATATGTCTAACAGAACTCTATTTATGTAATTAAAACTAACAACAAGAGAGTTCATATTTCCGTTACAAATATTATCATTGTCTGTTTGAAGCAGAGCCAGTAAATTAAGGGTTCTTAATATTAAAAATAATACCTGATGCGGCCACAAAATTCAACAGTCATTTTCTTAAAACTTGTAAATGTCACATTCGCTTACCTGAAACAAAAAAGAAATATATATTAAAAACAGTAAGAGATTACAGATCATAAGATTATAAATATTTAAGTACTAAACAAGTAACTTAGGAGAATCAGATAATACATAGGCCTACTGTATCGGCTTTACGGTATACAGTAAATTACTGTAGCTATCACTGTATTATTCTTCAGTCTTGCTTATGATACTTTCGTTGTTCTACGTAATCATTCTTAGAAGTAAATCGGTTGGTGGACTAATAAACGCACATCGACATTATAGTGCTGCAGGCAATTAGACCGGATATTAAACATAAACCAAATAACAAAGAAACATTCAATTAAAAGTAAATAATGCAAAAGTTTTGATTCAGTTTTACAGATTAAATAATTTCTACTTTTTGCCCTAACTGTCACGATTATCCTTAAGAGACTATTATTATACGGTAAAACACTGAAATCCTGAAGGAAATACAACAACAGTGTTAGTAATGACTTCTTATACTGAAAATCAAATATATCAAACGGTAAAAGTACCTTCTTTGTGTGATTTATAAAAGTATTTAAATACCAACTCTTTTGAGTGGAAAAATGCTACTATTGATGATACTAGAGGTCCAATGTAGACAGTAAGCAAATTCATTCTCACCAAGAAATTTGTAAATTAGTTCGACGTCGATATATTACTACTATTAAATATTTACTCTTTGTTCCAGAGGAGAATTCAGCAAGCAATTTTGGGTGGGGGGAATAGTTGACTTTGGGGAGGGGCGAATTATGAAAAGTTGGGTCATTCTTTAAAGGCCTAGAGTACCAAGGTAGAGTGAAAGTTCCAAGCCTGACACAGAGTTAACGTCACTATTGTCATTACTTTGATAGTATTGAAAGATTTCGTCATTTGTAGGCCGAATTTAAATATTTCAAGTGAATGAGTTGTGTAGTATTAGTTTGACAGGGCTCCTCAAGCATTGATTTAACAGTGGCCAGTTGGGAAATTAATAAGGTCACTAAACACTTTTTTCTTTGAAAGGGTTAACTGCGATCGGTATAGAAAACGAGCTGGAATCAGTATTCTTTTCCACCGAATACAACGGTTGAGCAATCAGTTGCTGAGTCGGACAAGCATAACTGACGACCCGCATGTTGGGCGTCCCATTGAAGTGACTATGCCAGAAAAAATCCACAAAATCGTTTCGCAGACCGTAGAATGAAAGTCAGTGAGATAGCAGAGACTGTTGGTATATTAACGGAACCTGTGAGTAGTACCTTACACGAACATCTGTGTATGTCAAATTTGTGTGCTAGATTGGTGCCACGTATGCTGACGCTTAACCAAAAACAGTGTCGAAAGGATCAAATATATTGCAACTTACCGTCTGCGGCTTTTTGAAACAACGTCTTCACTATTAACTTTATAGTGAAGACGTTGTTTCAAAAAGCCGCACACGGTAAGTTGCAATATATTTGATTGAACAACACGTGGCTTGGTACTAAATATTTGGGATTTATTCCTTTTAAACATGTCGAAAGGATGTTTCAACCGATTGTTTGGCACTCTACACGTACAATCCAATCGAATTTTTACGTCGATTCATAACCACTGATAAGTCTTGGGGCAACACAATACTCCTGAGACCAAACAACAGTCAAAACAATGGACCGCGAAACTCGAAGCAACTCCAAAGACAACAAACACAATTCCTTCTGCTGGTAAGTTTACGGCGACTGTTTTTGAGGATGCATCTTCATTTTTTGATTAATCTTCATTGACTACTTTAAAAAGGGAAAAACAATTAACTTCAAATACTATGCAAACCTACGGCACCTTTTAAACGACAGTGCTCAAATCAAGAAAAAATTGCCACATTTAGAGGAAAAGAATGTACTGTTTCACCAAGACAATGCACCATCTCACACATCAGTTGTTGGGATGGCTAAAAACAAAGAATTGAAGTTCGCATTGCTTCTTCGCCCACAATACTCGCCCGCTTTAGTCCAGAACGACTTCTACGTCATTTCTAACCTCAAAACAATGGGTCGATGGGAAAAGATTTACTGACGGCAGTGAAGTCAGCGATGCTGTAAACGGCTACTTTGAGGCCTCGACAAAGCGGCTTATCAGTCTGGCATAACTGCTTTAGAACATCGTTGGAAAAGTGTATAAAGCTAAATAGAGATTGTGTTGAGGAATAAATGCAAATTGATACAAAAACACGTTATTTTCTTATTTAGGCCAGGGACGTTTCACCCTACTCTCGTATAAATGACAGGAATTAGTGAAGATTAAAATACACTGTGTTATTTATCAGTACAATGCTTATTAACTTATAAGAATAAAATCATATCTGTGTTTCTCAGTTTATTGTGCTTGTAGTAATTATCACTCATAGTTTAAAATAGGCGGTACTCGTTTATGGTATGTATCAAACAAAAACTGGTAAGATACAGTTACAATTTAAAGTAATAATATTATATATAAAGTAATAAAAGCATGAATCTACATAACGTGAATGAATTGTGTAAATTATTCACAGTCACAAATCCATTCTACAATCACTAAACGACGAAAAAACTTCGTCTGAAGTGACCATTGGGGGGGGGGTTTCCCTATAACCCCGTGGATCCGCGTCTGCTTTGTCCTCTCTCTCTCTCTCTCTCTCTCTCACACACACACACACACACACACACACACACACAACTATTATCATTAATAGCATATACTGTTTTAATACGACGTACAAACTTTTTTTCCGTTTACTGTGATTTAATGTCATAGTTGTTAAATTCAGATCTGGAAGAAATCGTGCAAAAATACTACAAATGTAAGCAGTTTGTTACCTGCTGAAAAATTAAGGTTGCTATATAAATTATATATACTGTACCACATTATGTCATGTAGGTATGATTAATGTCATGATGGTATAAGTTCAAGTCGCATATCAATATCATTGCAAATAAAAAAGCGAACAAATACTTTTGCCAGTGCCACATCAAAATCGTATTCAGAAAACTTACAAAATTGAACGACTTCGACAAACAAAAATGTACAGGCATTGCACAAATGGAATGCACAGAGAAGGGCATTGAAAATGCTTCAATAAATCTAAAAAATTTATATATTTATGTTCATTCACCAATCAATGAATTCATTCTTCATTTACCAATGGACAGATTATAAGTTAAATGTAGTCGCATTCATAAGCGAAGTTTTATGTGTACTACGTTATTGACAACAAAGAAGTAGTTTCTATGGAAACTCGCCGGTTCCCATTTTCGATCACGCACCAGCGATCGGCCGCAAATGTGCGTCACGTCCTTATAAACATTTTCAATGTTAAAATCCCCTATGCGTACAATGTCCCAAGAAACAGTTACACGTATAATTATTTCGTAGACACTAATTTAGTTTACAAAGAAAATTAAATTATACCGTATTATGACTGATGTAATTGTGTCAGAACTGTATTTAAAATTAACGCTTTAACTGAAACCGTATACAGCGAGACGATTTTTCCCATATGAAAGGACAGCTAAGGTGTTGGGTTCCTGTGGGAGTTGGGTTCAAAAATCTACCAAATTTTTATTTAAATATACTTTTGCACGTAAAATATTTAATGTGTTGTGACGAAGGAAAACATTTTTTGCATGATGCATATAGTACAGCAATACTTTTAAGTGAATTTTGACATCAACAGAGACTACTGTTACATATTTTTGCAGATAACTTTTTTCTGGGCCCCCTGCAGGATCCATTGCTAGCCACCCCTACTACAATTTTTTAATTCATGCCATTGTTCCCTTTTAAATAATAAACAATTCTTATATCTCTGGCAGCCACTAAAATTATATAACGTAAACAGAATACGTCTTCCTCAAGATTGTTAAAATCTCTTCTTCTAAGCCTAGACCAGTTTCATCGATTATTTCTATAAATCCTTAAAAAATCTCTCATTAATTTTTAACTTGGTGGGCCTTCCGGCTTCATCTTCAGTAATTGGGATGTATCTGATTATTTGACTCAGTTGATATTTTCTGTTAATGTCGTGTATAGTACCCATTAGTAGAGAGAAAAACTGAGCAGATAAAATGTTTTCAAAATGATATTTTCAACTTTTTTAAATAAAAGCTGAATGAGTTCATTTTGGATTTTGGGTCTCTCTCTTCTTCAGATCACTGATTATCTCTTTCAACAATTGATACTATTTACTTAAAAGTTCGATAATTGAAAAAAAAGTTTCCGCTATTGGACTGGCCTCCCTTCACTTTATGGCTTCTAAAAGCTAACTTTGAAGCTGCTAATGTCACAGTAACATTTACATCGCGATCCAGTCCTTCGGCCCATTTATTAGTTTCCTTTCATAGCTCATAACGAATGCAGGCCTGGCCGGTGGTCTCGTGCATTGTTAACTAGAATCATCTGTCTAATTTGGACTTAGCCAAATAATGTATACTGTCAAAGAACATCGTTAGGTACCGGTACTGGTTAAATAACAGTAAAAAATTAATGTAAGCCTATTCGTTTTTGATGTTAAATGCATACGGGAAAAGTTGGTTTTACTTAAGTTCAGTGGTTTACGCTCGTTCTTAAAAAATTCAGGAAAAAGTTTGTGCGGGCTCCCCCCCCCCCCTAGTACGCAGGCCTCCGCATTGCGGACCCTGCGGGCCCGGCATTTTTAACGCCACTGCATTTTTGTTTCTTAGTCCGAATTACACGATTTTAACCGTTCTTTACACAGTGTCGGATGGATCACATTCTAAACAGAAATAGAAGAAATTTTCCACCACCACACGAGGCTATTTACCTGCCTTAAAGAACAGGAATGGAATGGCCGTTTTGTTGCTTCAATTATATTTTTATTTTTTTGTAGACTTCCTGTTACCACCTTAGAGTGTATATTTTGTGGCGGTGAAGCGATTGATTTCATCATACAAAATCTGGAGCTCTTCCTCAAGAACAAGAAATGTGTTTGCCGGTATTGTTAAATGTCGCTTCAGTTCATCTTCTTTCTTAACGATTTCATCTTCATCGACAGGATTTTGCGAGAGTTTAGTACAACCTCATTAACAAGTTCATCTGCATGAGAGTCGAGCACTTATTCGATGTCTGCTGTTTCCAGTTTTGGGGAAAGTCTGTTGAAGTATTAGAGCATCAGCGGCGTTTTATTGAACCACTTCGCCTTTATAACGGGGGCTGGTGCATCATGGAATACCGGACGTTAGTCGGGGCAACGTAAGCGAGGGCTTACCGTATTACGACTTGAGACGTTTTTATTTACATACATTGAACGACCCATTCAATATGATTTTCTTATGGTCTCTGCCGTCTTTGAACTAAGCCCAAACCATGGAACAATTACAAATTTACCAATAAAATGAAAATGTTGAGACTTGTAAAAGGAAAAAATAATGGTATATTAAACTTCCTTACAGGAAGTGAGAGACTGTCGAAAATAACCGCCGTCTCAAACTGTCTCCCAAAGTAAACCCAGAACATAATTTTTCCAAAAAAATGAAGATTAACTGCCAATTGGAAATTGGAAATAAACGAAAATGACAACTACACTTCTAATTTGCAAAACGAAGGGAAGATAAAAGATAAAATTCTACTAATTCATTTAACAAATGGAGAGTCAGTAATCATAGAACCTCCTGTAAAAGAGATATGTGGTTTCACACAAAAATCATCAAGATAAGTAACGAACCAATGTCTCCCCGTTGGCAGCTGTTTCTATAAATATTGCACTCACGTATGTGACGTAATACGAGTCGGAGGAATGAATCTTAGAAACACGTTCACCTGCAGGTGAATGAATGCCAAGGTATACTGGACACTTATGTAAGAAGGGCTCGGCTCGCATCTGATCGCTTTCTCCTTTGCGGCGGCAATAGCGATATTATATACGTTATATCATCACGAGGAACCTGTCTGCGCGCGCGTGCACACACACACACACACACACACACACACACACACACACACACACACACACACACACACCTCTTTGCATTTCAGTGTCTGGTTAACATGTACTCATCAAGAAATATTATCGTAAGACCTTGGACGCAGAGCCAGAATTTATTTTTGCAGAGGAGTTCTGCGGGGAGAGGGTTATTTTTGCAATAAAACTGCAAAAATAAAAAAAATAACTCGTTATTTTCTATTTACTATGTAGTAATCAGAGAGGTAAGTGCTAAAACATAAGAGTTACATTAATACATATGTATAAAATGTAACAAAATCACAAAAAACTAAAGACTACATATTCCATTATAATATAACTGGCACAAATGTTCTCCCGCCTTCTGCAGACGCAGATAGTGTTAAATTTTTTGTACGATCTTTTTTAAACATCACTTTAGTGAGCACATGCCTCACGTGTATGTAAACGCAATTAAATCGGTCAACTCGTTTTGCCACAGTGATTTTATTATATTTCATAAAATGGGCTCAAACAGAAACGTTTCAAAAACGTGCTACAGAGTGCGCAAATACATGATTGGATGCACATAGGCGCAGCGTTCCGAACGTTTACGTATGTACGGCATAATGGACAAGTTTTAAGATTTTAATTGTTGATTTACTTTCAAAAGTACTAAATACAAAAATACGAAAAATTATTAAGTACGAATTGTAAAACTGTGTACAATAATAAGCACATTTTTATAAGATTGAAAGCAAAAAAACCTGTTAGTATAAAAATTTTAAGACGCTGTGGAATAAATTACTGCACCGTAAATATCGTAACAAAGATATCTGTTTTCTACTGCTATAGGGACATAACTTCGAAAACTAACAAAAAAAAATTAACCATCCATCAATCACCACAAAACAATTAATGTTTACACAAAGCGATATCGTTTTCGCAAGACAGCTACAGCGCATCACCTTTGATATGTCCGTACTCCCATAACTAATTAGGATAGTGTTTTAATTCGATTTATATAACCATATCGGTTATTAAAACTTATGACATTTATTAAAATTTTTGACACTACCTTTTCCTTTATCCCTTTGTTGGAAGGAATTTACCCTCCCCCCTCCTAAAACGACCCTCGCTGTGTCTCTCTATAATACAAATACGAGAAATACCTTTTTAGAGGCTTTGAGTTTTTTGGCCCAATGAAACATCACCATCACCAGAATTATTTCTCCAACTTATACTTTCTACTTTTGCTCAATCACTGTTTTCGTCTACGTCCATACTGTCCTACCATTTTCCATCAGAAGATTCTGTTTTCCTGTTGTTTCGTCCATCTCAGCTGTCTTTGATCTTAATTAAATTGGTACCCTCATCGGGTGTACTTAAATTAGTACCCGACAAAACTACAACAGTTATCATTTACACAATTAAAAATTGAAACAAACAGACATGAGATTAACCGACAAGATAAACTACTTCGTTCTGCGGAAGGTTAAGAGAAGTGATAACACAACTGCTATGGCCTTTAGTAGGTGAAGATGTAGCCTGAGTACGTACTATAGTAAAGTGAACTAGATAAGAATTGCAATCGAGCGAAATCACTGGAGATGCATTACTCAGTATTGAGCGAATCAAATAATTAGCTATCTGAATTAAGACAAATCGGAGTTAAAATTGAGTTTAATTCAGGAAAAATTAATATAAAAGATTTAATTGCAGTGAACTAGATAAGAATTGCAATCGAGCGAAATCACTGGAGATGCATTACTCAGTATTGAGCGAATCAAATAATTAGCTATCTGAATTAAGACAAATCGGAGTTAAAATTGAGTTTAATTCAGGAAAAATTAATATAAAAGATTTAATTGCTTGAATAAATTAAAACGATATACTTTGAGACGTACTAAGAGTTCGGTAAAAATTTGTGGAACATCTTTAATTCGGAGTTCATAACTCAAGTTTTTCAAAACACTCCGAAAAATTTTGAACTTTATATCAAAAATATGAAAAAAACAAATTCAAACTTTTGTTGAATTGAAAATTTAATTTTTTGTCAATATTTTTAAAATTTCCTATACAATTATGGGCCCTACCACGGTATTTACAAGAACATAGTTTTATAATTCTCATATCACTTTTATCCTTAAATGTTGAATCTCATATTCCGTGCGACACAAATTGTCAAAGTTATAGCCAGAGTCGGCAGCAAAAATAAAAAATAGTATTATATATTTATCGCTAAAAGAAAGTAAGATCAATATTGCGGTCATAACTGAAACGAATAAAATGTTGGAGGGAACAAAAGAACTGGACGACTACGTAGTGGTTTACAGTGATATGGCTATGGAAAGAAGAGCAGAAAGTGGGGTGGCCATTTTAATAGACAGTAAGTGGAAAAATAAGATACAGAATTATATTTTTGCTAATGAGCGAATAGTGGTAGTACGTTTTAAAATTAGTGAAGGATATATGACAACAGTTGGCGTATACCCTATGCACCCGAGGAAGAAAGATGCCAGGAAACAGCTCTTTTATGAAGAGTTGCAAAATCAGGTCATTAGCATAAATCCGAATGATTATGTCATCACAAGTGGAGACTTAAATGCCAGAATTGAAAATCTCTCAATACCAGGTGTGATAGGGACTTTGGAGAGGGAGCTGTTAACAACAATGGCTACGAATTAAGGCAGTTTGTTTCATTTAATTATTTAAAGTAACAAACAGCTTCTAGCGGAAGAAAGACATTCATAAGTATACATGGTCTGGAAGAAGATATAGATCGATTATTGATTATGTCATTGTCAACAAGAAGTTAAGTTCGTTGGTAACTGACATTAGAGTGCACAAGGAGTGTGATATAAACTCCGACCACTTTTTAGTAGGAGCTGATATCATCCTATTAACTCGATGGATACGAAGAGCGAAGATATTCTGCAGCAGTCGATATACCACTTGAACCGTGTATGTGAGACGTATAATTTTAAAATATCTCAAATAAAGAAGAATGCTATGGCCTTTAATGGGAAATTCCCAATCCGTTCCAAAATAGTTGTTGGGGATAAAATTTTAGAGCAGGTATCCCACATTGCTTTTCTTGGTTGTGACATAAGTTATGAACATGATGATGATAAGGATAAAAAAATGAAGTAAGTGTCAGATGATGTGTGGTACATTACAACGAACACTAAGAAACAAAACAAGAACTGATACTAAAATGAAGTTCTATAAAGTAATGGCGATACCTGTTCTTACATATGCTAGTGAAACACGGATGATAACCGGGAAAGAAAAGCAGCATATACAAACCGCTGAAATGAATTTTTTAAGGCACGTGAGTGGTTATTGTCTAAGGGATCGATTGTGTAATGAACATATAAGGACCGAACTGGGTATCGATTATTTAATCGTTAGTAGCTGATAGATTTAACAACAACAACAAAATTGAATCCTTGCCACAACATACAATACAGTATCAAACAAGATTTTTATCCGAGAAGCATTTCACATTGCATTCATTAAATTTCAAGTCGAGAATTATGTTGTTTAATCAATAAGTATAGGTATGAGAAATAGGTATGTTAATCAATCGACACGTGTATTACAACGAATGGTAGAATATTTTTTCCTGTCGAAAAAGAATGTTGTGTCGATTTAGATTATTGTGTTAAGCGAGGTAAAAATAGTGTTACCGGTGTCAATCAAATGTTAAGTATTGCATGAAAATACGGTATTCCAGTCTCATAAAAAGAGAAAGAATAAAAAGGAAAAGGAGAAGAAAGTTCCCAACAGCCTGTGGCATTAAAGTAATTTATTGAGGAAACCAGTTAATTTGGTCATCGGAGAACCGTTACGCATTTACGTTGCATATATTTAGTATTACAACTCTCCGCAAACTAAATTACTAGTTTATAGTTTGTTGTGTACTATGCAGTTGTGACTAACTCTCTCAAACACAAACACACACACAAGCTCGACAGATATTTAACGAGTTTTCCTTTTTAATTAAATTGCTGCAGGGTCGTATTATGCCACATATTATATAATATCCACAGAGAGGAGTCGGTGACTTCTAAATATAGTCAGGTTAAGATGCACGTAATAAAAACAGAAATAGGCCTAGTCGATGCAGTGTCACGTGTAGAATCACCTGTCCGACACGCTTTCACTTCCTGACCACTGTGCAGAGAACCCGTTCCTTTCCACCTGTCCTTTGATTATTTTTTTTTTTGCCACCGAAGTAGATTTCTTCTTAATTTATTCATGTTTTTATTAAAAACTTCTGACTGTAGGCCTACTATCTTTTCTCATCATTTCTGCGATCCCTCTCTACAGTAGGCTTCAGTGATGACATAGTGTTACGACTATAGTGGTAGGAAAAGAAAAGTGTTGCCTACATTTTGCACACTATGCTGTGTAGCGTCAGCCATTTTATTTTCCAAAATTTCTTATCTTTGTTGACACTTCGAAAATCTAGAAAGCGATTTGATACTTCGTCTACCAAAACTGGTCCAGCCGTTTCATTGTTGCAAGGGAACAAACAATCAAAAAGAACACACCACCTACAAACAACATTTCAATAGAAGAGTAATTAAATAAGGTTAATTAAGAGAATACGAAATTTCTTAAATGATTATAAAGTACATATTATAAAGTAACACGTAACTATTATAAACATGTAATAATTAGTAACCTACTACGATGAAGCACAAGTAATATAGTCTTACAGGCCTCAAACAGCGCTCGCTTTACAGGCCTACTTTTTGCTTAAGTAAACGATTATAACTCAATGTAAAGCATTTGTTAAAAATTATAAAGTATTCAAGTAAATATTATAATAAGTAATACAGTAACTGATGTGAACTTCACAACCGTTAGGTCTATACACTTGTGGTGCCAAGACCCTGCCGCGCTACAGCGTTATAGATGGAAACGCTTATATTTTTAAAACCTGTTAAGCTAGACTCGCAAATTGAATAAAATTAAATTTCATCGATTCTGATAATTTAATTCGCTTACACTATACGCCTGTCTCTAAGAACAAAAAAGTTTCTTACAGACCAACTTTTTCACGTCGTAATACGAAGAAAATCGTAACCAAACGTTATATATAATTTTGTTTCGGTATATACGAAGACTATAGATAAAAATTAAGTATTGCATTGCCTTATTGTATCAAAAACGATCCATTTACGTCAATTAACCACGGAAATGCGATAAGTTATGTTTTAAATTTCAATAAACTATTGAAACGTAGAGTTTGTTGTTTTCTACTTTTTATAGTTCTGTTTGTGATCAAAATAATGGACTGGTGGAGAACGTAGGATTTTACATTATAAAAGTTTAAAATTATAATCCTGTAACTTTAATTTTTAGATGACTAAATGTTTTAAGTCGCGCAGCAGAACGAGCGAAAAAGCTATATACGTAATGTATTTCCCTATCTTCCCCATTGTGTCATGTGACTTCCGAATTTAGTTAGATGTTTCTGCCGAAAACGATGAAGCAGAACGGAACGTCGGGACTATAGAATGTGACATCAAAATGTGAGGAGATAAGATATTTTTGAATTTGTTTATCCAACTCAAGATAGAAATCTACGTTACCATAACAAAACAACAGAACCAATAAATGCATCAGGCAAAAGTGACATAGTTGTAAACAACCCGCCATATACTCGTAGTACAATCACTGAAGCCGAAAAAAAAATTTCAAATTAAGTGGCTTCTACAAGATTTTTTGTATAGTGCTAGATAAAAAGGTAAGAAAGAATTTTAAAAACGTTTACAAAAATTCAGTCGCGGGTTTTCGAAAAAAGGGAGGGGGAAGGTACAAAAAATTCATTTTTAGTGATTATCTAAAAAATTGTTAAATTTATGAGAAAAATATGAAAGACCAGAAAGAAAGAACATAAAATTCTGTATAAAAAAGGATATTAACATTTTTTTGTCAGGGCGATAATTTTAGTAGAAAAATTAATTCAAAGTTCACCAAATTTTTCACAAGGTGGATTTTCACATAAAATACATGTTTATTTAGTAGACATGCAATTTTTTCAGGAATATAAGTTTAAAGACTCATTATTATTCATTTATGTACATATTATTATGTATAATTTTTTACTTTTTTATTACGCATTATAATAAAAATGTTGACTTCACGTTTTACTCGCATATATCACTTGTATCGTAGAACCTTTTTATTTTCAAAAATTATTAAGAAGTTGCGATAACTTCAAAAAATAAACACTACACGTGCTCCGAAATAAAATAACAGTCGATCCGGCAACGGTTTACACACTAACACTCACAACGTACAAGCTTGTGTGTCGGCTCACCGCGCATGTTTATACCGCATGTGCCAGCTGTCCTCGCTCTCCTTAAAATTCTTCAACTTTCAGGGTCTGTTCTTTTTATCCCCATGCACGGATATAAGTTCTCACTATGTAGAAGAGAAACCTCAAATATTGTAGTTTTACGTACAATAGTTACATTTTAATATTTTTTGTTTAGTTTTTAACTATTAATATTAATACGCGCAATGGACATATTTTTACATTTATTAATAAAAGTTACATTTATTTAAATTTAACTAAATTTTTACAATTTTTTACACCGCAATCTTATAGAAGACACTTTGACCAATACTTGTTCATAATTTTGTTAAAAAATATTTATTTTGAAAATTTCTGTAGAAATTTTAAGTTAAGAAAATGATGTATACTTGCGAACTCAAAAAAATGATAAATTTTAAAACTCGCTAATTTTATGCCAATAAATCAATACTAATTTTTATTATTTTTTTCGAAGACCTATATATGTAAAGTTCATATTGTGAAGTTTTTTTTAATGTAAATACATTTGTAATAAATTGTTAATATGTTTATGCATTAGTTGAAAAAAATAAAAAACAAAAAAGTTATTACTTTATTTTAAGTATTTATTAATAACTTAATTATTTTCTTTTCATTTTACGTAAAAGTACTAACATTTAGCTTTAAAATGCTTTTTGATTTTTGTCTCTCTGCGACTATTATAACGTATTTTATTAAAATTTGTATGTTGCAATGTCAGGAAAAATTAGCCTTCCCGCTCATCGGGGCGGACTCCGAAATCAATTTTTTTATAATATTTCAATTACATTATTCTCACAAAGTATTGGCCTGACAAAAAAATGACAAATAGCTCTTTTGTAGAGAATTTAATGCTCTTTAATTTTCATAATTTGTCTTTTTTCGTAAATTTGTTATTTTTCAAGATAATTGAAAAAACTAATTTTTTGTACCTTCCCCCTCCTCTTTTTCGAAAAACCGCGACGGAATTTATGTAATTTTTTTTAAATTGTTTCTCACCCTTTTATCTAGCCTTATGCAAAAAATCTCGTAGAAGCCACTTAATTTGAATTTTGTTCCTTCAGTGACTGTACTAATATTCTATTCTAGTTTTGTAAACATTGGATTACGTGAGAATTCTCTCATATGTAGCCTACTCCGTGTTTTATTTGATGTATTTAATTCAACTTTAGAAGTGGATCATAGTGAGTGCATACTGAATTCTTGTGGTAACTGTGATAACCGTCCAAGTGTGGTCATAGTAGTTATGGCTAAAAAGGTTTACTGCAAACACAAATTAATCCAGGCATACGGTATAAATAACGTCGTAATCTGTGAAACAATAATGGAGTTCCAGGAGAAAACGTAGACCTAATGTTCCGACTGACAGGATCTGGTTAGGATTGCCGTTATCGTATTCGTAAGGTGCGGAACTCAATATCGCACTTGTGTTAAATATGCGCAGTTTCTAGTGGAAGTAAATATGCACTAATGCTTGCAAGACAAGGACCGAGGACGAGGACAAGGACAACGCTTGCTTTTTGATGGCCTAACGTACTCTCTTCACTGTTCACTTCCCTATTCACTTTGCAACATACGAATACAAAATCCCATTCAAAATACCACTCAATATATTATTATATATTTCTGTACAGATTAATATAGTGTAGTACTAAAAACATAAATTCAGTTTATCACTGAAAATATGATATGGAATTATTTATGTCCTACAGCTATAAGAGAATAAATAATATGAAGAAAATATAATTTACCTGATTTAATATTATACTTTATCTTAAAAATGCTATTCTAAAGAGACAACAAATTTGGTATAAATAGGCTACAGGTAAATGAAAAATCTATACTTGATGTTTTACTATTAATAATATAGAAAGTAATCAAATAATTACTCAATGAAAAAATAATGAGTGTAATATATAATTTATTTAATATTTATAATTTCTTTACCTCAAGATGTTTTTCCATTATTTGGAACATGTTTCGGGACACTTATTGTTCCCATCGTCAGCCATCATAGTTTTGGATCTAGTTGCATATTTGTGTTCTGGTTGGTTTGTTGTTGTTGCATAGAACACAGACATATGGTTTTTTATTTTTATAAACAACTATATTATCTGTGTGATATCTTCAATTATTTCACTTATTGTTTGAGTTATATTTCCATAATAAGTAAAGGTTGTATATTTTATATTATCATTAATAGGTGGATTTTTACATGTAGTATTAGTAGGTATTTGTTTAGCGAGTTTACGTTTATTTTATTTTCTAAATTTTGTATCCATTTTCAATTGTTAACTGTTTGATAATATTTTTTGTTTCTTTCTTCGTCATTTAACAGACTCCTAAGCATTCGCTATATCATGGAATTGAATATACTCCCATTTTATGTTGGGATGGTTGGTTGGAGTTATTTGGTATTATTAAATTAGTCTGAGAAGGTTTTCTGTATATTTAGTATTCGTTTTGCTACAGTCGACCGTCTTGACCGAGTGTCTTTTGCGGTCAATCTTTTAGTGAGTAAAATGCTGACAGAAAAATAATGACAGAAGTTACAATCTATTCACTTTTGTAAAAAAAAAACATTACTATAAATAACATATACATAATATAAAATTTCTGATGTAAAAAAGTTATAGATAATTTTAACGTTAAAATTAAAATAAATAGAAAAATGTAGGTGTTCGAATATATCTCCTTTTTAATATCTATATTAGTACAATAGCACAATAATCGGCGATACATTTATAAATATTGTTTATATTTATGAAGGTTTGAGGTGTATACGTTACTTTCCATTATGGAAAATATAGGAGGTCTCGTATGCGAGGAGGAATCGTACTTCTTATACGGTGGTGATTAAATGGTTTTTAATAGTAATAAATCTGTTGCACACAAAGCGCTCACGGTTGTTTACGAGTAGCTAAATACAAGACAAGACTTCAAAAATATCTGTGTGTTTTGTGGTTTGGGATGTACTTAACCGAATACCGTAAATATATTTGTAAACGGAATGTATTTTTAAAGAGGAAAATGACATGAACTTTGAGATACTGCATTTAATTACATTCTTTTAAACGTTACTAATTCAAAGAAATAAACGTTAAGAACTCGAAATTAATAATTTTTCTGTAACACACATTAAAGATGAAGCGGAGGCATAATTTCTATCATTCCCTAAGTAACTGTAAAATTTAAATTCAAACCAACAATTATTTTTCTAACAAGCAAAAAGCGATGCATGTGTGTGTATCCTCGTGTAAATGCATGAATATTGGACGGTAGAAGTGATATAAGAGTGTGTCGGCAGGATTACGATGACACTCTGAACTCGTATATTTGCCTGTTTGGAAGAATTACTACATGTATATGTGTGTATCGTTTACGGATTAGATGAATACATGGACTAAATGAAGCGGTTATAATATTAACTGTTCTGATAATATAGACTTTCATTTTTATTACACTCTCCTTATACGTAGGAGCGTAAACTATACAAAAGACAGAACTGTAACTATAGAAGTAATTACAAACAAAATACGTTTGTTTGAACATGTTTGTTGAGAAAGTGTTGCCGACTTTCGCAATTTTGATTCTTAATCATCCCTAACGGGTGGTATCAATCGCATTTTGTTTTCGTTATTCCATCAAACAATACGCCTTTCGGCCTTTCTATTTTCCTTCTGTTTTAAGTCCACCATTTCTTTATTTTTTTGTAATCCACTTATTCCGTTCTTTCAATAGCGGCACCAGATGCCGTTTCTCCACCTCTTCACCTCTACCTTGAGCCAATTCCGTACTATCCATAATCCTCTCGCTTAGCGATATTCCTACAACTCCTAATTATAAGATTATTACTCGTAATTATATCCAGTACTTTATATTTTGTTACCTGCTGTTTAGAGTTCCAACTTCTGGTTGTAGGCTTACCGTATTTTATAAATGTTCGCTTTCTTCATTTTAATAAAGTTTTTATCTCACCATATTAAAGTGAAAGCATGAGTTCTAAGTGTTTTAAAAATTTTAAGGTAAGTAGTTGGCACTATCCCTAACTAGAGATGAACTATAAGACAATCTGTATTTTTAGTTCTAAAAAAACTGTACAACTGGAACTACATAAAGACGATTTAGCATTGGTAGACGATGTAAGAGAAATATAAATTATAGTAAATGTTTGCTACACGTCATCGTTATGTGCCTTTCCAGGTTTACGCATTGCCGAGACTGAACAAACAATGTTATTTATTTCGGAATGAGAGATATGAAAACATTCTTAAATGACTTTTCCAGTCTGTTTTGAATTTTGTAACTACAAGGCGGGTTTGCAAGTTCTTTTCCTTCTAGTGCTGGTCGTATCTTCTTGTGTTTCCTTGTGTTTCCGAAGGAAGTTTATTTCATCAACTCACGATGCTCTTAAATGTACTTTCCTCTTGGGACCAGCATTTTGTACCATACAACAACCATTTACACCTTTTTGTAGTAACACAGTGTATGTACTATACAGCACTGCGTCTTCAATGCTTTACGTTTGTATCCCTCTAATTTTGTTAAATGTAACGGGTGTACTTTTCTCTTCTCACAACGTTTTATCACATGCGGAAAGCTGATCAACAGACAGTCAGCATTCCGCATCTTCGGGTGTCTTTTGTAAAAACAAACGTTAATTGTATTTTTATGCTTTTCCTTTATTAGCATGTCTCTTTATAAATCCAACCGTTTTAGCGTAAAAAGTCGAGTGCGCCTTTGATAGTTTTTAAATGAAAAATTGCTTTCCGAATAAAAAACCAATGGTTATAATGCAGCAAAGCAGATGGAGAAAAGTAAGTACCTTACCGTGGATAGATGACAACGTTGTACAAGTTGCTACGTAACATAAGTGACCTGGGTAACGAACGGTGGAACGTGTTAAATCGTGGAAGAAGGTCATTGGCTACACTGAAATCAAAGCATTGTAGCCTAGTGTACATTTGCGGGTGCGTCTATGCATAATATATTTTTTTGCATCCGTATAAATCAGTGTCTATCGGAAGACTGATGGAACGGTGAAAAAACAATCAAGTGGAGTAAGTACGGTTTGAACCCTCCGACTCAACATTTAACATAACAGCATTTCCACTTCGCAAGCCAGGAGTCATCTCCAAGATGATGATGATGATGGCGATCACGATGATCATTATTATCATCATCATAATTATTATTACTGTTATGGCAATATCTCAGTTCTGAGTATAAAAATTGTCGAAACAGGACGCGCAAAAAAACTGGCAGCGGACCAAACGTCGCACTGTGCGTCGGAGTGACTTATCAACTCGCTGTCGTCACTGTGAGGAGATGCAGAAGAGAGTTTTTGGAAACAACGTATAATTAAGTAATTCTGCGGGGCGTCGCCAATTGTGCCCAAGTTCTGCATACATTACAAGGCACTGACCCCAACGATATTATTTCGCTAATTATTTCTGAGAATTTCGGGGCAGGCAAAATGAGGAAGAATCAAGGGAATGTAATTGCTACCACGCGGAAGTAGTAACACTGCATAAACATCACCGTTACATCTACGACTTTATCGAGTGTAACTTGATTTTAAATCCTTATCACGACTTACATCTTGCACATACAAGTTCAGATTTATTTAATTACACAGAGATCGTTTTATAAGGGTCGAATCCTCCCATTTTATTGCACTGAAGTGTGGTGTGACAATTTGACATTATGGATTAAATGTGACTGACGCTAACACACATACGTTCGCTACCATTTTTATTCCGTAGTACTGTAATTATTGCGGTAATTATTATTACGTTCGGTTAACGGAAAGTAGAAACTCTTACAGCGGAAAGGACCAGAGTTAGGACATATCGTACGTTACTAATAGTTTACTGGTGTCAAACGATTTTCAAGGATGGATACCAATCAGGTGATTGAATCTTTCCAGGCGCTACTACTGTGAACAGAGGAACGACAAAAAGAAGAACGTAAGCAGGACATCAAAGAGTTGATTCAGGGGTAAAAACAGATGCAAGAGCATACCACTGTACAGCTGGGTCTATTTGCTAGGTGACCTGAATAAAAAGTTATTACAGAACATTCGAAGTACTCGAATCAAGACACTACAATTTTCTGACTTAGAATAAATAATGTCAAACAAAATATCTGAAGGTGTAGAAGCAATGTCAACAAAAATATCTGCAGTGGAAGAGTAAAGTCATCAGCGAATATTAAGAAAAATATCCCAACTGAAATTGAACAATTTATGAAAGTACAGGCATGCTTTACAAAACAAAGAGTTCAGCAGGCTGTGCCAACACAGAGAAAGACGCAGACAAGATAGCATAAAAAGTGTCTTTGCCTATAGTATGATCAGTTGATGTAAAGGCTGCGACATTTGATGCACCCACTGGGTAACGTAACTTGGCAATTTGAAGCCGCTGCATGCGCAAATCATTGGACAGAGAAAAAGAGAAAGCAATTTCACTAATTCTTGTTTTAAAATCACCCGGCGCAATGGTTTATTACGGAATGCTTATTACTACAGTGAAATTTTTATTATGGAGTCGCTTCACAAAGTGCCACCTGATAACCAGAATGGAATTTATATATATAATTTTATATTAATGATTTATACATGTATGCCTAATTATCAAAAGTTCAAGAATTACTGTGATCAGGATCTACGTGATGTGTACTGCACTCAACTAAAGCAAGACGACGGCGTTCCGGTAAGAGTTTTCAAGAGTTTGAAAAGAGAGTTTGAAACAAATATCTATAGTGTTTCTTTTATGAATTTGCTAACTGCTATAATTTTTATTGTTCGATTAAGCTTTTCGTCATCACTGACGAAACAGACCTGACGTCATCACAACGTTGTTTAAGACCTGAAGATGTCAGTGATGACGAAAAGCTTAATCGAACAATAAAAATTATAGCAGTTAGCAAATTCATAAAAGAAATAGTAAGGATGGCTGCTAATTTAAACAATACGAAAAATATCTATATACTGATAAGACAGGCTTTTTCCCGAAGCACCCCAGGACTTTCGAACGCGGTTTGGATTGTAAATATTTATTGATGGGGTCAGAGACAGTGACCTAATGCAAGTGTTAAGAATGATAAGATATTGGAATAGCTCAGATGCTGTTGCTCATGCTCTCGAAGTCGAAGCTGTCGCGTCAGCGATCAGCTACATCAATGAGTTTATGTCGTTACATTGTAGTCAGTAGAGACCAGAGAGAAACCAGCCGCATTTACATTTGGCACGGGCTTTACAGTGTCCATTGTGTGCCCTGATAGGCCTATAGTATCCCCTCCAGCCTAAACTAAATTCCTTCACCTTACACACTGCAACTAGAAAATTTGTCAAAGTGTTAGTACAAAATTGGCGTACTCGTACTCTTTTCGGGCCAACGGTCATCAAGCATCCCTTCCACGGGGTCATCCTATACCACGTTATACCACGTTAAGTTGCCTCCTGATGTCTTCATATGTGAACACCCATAGAACATTCTTCTGTAGTCCACTTCAACTGCTTTGAGCTTTTGTGAGTTTCTTCCGTTTATTTTCCACCATTCTGAGCCATAGGTGACTAGGCCTACATACTTTCTAAAATGTTAGAGTATATCATTTATGTTTGTTTAGTGACTTATTTTCCCATTCCAGCTCTCCTATCGCCATCTATATCGTACCTTGGGTATCTATCGTGGATCTTTTTTAGGTATCTTGGAGATGACTTTATCAAAAGATGGCAGAAGTGATGAAGACAAAGACGGCAAGTATGAGAATTTTCAAGAGAAACAATTATGTCTTTCAACTCGCAGTAGCTAACACTCGCCAGATTTTCCAAGTATAGCTGTGGTAGTCATCTTCAGTGGCATAATGTTACAAGTTCCAAAGTATCAGCCCTACATTTAGAGATCAATAAAGCAATGCTTCAGGACTTTGACAACTGAAAGCGAGAGACTAGCTTCAAACTAGGACTCCCTATTTTTCTCAGGACAAATGAGAAATTCAAGATTCTTCCCATATAATTATTTATACAGTTATTTATAAGCCTTACTGTAACACAGGCAACCGGCTTACAAGTAGCCACACGTTAAGTGGTTATGGAATTTAGCTTAAATTTGTAATTCATCTGGGGAGGGAGATTGATCTCCCTGATCCCCCCCGTATTTACACAACTTGGAAAGTTTTAATGGCAATCCTGTTGTCTCCATGAAAGTTGTAATGTTTGATGAACCGTGGGTTTGTATACGGTTTTTACCTAGAAACGAGTAGGCAAAAGAGACGATAAACGTTCAGAAAGTAGACGACGGCATGAAAGAAGGGTCCTACATTCTAGACCACTATGAAAGACAGAAGAGACGTAGAAAAGAAGGAAATAGAATCCAAACAGATGCCGATGTACTTGGAAGAAAGAGGCAGGGATTGTTGTAGAATTGGAGATAGACAATGAGTGTGTGGGGGGGTGTAGAAAATGAGGGGGTTCCTAGCTGAAATAAAATCCTGACCGTACAAACAACCTGCATGCACTAAATGATCCCTTATCGTTTACTTATGTGTTGTGGGGTCGTGTCATTCACAGACGGCCTCTACAGCGAACACACACGTAATGGGCACCATTTTTTGGGTCAGTTTTTTTTTAAATATTGCCTTCTTAATCAAACATGTAATTAAAAATTACACTCAATAAAAACGAAATTAAACTCACACCACACAAGCGTGAGTGTGTACGAACGCACGCGCGCGTCAAAGTGATAGTCAAAGTGACGTTTATTGGTGTGTGTCTCTCTCTCTCTCTCTCTCTCTAGCTCTCGGCCTCCGGTCTTTGACCTTTCTGAACCAAACCGGCGTTTTGAGAGGGTCTGTTGCTGAAAAGACATCTGCACAAATACGAACTGCTGGCATGTTAGCTTCTTATTATCTAAGCGAGTGTGTGTACGCGTGTGCGTGTATCCGGATGTTACAAATTGCTGTTCACCGCAGGCATACTTCCTGGCGAAATCGTTTTAACTTCGTCTTTTATGTAGTTTATAATTTTTTCTTCTCCAACAATAATCCGATACGTATCATCAAATTGCTCTACTCACTCCCTTCGTTAAAGTAAACTCGCAGGTGGTTATATTGTGTGTATAAAAGACGGCCACGTTGTTGGCAGGGGTAGGTCTATATAGAAAAATCGTTCTGTAATTATAAAAGACGAAATTTAAATTTAACGTACTTTAAGACATTGCTAAAAGTTTTTTCCTGTCGATACGGAATTTTCGTTTCACAAAACGATTCTCTTCACCTCTTCACACAAACACATACATGCGCGCGCAGATTTTTGTGTACGTTATTTTCAAACAAGTCTACTTTTTAAAAATAGAACAAATTTGTAAAACACATTACCAAAAAAATCCTTATTCGAAAAAGTGTGTGTGTGTACGCGCGCGAGAGAGAGAGAGAGAGAAGTAGAGAAAAAATATTTGTAAAGCAAAGATACAGTTTTTCTTTATGTCAGAGATTTTGTGTTCGTCACCTTCTACCACAGTGTTCCAGTCTCCGCGAGACAGGGGAAAATTGTAACCCGAACCAAACTTGTATCACACTTCGTTGATGCTTAAGAAGATTCGAGGATCACGCTTGGACTTGGTTAATGTGTACGTCCTCTTGAAATTTTGCTTCAGACTGTGTAGCTGCAAAACTATAGGTATAAATATAAAAAAGAAGGAAGTCTTCATTACATAATGCCTTTGAAACTTGTTAGATTGAGTGGGAACAGAGGAGCGCGTGTTACAAGGTTTCGTTAACTCACTAAATTACCCGAGGAACAGGATCTAGCCGCGGGTACTGCCGTGCATTTCCTAGTGTATTTAAAATAACCTTGGATTATATAGTCAGATATAAAATTTCAGCGGTTAAAGACCTACACGAATTACCTGTTGTTGAAACAAAACTCTGAAATTGAAATCTGCGTTCATAATTCACGCGCGCGCTTGTGTGTGTGAATGCGAGGCTCAGTATATTTACAAATACCTCTTCGTGTATAGTAAAGGAAGTAGCGGGTATCATAACTAGATAATTTTTTGTTCTTACTTAAATAAAGAAACAAAATCGAAATATTTTTAAAGTTATTACACTCGCATGACAAATATTTTTCCCACTACTAAAAACACAAAACTATGCGAACCTTGTCACTCATAAAAAATCTTATCTTCCAATACTGTATGTGCTTCTTATCACCCACAGTACGTATTGCATAATTGCCAAAAATAAAATGTTATCGTCCGACATTGTTGCTGCCTAAAACGGTAGAATATAAGACATCACTCATATGTCTGCTAATGCGGTGTCTGGAATCCCTTTCGCGCGCGCGTTTCTGTATCCGTGTTATTGCTACAAGCTGCATTTACAATGCTGTTCCCGTACTTTCTAACATTCCCATTGTACACTGATTTGTCTCATTAGTTTCACAGTTTCGTTTATCATAATTTATTTATTCATGTAAGACTCGCTAATGATAATATTTAAGTAGGTGATAATATTTAAATATTATAATTTATTTAATGACACATTTCATTTTCGAAACAGCATAGACTGACAGTTTGAGCCGTACAGTGTATAACGAATGTAGATACCCGGTTCTGTCCGTTCACGTGTTTGTTGAATAAAGCTATTCATATAATAGAATAAATATTACTTATTCTATAATAACATATTCATTCTATGTGTTGAATAGTGACCTGTATGCAATGTGAATTAACTTCGTGAGATGGAAGCATTTTATATGAACACTTTCCAAATAAACAATTTAATTAATTAGTAATTATGACATTTCTAGCCAATGCTGGTACTGAAGTGAAATTTTTTTTTTTCTATTCTTCTACGTTATATAAACACGCGAAAAATAATTTTAAACGGCGGCCGAAGCTATTTACGAAGAAAAAAAAATAAAATAATTACTCCCATAAGCACGCATGGAAAGCTGAATGAGCGTCATATTACCGCCAACATTACTACTGCATTAGCCTCCGACGCCTTCGGCGTCTCCGGTTATTAAACTATACATACCCCAAATAAAAACCATGTCGCAGCATGGAAATAGTTTACGGCCTCGCGGGTAACTTCCCGCGGCTTACTGGGTTTTCCGCGCCGAAACCTCAGCACCTTAGTGCAACTCCTTGGCCTTCGGCCTCGGATCTCATTTAACAATAAACATAGATTTATCATGAATTATTATTACCTGTGCTTGAGAGAGAGGTTAAATGTCATTTGACACAGTTAATATGGCGCTCATTCACCTTTCCATGCGTGCTTATGGGAGTAATTATTTAATTTTTTATTCTTCGTAAATAGCATCGACCGCCGTTTAAAATTATTTTTCGCGTGTTTATTTAACACAGAAGAATAGAAAAAAAAATGTCACTTCAATACCAGCATTGACTAAAAATGTCATAATTACCAATTAATTATATTTAATTATACTTCTCTGATGATACAGCTTACTGCTATTGCGTTGCACTGTTACGTAAGGAAACTACACACTTGTAGAAGAAACTACTATTATTTTATTATACAACAGAATATGTAACAGCTATAAGAACTTGTAGACTTACAATAAAGAAAACAACGTACAACAGCGCGTGTGTATTTCTAAACCGTGTGGTTCGAAGCAAATTATATCTGTCCACACATTTTTAAGTAAAGTATTTAACAAAACTATCTACGTTATAGAATAAATAAACTATCCTTATTCATATGTACACCATGTGTAAGTACTTGCATTTGCTCATATGTAAGTAGTACATAGATATTTACGAAATAATTCAATGTAATTTTTGTAGGCCCCTGTTTACCGCCGAAGCAGTCGAGGAGTTAAACAGGTTAGGTACCGTGACCAGCACTATGCTTCAACCGCCCATTCTCACCCCCAACATGTTATTCCACATAATCATTTCCACGGGCTGAGTCAACTGGGGGCTGGAAAAACGCATCTTGCATTTGTGGTGTGCCTGGGAATCGGATACGCGACCTTAGATTAGTTGCTAGGCGCTGCCCGTCCAGTATGCACCACATACTGAGTAATACTCTTCTTACACGTCATTTTTGTATCCAAAAGACTTCAAAACTGTTTTTAATAAAGTATGCAAAGTAATAACTTTTATGAATGAAAGGGGGGAGTGTAATAACAGACCACATTACAGACTGCATAAAGGCATCAAGAATTAAAACGTTGCTGGGAGGGGGTTAAATCCTATGCATTACTCGAAGGAACATCCACCTGACAAAGATCGTTCTGGGGTTGTAGGACCTGGCATACTGTTCTGAAGGAGAAAATTCTCAAATTAAATTTAAACAGAAAAATCGATAATGTCGTGACAAAGGCGACTGCACTAATAAAGACTGCACTAATGAATTTACTGGTGTGAATTATTATAACCAGTTATTGTCTACAACTACACATACGCTTCGTCAACACAGTAATAAGGGTATTGAGAGTATTATGTACGTGATTCAACTATGTATTGTAGGCCTATTGCTACTATAGTGTCCATAAACTACACTACCGTCCCTTTGTAATGCATTTAATGAGACCCAGTGTAAGGAACTGCTGAACAGGTTGTAAGATGTAACGTAAAATTAAATCATCAACATTTTTAATTGGTTTAACCAGTTAAACTTCGTAACTTTAACGTAATAAATAAAAATATAAACCAGTGCAATTAGATTTTTAAGTCAAAGTTTTACTTTAAATCATAATTCCTATTCTTAAAAAACTTCAAACTTGTTAAACATTAACGCTAACAATAGAACGTCACTGCCCTTCTGAGGGGTCATTGCCCCTGCCCTACATAAGGAGCAGTGTTTCTCTACTCCATCCCTTCCGAGCACAATGAAGCCATAAACACATTTCATTTCACAGCTACGAAAATTAAACAAGTTTCATTCACCGCCACTACTGTAGTTATCCAAATTATAATATTAATAATTTCGATGTAAACTGTTAAATAATTTATTATAAGTTTAATTAAATATATGATGTATAATTCATATTAGGTTACATCACTGTCTTCTATCCTTATTGATACCCCCTCCCTTAACACTTACTAACTTTTTCTCTTGTGTCTTTATTTGTCGATACTACATAAAAGGTAAGGCACTTATTATTTTGTAAATGGAAAAACATTAAACGTTAACGTTAACATAATGGAAATTATTATGTTTAACATTAAACATAAACATTTTAAGAACACGCACGATTTGTCTGTAAAAATCTATTTAAGAAAATTATATACACAGGTAACTACCAGCGTTTATTGACTTAAGCTATGTACGCTTACTTGTATTTTTATACATTTGTGCGAAGACAGAAAAAACGTATTAATATATTCACAAGTTATGTGCAGTAGGCTACCATTTAACCTACCTGTATTACATAGTTATGCATTTACAAATACGCACATATACGTAGTCTACATACATACAGACGTGCTAATGCGTATTTGGTACTCTGAGATGTTGCTGAGGGCGGTCAGTAAATTTTGAAAATGTTCTTTTAACACACAAAGAAAACAATATATTCGTATGTTTGTATTAATGAAGTTTCCATAAATAGTGTAGCATGAATTTTAAAGTATTTCATATCGCCATTTCAGACATGAATCAATTTCCAGAAATAAATTCTAACAGTGTAAGCGAATTAGTAAGGAATTAATATTACGAAATATTTAACACGGCCATAGTAAAAGAATGAAAATGTATCCTCTTGGAGTACAAGAATAAGTTAGTATTCTGAAAAAGAAATTCAAAATATATAAAATATTAACCAACACAATGTTAGTAGGCTATTCTTTTATCAAATATGAATACACAAATCGACGTGCAATTAAATATTTATTATTCCGCAAAAACATGGGGGAACGACAAGAACGGTGGAGTGGTGAAGTAACAAACGTAACGCGTGTAGCAGGCAGCGCTGTTATCGACTGCTGTTCTTCATTACCAGTCTCGCTATCACTGACCTATATCCAGAACGCTGTATAGGGTGAATGACCTGTCGACTGCTTGTGCTTTGCTAACCCCTCCACGCCGCCACACAGCTGCTGCGTCATCGCCCGCTGCTCGTACTGTACGCTTACCTGTTTATAACCGCATATACTCCCTCGCATCGCTTCATACTCTCCTTCCTACCTACCTTTGTTGCACTCATAGTACACCTTTTTTTTGTGTATACAAAAGCGCGCGCATTACACGGCGGCTATGCGTTCTGTCCTCTTCTTGATTTTTTTTTTCTTTTTAACGGTTTAAAATTCAGCTCTACTACAAACCATTCTGCTAACGATATGTGTTCTGCTATGAGCGTCTTAATATTCATTTTATTTTAATAATGAACCTAAAATTTTATTTTAAAACATTAAATAAAATATGGAGAGATCAGGTATAACGACGGACGACGTAATAGACTTTGAGCCTTATACTTGTAAAAAAGAACATTAAATAAAAAACTATACTATTTTAGGTACATAACCGTACGAAGTGACAGTGACGAACTGAAGCATAGGTTAGATAGACTATGCAGATGGAACAATCAGAATGTTTGAATCCTGGTACTGAAGACGAAGAAAATCTATAGCCACCCGTTACGTCCTCATACAGAGCGTTCAGGTGTAAGTTTCGGATGGAAATGTAGCGCAACATTAGTACCAACTGTCTCATTAAGCGCCAACGAGAAAGAACATAAATACACACTTTTCAGTGTACAATTATGCATAATTGAGATTCTTAAATGTTAAAATACCTAATGTGGAAGACTATAAATTTTTCATTACTCTGCAAAACCTCACAAAAATCTACAAAAGTAGTCTATTTTCATTTTTATTTTTCATTTTCATTTTTATGATTTCGAATAAGATTCAACAAGCAAAAACATATCAAGAGAACATTATCAAATATTTGATAAGGATTCAATGAGAGATGCTCAAAATTGTGGTATTGGGACTTTCAAGATGGTTGAAAGCGACCCACCGTCTGGAAGCAACATAAGGCTATGCTGAGTGGTTTATTAGATCGTTATGAATACGCTCAGACATTAACAAAGAAGTACTACACAATAATTCAGTGCAGGATGAAGGATACTGTGAGGAGAAAATGGAAGCAGTTGTAGGCAAGTGGTAACTGGCACCTTCACCATGACAATTCACTTGCACATTCTTCGCAACTGGTACAGGATTTCTAGGCGAGACAATACATCATACAGATTGCTTAGCCACCTCATAATCCTGATTTGGTTCTCTCTGACTTCTGGTTCTTGCTAATGCTAAAATCACCACTGGAAGGGAAGAGATTTCAGACGGTAACCGAGATTCAGAGAGGTGGCGAGACAGCTTATGACAATTCCAAAAGAGGAGTTTGCATACTGTTTTGAGAAGTGAAAGGGAAGATACAATAAGCGCTTGAAGTTCCAAATGGAATACTACAAAGGTATGCCCCATTGTGCTAGTTAAGCTATTTTCCTCAAAATACTGCATGGCTGGAAACTTTCTGGACACACCAGTGCATACACACATAAAAAACATATTATGTTATTGTTTTGTATTATAAAAATTATAATCTTAAACATTATCGACATGTATTTGCCAAGTTTACAATCTGTTGAACAATAAAACAAAAAAATGAGATAAACAGGATTGTGCGTATACGAGACACAATCGTGTTGCAATATTTTCCAATCCTTCAAACCTACACACACGCACAGTTAAAGTTAGTTAACAACAGTGTGTAGAGTTTAGGCAGATGGCAGGGCGTACGGGAATGTAACTGATAGTGTCGGCACGTAGCGTCCGTTATGGTTGGATAACCAACCCACTGTTATCTCTACAATATAACTGTCGCTTGACACTATTGTTGAGTTTATGTTTTAGCGTTAAGTGAACGACTTCCCTTTATCATTTTTCACTCGTGACACTAGGGTCAGTAAGGTCAGACCGTTCAATCCAGCGGCAGGACTACGTCTCGACTGACTCCTTCACTTGTACAATCTCGGGTACAGCTTCCCGAGATGTGTATGGGTGTGTGGGGGCGTAACTCGTTAAATATTGCCGTGACTCTTTTCTTGATTCCCTTAGCCGATACGTGATTAGTGACACTTCAATACTTATTTGGAGATAATAAACAGAATTTGCGCAAGAATGCCTCGGGAGTTGCAACCTTTGACGGACTAGTTTTCACTTATGTGAAAAATTAAAAGAATATGAAGGTTTTGAAACAACGCGTAGAAAGTTTTTTTTTCTCCCTTGAATAATGCAGAACGTTTTAAAAATATGCCGTGTAAAAGAGATATGCAGAGATATTGCACTGCATTTAAGAACCGTATTTCAAATTGACACCTCTTTAATAACCTTAGCAAAATGCACGTATAGAAAAGTGATTTTCAAGGAAAGGGCAAAACACAATAAAACAAGTAGCAATGAGTATAAACTAGTCTTATTTTTCACACTACGCTATCCTGCTGGACAGGCTGGCTTCTCTGAGTCTTCTGCTTTTCCATCCAGTTCATGTAATATTTACAGTTTCCAGGTTTCTCTTAACCGTACTTTTTTAGTTCAGATTTCTTCTTCCTATTTTAAGACGTTTGTTTCAACTTTAGCTGTCCGCCTCTCATTCAGTTTTAGTGCTGCATTAACACAATTTTGTCAGAGTCCCATATGTTGCAACATTTCCGTTGTACGTAGAAACTATACTGACAACTTCATTTACCAAAATTAAGAGCGTCAAGAGTAACAAATGTTCTACTGCAAATGATAGACAGAATTACATTGTTTACGAGTCATTTTTATTTTTGAATTTCCCTCTTAGGCATTTCTCAAACAACATAATCGAGCCAAGTGTACTCATAGACCATCGTACTCAGATAAGTGTAAATAAACGTATTACTTATACTACTTAGAGTTCACATACTTCTAAAATTTATACATCATTTTGCCATTAAATTCCTCTAGAATAACTAATAAAAAACTCAAAATTCTAAAATTTTCGATTGTTTATTCTTCTCGTAATCTCAGTTCAGAAATATTTTAAAATGATATATATTTTTTGTAATACCTAAGTAGGTTAGGATAGATAGTCACCTACGTAAGCAGTTTGGCATGAAAGAAAAGCCTCTGAAGCGAGCCTCTGAAGAAGCTTTTTAAAAGCGAAAACCGGTTCAGGCTGTAAGGTAAAACTTTTACGTTTTAACCCGTAAAAAACTTTGTGTTCCGAGTCGGTAGTGAATTAATTATATTTAGAAAGAAAAGCAGTCTGGTCAACAATACGGTTCAGCCGATCGTTTTTGCCCCAGAAAGTTATCACGGATCTCCGTGTCGTGTCCAGAAGCTAAGTCGAGCTGTGGCTAAAAACACAAATTAATTGTATGCTGCTACCCGAAAATCGAACAAGAGATTCTAGATTGGTAGTCAAATGTCATATTCAGTGGTCTAATTGCATTAATTTCTAGAAATTAATTGGTGACCATAGTTTAAGGTCGCTAAAATTTTATCGTCCTCTGCTTATAGATCTATATCATTTCAAAATCGTTTCTGCAGTAACTTTAATTATGATTAGGCCTATTAAAGTTTAAAAATTATTATCACCTCTGAATATTCTGTATACGTTAGTGATTTCGCAAAACGTGTTAATGAACTGTTTATGTTTTCATCATTTCAGATAAGTGAATACACGTGTCTGAAAATTTTGTCTCCCTGCGAGATAAGATAGTTCCGCGCCACCCGACTTTTCGGCGACACGTCTGGGCTGTGTGGCGTCCGTTCTGATTCCGACTTCACACCTGTGTACCTGCTTCGATGGTATCCGATGTAGACGGTAGGAATAGTGTCATCTTAGACTTGAGATGTAGTTACGTAAAAAAAACTGCGTTACTACGACCTAAAAAAAGGACCAAGATTCCATAGTTATTTCTTCTTTTCCCTTCATTTGTTCAATTTTACAACACGATTTCACCGGGTTTAGGTTATTAATCTATTAATCGTGTAATAAAATTTTTCCGCTGTAATGTTTACGCCGTATTAACCCAAATCCAGCCATAAACCATTTATTTAATCCATTTTTTATAAATATTGGACGTAAATAATTAAATAAGTAAGTAGTGATAGGTGGTAGGGATAGTTGATTGGGGCATTATGAAATGAAAGTACTGTCATACACAGGTGATGCTGTACGTCTGAAATAAAATGAGGATGATTTAAAAAGTTTATTCAACTACTTCAATAAAATAATGGAGAACTTTAATATGAAGACTGCTGCTGACAAAACAAAATGTTAGACTCCGGGTAAGAACCATTGTGGTGCATCGATTGAAATCAAGCCACGAGAGACACTGCAACTTTTAACATATTTCTGTTGATATTTTAAACTTCATCGTCTTAAAAAAATAATACCTGCTCAAGCGATATTAAGTAATTTATTTTTCTACCCATCTTGAAGCCACAAATTCTAGTTACCGAAAAGGGATCTAACGTTCTGTCCGAAATCCATCGAGCCATCCAATAAAGCTGTAGTTACAAGAAAGCTGTCGCTTTTTAACGGAACAATTAAATCCTTAAAATTAGGAAAATTAGTCAACTTCGATCAACGGTACTCTTCATACCAAGCATGACGACTTAAAAAACCTATATATGGGAGCTAAAATTCCTTAATGCAGCAACAGAAACGTACCCAAAACGTAGCATCAGGCTTGTGCGCCTATCCCTTAAAAAAGAACAGCATCTGTGCTCCTCAGTCGCCTAGGTGCGGGTGTCCATGACGTTGTGCGAGTCCCTCCTAGCGCGAGCCGTTCGCTTTGGCCCATTGTAGCATGCCGTTCCAGCTGATGCACTACGGCGGCCGATCTATCGATCACGCCAGCACAGATATAACCTTCTGTGGATGGACCCTTAAGGGATCCACGGAATCGTGCCTCAGATATGGAGTCAAGCATGGTATACGATAGACACACAAAACAGCCTTCCCCGCCTTGCGCGACATAGTCTGTACAACGGGAATCCATTTCCTAACTGTCTTGTACTGCAACAACTGGGGTATTGGGCTACGACCAAGACAATGAAAACATTTCAGTGTGCTGGGGTCCTCCGCGCCGCACCTTCTGTCTATCTGAGCAATACACAGTAGTATAGAAGAACACGTTTCTTTATAAGCGGTATGATGAGTATCCTACAAACCGTCATTTAAAATATTATGAAAATATAGTATGAATGTAAATATCACGAAGAAATCGCAGTAGTTCAAGATTTCTGACAAGAATGTTATGTAAACCTGCATGCGTGAGTGTATAGCATTTTAAAAATTAATCATTTCTCATGGATAAAATACACTTAAAGTGAAGAGAATTACGTAGGTATATACAGGATTCTCAAAATTCTACACAACACCCCATTCCATCCGGCTGCACAATACACGTTTTCCCTAACACTACTAGGCGTTTAGGCCATTTTACGACGTAGTATCTTCATTACCTATACTGAGTTCCAACGTCTGGTAATGCTGTAATCAGGCACCTGTTGTACTTAAAAATAACGACGTATCAGAAACACGAAAGCTTACGAGAGAAATCGGGTGACTATTGACCGGTAACACTGGCTGAAGCCAATATCTAAAACCGAACTTGAGCACATGTCTGTTAACTGAGTGTCGGACTACTCAAGCCATATTTTCCGTCGTACCGTTGGCTACATTGTTTAATGTGATTTCTGTGCAACAGTCTCCCAGGTAGAGGTGGGCTAAACTGTTATTTTAAAATACTAGGTATGAAAATACCGTTCCAAAAAAATAACAGGTACAAATACCTGTTATTATATACTATATATACATAACCTATATTATCCTTTGTAAGTAACTCGTTTTGAGTTTCCTGCAGGTCTCCTATGCAATATCTTCAAATAAATACACTGCAAGTATGTTTTTTTTTCGGTAAATTTTCACCTAGATAAACCTACTTGCTGTGTATTTATTTGAAGATATTATATAACCTATACTATATAATTTGTTATAAGAAATAAATTGAAACTAAAAGTATTAACAGTGTTACTTTACACTGTGACTTTATTAAACTATTACTGTTTAAATGGAAATAAGAAACAAGAGAATTTATAGGCCTATCTCCCTTTGGGAATACCAATTTAAGTTTTCACTAGTAGTAAACAAACTAACATTGGTTAGACAAATCAGTTGCGAAACTCGGGGCAATTAAATAATTTAGAGTAGGCCTACACGTAATACCACAAAAAATAATGTGAAAAAACATCAGAAACGTATAATAAAAACATAACGGTAAGCCACAAGAGTGAATGAGAATAAACAAAATTTTACAAATAAAAATAAAAAACAAATTGTAATAAATTAAATATAAATACATAAATAAAAACTTCTAAATAATAAGCAACAACAAAAGTAAATTAAATGCATTACAGTTATTTAAGGAACAGGACTAGATAAAGTGCATAAATGTCCATTACAACAATCTCATCATTTACATGAGATGTGTAGTGAAGTTAAAATCACATTAATAAAAAGTATAATATAGCTTATCAACATCAACCACTCTATAGGTTATAACTCAATATAATTAAATACGATTTCACTAACTACTCGGAACAAAGTTTTTTTGAGTAAAAACAAAGTTTTACCAACCGATTTTAGTTACAAGTTGGTGACTAGTATAATATATAATTTATTAGCATATAATCTGTATTCTATATCTGCATATCACACGAGAATAAATGTAACAGCAGGATGAATTATTTCCTTTATTAAAAACAGCTTCGTCTCTTTGCGCAGAATGAAGTATACAGGACGAAAAAGTGGCTCGTACTACAGTATATACTTATATTTCCTCTACTCGAAATATGCTTGATGCTACCTGTTCCTAAAATACTAGGTGTTCCTAAAATATTAGGTGTTACTAAAATATTACTGTTACTCTGGAACGCGTTGTTCCTTGTGTATCGGTGATACCACTAGTATTTGAAATACCTAGTATTTTAAATAACGCGTTACTGGCTGTTCCTTGCGTTCCAGCGATATTTTTGTACGCCTAGTATTTGGCCTTGGTTTACGTGATCTTGCGTACTTTTTGTGTGTGTGTGTCTGTGTAGGTGCGTAGGGGGTGTGTCTCGACTCGGAACAGCGAGGGCGGCGTGTCTCGACTCGGAACAGCGTCGCCGCGAATAACAGGTATTTCAACTTTTCAGTCACTGTTACATCCGTTCCACAAGAATATCGTTCCAAAATACCTATTACAGGTATATCGGCCCACCTCTACTTCCAGGATTCCTGCCACTAGACCGGAGGTACGTGACCGGTTAATATTCAGTTATCGTAACATTAGTCATGCTATTCACATCTGTAGTTTGCTAAGAACTTGTCAATTTGATAAGAATTTAATTTCTTTACATTCAGTTTTGGATTCCTATCACGATTTATCAAGTTTACATTTTCCTTCTAATATTAAAAAGTTTCCTACGAAATACATTTCACTGATTTCCACCTTTTGATTTCTGCGTCTTTTATTTTTACAGTTACTTCCATATGAATAACTATAAAAAACCCTATTACAATAACTTTACAAAAACCGTATAACCGTGTTAACGGTGGCAAACGAAACAACTGTTATCAGTCGCGAATGAATTTTAAGCTCCACCAATGCGGTTGTGTTCTTCCCATGTTCCTGATTGTCCACTTAAATGTAGGACTACCACGACTGCAGAATGACGACGACACGACGATCGTCTTCACGGAGGTGATGAGATGCGGATGATTGAATACTAATTGTGGCAACACAGTTACACGTTCACATAGACTGAAAATGAGTTATTTCACTCATAGGAACGTCTGATTGGTGCATTGTAAGAACACATTATTACATAAAAGCCTTCCGAATGTTAAGCATTTGTCCACGGCAATTATATGTGATACGTAACATTCTGCGGTATTAAGAAGCAATGGCCATACATCGAACGTAACGGCTAATTTATTTTTTATTTCACAACAATAAAAATACAAATTACAAACAAAGTCAGTACAAGAAATACAAATATATAAATGCTTTTTCTGGTAACGTCATCCGTATCTCTCACGACGTAAGGAGAATGCAGAAGTAAAAGAAGTACACTGTCTACAGCCAAGCATACCACCAACGAAACTTGAAGCAATATAGTAATGCATGTATAAACAGAACTGTTGCCACACACACACTTTCAGCTACGAGAAATCAAGTACCTTACATCTTAACTATCTTCTACGTTTTTTTTATGAATTTTTATCTTCTACGAATGCTCTGCTCGCGCAGCATACTATTTTTCACTGCGATTCTTAATGTTCTTCTCTCTATCACCAGTCGTCGGTGTTATCAGGTCGGAGGCGGTGTAAGAAGGTAGTTATCAGTAACTGGTGGAGAACTATAAAGATGGTATTGAATTTTGTCAAATGGCAACATATACGAGTCACACATGAGGCTGGCGTGCCTGAGAATAAAACATTTCAAATATTATAACACACACCTGTGATTACGTACGTTAATGATTAAACGTTTATACTAAATTAAACGCGGGCGCGGTTAATTTAATATTTCAAATTAAATATTATTTAAAATTTTTCCCTTGTCCCATAACAAAGGCAATTACAATAACGGCAATTCTTGTGGCTTTATTGTAATATTGTAGGAATTGCCAATATTTTTTTTTTCATTTTCACACGATTCTTCTCTTGGTTTGATCTTCAAAAACTGATTCTAATTGCTGAGAAACTTCATTTCATAATCTAGATATTCGCTGAGATTTAAGGTAACACCGTAATCCAAGTAGTTAAAAGTTCTTTTCTCTGAACTATTGTTCTGTCTTATAAAACAATTTTGGCTCTTTTACGTACCACTTCTGTCAAAGCACATTCGCGGTTTTTGAGATTAAGGTTTTAAAATTGTACTCTTTACTTATTTACTTTAGTATGTACAAGTCCCTTTTTAACTTTAATTCAGTCAAAAAAACAAACAAACAAACAATCAGACAAAAAACAATCGTGTTGGTTTTTTATAATATTTCGGCATACCTGGCACATATGGGGATTCGAGTATGGAGCAGCAGAATATGAATGGAGCCAGGCCAACACTCATTAAGTACAGACAGGAGACAAAGAATACTGTACAACATTTTAAACATTTTGGTACCATGGTAAGTAACTATTTTTCATATTGTGCGAAACAATGTGCATATTGTTACGTGGTGTTATAATATTTTCTGTGGTGCGGTCAAAGCAAAACCACAAATAATTAAACAATTATTATAAAACATTTTATAAAACAATTGTATCAAAATTGTTCTAAATTGACAATTTTTTCTCAAATTACTTATTACGCACAATTAACTGGTACATTGAAGTGTACCGCCAACAGTATTACGTATTTAATGATTACTGTTTTGATGTACCTACTAACTGTCAATATCAACGAAGCCGTAGTTAAGAAGGACAAATATAGAGATCAGGAACGGGACATACTTTTACTTATATGAAATACTAAAGAAACATTAAGAAATTATTATTTGTAGAATTCTAATGAGGAATAGTTATTAAATACACCTTATGTAGATCTTAGCTTTATGTACTAAATTAAGGTACAGAGGTAGTCAATTAAAACAATGAAGTGGATACTTCGTATGAGACGGAAGACAGCACGGTAAGCAAGAAGCGGACAGCGGGCGGAGTACGTACAGACATACATAAACCAAGAAGCAGTAATAGGAAGGAGTGTGATCCTAAACCCGAAGACTCATTGTCAAGAACGAAACAGATAGTCTACAAGGGTGGAGCTGGTCAAGATTCCCTTTTCTATCCAGTGAAAACGAGAGGTTCGTCCGGTGAAACATTTGCCTTGTTACTGTTAGGGAACGAACAGCAGATTGTTAATTATTTTGTGTACCTTCTGGTCCCGTTCGTTTATACCTGTGCTGCTGCAAGTTAATGACGATGGTGACGGCCATGAAAACTCTTCAAAGACATTACAGACTCAAGCAGACACATATCTTAAGGGAAAATACAATAAAACAACAAAAACAAACGGATGGTTGCGCTCATATCTCCGAGGCGCTAAACAATTTTATACGTATTAAATAAGAGAAACGATCAAGCCGACAATGGCAAGGTCATTATCTTTGGCTGTTTTTTTTTTTTTTTTAATATCAGCGACCTTGTAACTTGACCGATAAGAAGTGCTGTGCAAAAAAAACTATTTCGAATAGCTTTTAATAATAATAATAATATTAATGTAATCATTAATATATCGATGCAATAAACTGTCGAAAAGCTTAGCCCCAAAAGATAAGGTGAGTGCGGGCAAGCAAGCACATGTAGGTTATTATCGCATAACAACTGTTTGTTATTATTACACACAGCAGATAGATTCCATTATGTAACAACAATGGTTTGGCTCTAAGACGCTGAATTTATATTTTATTTAAATACACAAAAATAAGGACACATTTCCACACAAATAATTTACATCTAATTTTAACAATTAAATTTCCACTTATGTTCCTGAAGTAATGGAAGTAAACATCGTGATTGCATCAAATATCGTGCAAAATGAAGAGTGTCGTAACATTAATTAACGTTGACAGAGTTATTACTTATATTTTAGAAAAACCTACAAAAATTGAGGGGGGAGAGAGAGAGAGAGAGAGAGAGAGAGAGGTGTGTGTGTGTGTGTGTGTGTGTGCGCGCGCGCGCGCTCTCTCTCGTGTGTGTGTGAATCCATCTGCCGCTTTGATAGATCGATTTTCTTTTTGCAGTTTGATTGTCTTGGTGAACAGAACGCTCTTGGTTCTCTTGATACTTCTTAATATCGTTTTATCTATGTAGCATTTGAAGATAAGCTCAAATATTCTACAAGATTTTCTACGAATTTCATTTAAAAAATGTTAATGTTTATTGTTAAGTCGGTAACTATTTACAACAGAGCAAAAAACAAATCACTTATGTGCGTCGTGTGTCATGTGAAATAGACGTTACCAACATCACTTTTATAACTTACGTATAAACATTTTTTTTTCTTTTACCTAATCTATTTTTTTTTTATAATGTAAAAGGTAAGTCAAGAGTATATCGACATTTTGGTCTACGATTACACCAACGTTGTGAAATGTCTTAATAAATTCAGTCGCTAAGCAATAGAAATGTATATTATAATAGCATTTCAAAATGCCTCTCAGTCCACAAACGTTGAAACACCGCTTGTAGTTGGAGAGTGTTATCACCAACAAACAAGAACTCCGCCTTATCATTGAACTCACTTCCATCAGACGGAACTTCATTTCTACCTGCAAGGCTGTTAATCCACCAGTCTCAATTTCCAACGTTCGAAAGCATAGAACAGTGTTGTCACAACGATAATATTATGAAATGTGATTACTTCCCTTTTCGGAAGTTTGTCTTTAGTATTCCTAATATTAAGTCGCACATTGTTGAAATAAGGAAAACTTAAATATATTCAATATTAAAATTGAAAAAATTAAAGAAAGGCAGTTAAACAAGAAAACTGACAACACAGATAGTTATAAAGAAGAGATAAATATTCAGACGGTAAATAATATAATACATTCTCTCTCACATACATGTATAATAAAATTGTGAAACAAAGAAACTGTTATAACAATCCCAAAACCAAGGGCATGTCACCAGCGGCATGATAGTAACGAGCGAGAACAAAACTTTTCTTTCAGGTCGTAAGCTTGTCTCAGAATCCATGGACTTGTGAGCACGCAGTTGGTCCGGCCTCTCTAACGAGAATCGCATAGTGTTATTGTATTCCCTTCGCTTGCTAGAAACTAAAGCTTACAATGTTATTTTTATCCAACAAAAGGTTTGTCTGTTAGTTACACACAAAAATGTATTATAGACTGGCGTTTTACAGAAAGCAATTTAATAACTATTGCTTCCAATAAAATTGTTAACAGAATTAATTACAAGTTAACAGTGTTAATTCTGTTTGTGATATAGCCACTTACACAATTTTATTAATTAAATAAAATTGTTTTCATTTTATAAAACTACGAACATGATTCTTTGATAGGGCTGATTACCTATTACAAGATCAATTTCGACATCAAAAATTTATCGACATGAATTTTGACATGACTATTTCTTTCTTAAAAGTAGTATAACCAGCTAGACCTACTAGTTTGTTATAGACCCTGCATCATAAACAATGCGCAACATAAACCTCCCATCGCAAACACATTTGGTGTTCTACACTCGTTGCACTGCATACACAATGAATCCATCTAAAGCGTTCTACACAACAAATGCATACAAACCGACTACCAGCTTATTTTAATGTTTTAATTTTTCAGTATTGCTTTAATAAATTTTGTACTATGAAAACGTTGTTGCACGTGATTATACGCAAAGGTCTGTGCGATTGCTTTTATCACTGCCTGAAAATTAAAATAAATATTTTGAATATGCTTAAATTCCCTTGACAACCAAAAGTTCGCATTTAAGTAGATATTGAGAAACACGTCTGGCTCGCTCAGCTCTCGCAGTCTGGGTTATTGTTATCAAATAAACCAATCTGACCAAGAAAGACAACAAATCAATATTATAGACAGGGGTGACTTCGGACGGAGAATAGCCCCTTCGGGGGACAATAAGCGCATTCCCACTTGGGATTCCACCCAAAACAAAACAAAAAAATAATATTATCTAATGCATATCTATAGTATACGTGCATTGAACATGACAGACTGACGACACCGTGGTTGTGAAAGACATTCCAAATTAATTTAATGCCGTATCTAAAGCCCGGCTACGATAGAGTCAATGGCTAAGGACCAAATTAAGTCAGTGGTGAGAGTTAAATATATAATTAATACGATTATGACGTTCACTGAAATTTCAAATAAGTGCTGAATTCCCCTTCACAGTATAAGTGGAATGCGTACGATATACGCATTTTACGGATACTCTATCAAGATAAATAAAAGTTTAAATAACACTGGAAAAGACTAAATCATATGTGTAGTGGCAACAATAATATTTATTTCAGATATAGACGTATTTAATAAATGTTTTATTTAACGAACACGTAATTAAACAGCATTTTGTGGGACAGGAAATAAGTTTTAGTGAAGGTTTGATGATTTGTTTTAGTGAAAAAAGGTTTGATGGTTTGTTCCTGATCCACATGTTATGTTTCTACGTGCTCTAGAAAAATTTAAATTAATTAGCCAACGTATCTGCGTAGATGGGACAGATAGTGTGTAGCACACTTGCGTGGTACGATAGTTTCGTTGATGCGATCTAAGGAAACAAGTGTGTGCAGCTACTACCATTTAAGTCGTTCGCGATTTTCGACGAAATCGGTGTCTGCAAACTACTGCAACCACAATGAGACCTTGAAACTTTGAGCCATTTCCGTTCTCAACCGGAAGTCCGACAATTCTGTTGGATTGTTGGCATTTAAGCATCGGAACCGATGAGTTTTTTCGACTCGATCATAAGAGTTCAGGAAATCATCAAAAACTTTATTTAAAGTTAAAATAGTTCAAAATAAGTAATCTAAAATGAGTATAAAGACAATAATTGAATTTTATAACAGTAAATTTTATATTTGTAAAAATTGGCCAGTCATTTCTACATGCAATCAGTAAGGATTTTTTTTAGTTCAATATTACTTAAAAGACAGTCTATTGTCCACTTTGAAATTGTAAGAAGAATAATCTGTTTTGTTTGCCACATTTTTATTAAAAAAATGATATTTTACGTATGAATGTGTGGAATCGAACACCATAGGTCTATAGATTGTGTGTTTTAATTTATTATACGCTAATTAGCACTCAACCTGTCTCATCTCTCTCCCCACGTCGTCACACATTCGCACGCGCGCGCGCGCATGTTTGTGTGTGTGGGAGGAGAGCGAAAAAGAGACAGGGGGAGAAAGTGAGAGAGAAATGGGGGATTTCAAGCAACACGTTGTTTTGGAAAAAGCGCTGATTAATTAAAAAATCTATTGTATTTTTGTTGGGGCTACATGTAAATAAATCTAAATTTAGACGAAAGTTCACGTTAAAAACTTTAATAAATAACTGGAATAAGAACGAAAATTTAAACTAGACAAAATCCGATTCAAAACATACTTTCGCTTATTAGTGTAGAGAAATCACGTTTCTATAGCCGCTTCCACCGATACAGCAGCCGTATAACGAAGGTTCCTAAAACCCACTGAATATTTTATTTACATTAGACATCGTCCGTTCGCGCAAACATTTTCCTGTGAACTATCACATGCAAAATAATTTTCTTATTAAACAAAAATAATGCTATTAACATTAGAGTGACTAAACCATACTGTGTCGAAACTCATTAAGTACTGAACGAAACATTAATATTGTTATGTTGTACACGAGTCATCTGAGCATATACGGTATTAGCCGAGACCGGAAGTGGCCCAAAGTTTCATTCTATATATAGAGGGTAGGCCTACATCAACTGCCGGGACTACGATCTCGTCTACCATCTCCTTTGCCCATCACCTTCCAAATCGCACGCGAGGCACAAGACAGACAACATGATATGGTGGTAGTTTCCCCACGCTTGGCTAGCTCAGCGTCTATTAGAAAGATTCACCAACAGGCAGAACAGAAACAGCTCGAGTTTCCTCGGCTACGCAGTCGTAGGCACGGGAAATCGCGAGGTATGCAAGAGCCATTGATAGAGCCAGTATGGAACTGTACTCCAGGCGTGGAGTGAGGATCCATATGTACATCCTTACTTACACGCCTTATCGTGCAAACGGGACCCGCATCAGAAGTGCCTGTGTTGTGAATATGTGGCCTTGTTGCAACGCAAGAAACTAAGAGTTAATCGAGCTGCACACACATCAGGGCGCTAAGGCTTCCTGCGCGACTTCTGCAAAGTCTTGCCAAATAACGCGATTGCTTGGTGCACGGTATCAAGTGGATCGGTTTTTCGCCAATCGGCGACAGAGCCATTTATATTTATTTACAAATATAATAAAAATATTAGTACTAAAGATAGCGTTCAAAAATGGTTCAGTGGGCAATCAGCATGGCGTCTGCTACTAATCTATAAGAGTATCTGTTTCGATCCCCGGGTGACACTATCCACCCCGAGGTCAATACAGCCTGTGGAAGTGTTTACCTGGAATAACATCCTGAAGCGTAGTATCGGATACACTATCTTCCTTGTGTGTGGTACAATCCTAGCCTACCTGGAATTCCTAAGCTTCTTTGACACGACTCAGAAATGAATTGTCAAAAATGGTATCTTTTTTTTTTTTTTGAAGTCAAAGTAGGATGAAGTCAAAACGTTTAGCACGAAAGGAGACAGGCACACGCTATAAAAGGATTTATACAGTATTTTTGTAAAGAGGGTTATAGAGTAACCGTGACAAATTCTTTACGCCATGAATACGGCGGCTTGAATACACAACCACGTGAAAGATACAATTTGTTAAATTTTGTGAAACACTACTAAGAGGTGTTACTTGTAATGACATATAATTAACAAAATGTCAGTACATGTCGAACGAAATCACGGCAGATACAAGATTGTTCATTCTTAGAGTAAGATTAGTTCACAAGATATAGTATACATTGGCTTTTTCACTCACAGAAAACGCAGTTTTCAACAGGATCGGATCGCTATGATGCAAACGGACAGCAAGGAGAACGCTACAGTTTTAGACTTTTGCTACAGTTTTACTGACTTGCTCACTGTGTCACTGTGGGCGCGCGCACGTCGGTAAATGTGTACATGGCATTACGACTAGTCCTTATCCAGCGCCGTAAGAGCAATGGGAATCTACAGAATAGTACATACTTATTTTGCCGCCCCGACAGACATACAATCCCGGGTTTCCCACTGTCTTCTCCCGGAAATCATTACTTCCGCGTAGCATTTACGCGTAGTTTGATCAAACTAACATTTATTTACAACACAGTACAAATCAGGAGCGTATTACGGAATCCCCTCCAGAGGACGAAAAAGTAGACGAATTTTGTTGATCTCTTCATTTTTAGGCTGTTTTATTTTATTTATTCTTTTCAGCTGTGTATGCTAATATAGTAGTAGCTCTTTTTTAAATATACAAACATGTTTATTACATAACATTAAGGTATACGTTTGAAATTTGAAATATAGAAAAATCAATTCAGACAATAAGTATCTTTTAAAAATGTTTCAAAAACGCGTATTTTTATTGTGTTATTACCGTTTACTTTAATGGGACTGGTTTCAGGATGATACCACTCGTCTTTTAGCCACTTTAATAATAATGCTGACTAGTGTTAACTTCTTTTTCTTTTTTATGAAGCCGACCCGACCCCGGACTCCCCCAAAGCGAAATTCTAGATGCGCCACTGGTACAAACGTTTAGACAACTCTCTTGAAAAGATTATTCGGTTGGAATAATTGTTGAAGACGTAACAATAATTATAACAACCAATGTTATAGACAGTAATGGCCACTGCGATGATTACATATTGTCGTAACTTTAATTTTCTAACAAGAAAACTGTTGAAACGTATTTACAGGGGTCGGGGTAATTGTTTTAAAGCAAAGTAATCTGTCAAAAACGTCCAGAAATAATACAGAGCTTCCCTAAGACACTACACTTTTCCACAAAGCCAACACACTATAATGTTTCTGTCTTATCACTACATAATTTTTTAACCGTAACTTTTGCCGTGATAATATACGTAGACAAATCGTTGTAACCACTGCTTCCCTAGTCAATATAGTCATACACACATTTTGGAGTTCACGGGTTCACTTGACCCTAGTTCAAGTACCTCACGGATTATTTTCTCGCGCACTCTTATACTCAAACAAATTCAAATATTTTAATATTTCATTTTTCTTCCGCGTCGGCCAATTCTATTTTCGATCCTCATCAGATTTGATTTTGATATTTTCCCCCTGCGTTCGTGTCCTCGACCACTCTCACGCACTGTATCAGAGCTGTGTTTGTTATTTTTGTTGTACATTAATGAACCGTTTAGGTGATCTCCCCCTCTCTAAATTCTTCGACATGACCTCCAATGATCAATTTTTGTAGTCCGTTTTTTGTTACATGTACGAAAAATATTTCAATTAATAAAATTCGAAACGTTGGTAGCGTGGTTTTGGAGCCTTCTTTATTAAGAGGAAAGATTAAGTGCCTTTAGGAGTGCCGTTTCCAGCACGGAAATAGATGACTGGTCAAACAGTCAGGGATTCCGGCCCTGTCGGCAATACGACCAAACGATGCACGTGTATTAGCATCTCTTAAGAACCTAATCTAATTCTGTACGAAGATGACATCCTACGAACTACCTTTGCTTCCTGGCGACGTCTTCTAAGCTCATGTATCACCCGCATCTCAACAGCATGTTCCAGTTCTCACCTGTAACAGTATTGTGTCACATAAAAGAGCATATGTCATTTCAACAGAATTAGAGATGTTATTTTGTAGAATATTGGTTTTCTTAGCTTGTCCAATGAAACTTTCAGATACTCTTAACTGCCTACATTACAATTTTCAATCAATGCGACAGTTTTGTAGAAGTGATGAACCGTTAAAATTATGACATCTACGTCATTTTATTATTATCGCAAGTTATGGAATTAGATTACATCAAGAGACAAGTAGCGACACTATTTAAGATTGGCGGATGAAAGCTGGTACTGTATTGCAAAACCAGCGTAATAAGTTGATAACCATATCAACCAGCCATATCACGGCTTCATCATCAGCCGTGGCTTTATAACCCTTGGTGGGTCTTGGCCTGCTCCAAGAGTCGACTCCATTCTTCTTTATTGTATGCCCTGGCTTTCCAGATTCTTATGTTCGGCTTTCTGAGGTCGTTCTCTATCTGATCTTTGAACCTACTTCGGGGTCTTCCACTTGCTCTACTATCCATTGGTTTCTGGTATAAGATATGTTTCGTAGTCTGTCCTTCTTCCACTCTCTCTATGTGGACAAACTACTTTAGCCTGTATATTTTGATTATCCTGACAATATCCGGGTCTCTGTAAAGATAATATAGTTCATAATTAAAGCGCCTGCGCTACATTCCATTTTCTTGTACTCCTCCAAATATTTTCTCAGATCCGTCTTTCAAAGCAACCTAGAAGTACCTCGCTATTTTTTGTCATCGTTTAGGTTTCTGAAGCATATATCAGCATATTAGACTTACAGAATCGAATAACAGTAACTGAACTAACCCAACCTCATTCCATCACGTCTTGCCATGGTTTCGCTCGCTACGTATTAGCAAAAGTAAACTTACATGTGGTGTTTTATCCGCGCTTGTGATTATCAGTACAGTATTAAGAAAGAAAAATTAAACAAAAAAATTTTATTGTAAGTAAAATTGTACAATTGCGTTGAACATCCTAACTGTGGAAGTATGAAATGAAAACATCTGGAAAAACCTGATACAAGTCATTACGAAATGAATATTGAAATTTACAACCTGGAAGTGAATACTTAATTTTAAAATCATAACTCGAGTACCATGGCTCGACTTGTTTCTGCGAGTCGATTGTTTATTCAAAGCAGAATGCTGGAAATTACCAACGTTCTTATCCTTCATTCAGTATTCTACGGTAATTGATGTAAAACGTGACAATTCATTTCTTTTATGTAAGCTAAGTATGTGGCGACAAATATGTAGACATTTCTGAGCAGTAACCAAAAACCTTATATCTGAGCACTGTTGTTCAGAAGCACGTCAACGACACCACGCTCATATACTACAACGACGAAATCATTGAAATACTATAGACTTGTTAGGGCTACTCTGTTGAACAGTGGTTAGTGAATGTAGCCAGTTCTACAATTACGTGGAGCTTCGAGGGGTCAAACAATAACCTAAGTGGTTTAGATTACATTGCATTGCATTGTGGATGCGGGGTGTCTTTGCACCCGTGGCTTGATTGCAGCATCTGGAGCGTGTCCTATGGCTGCCAGGTGTGAAACATAGTACTGGTACAATTCGACAGGTACCCTAATACTGGAAAAGGAAACCGCCAACCAGTTAACTGAGAAGGCGGTGGAGTAAAAACTTTTGATTTTAAGCACTGCCGCTGGTACTGATTCGAGCAACAGATGTTGCCCGGTTCAAGTCCAGACAGCAGACGCCCTGGGGCGTCGGTCGCTCCCAGCGAGGCGGAGAGCCTCCGTGCCAATGATCGATGACAGCGACAAGTAGCCGACTCAGCGTGCTAGGAGGTGGTCAGGAAGGAGAGAAGGACAGTTTCATTGATAAACTCTGGTCTAGGACTGATGTTTTTATTTTTATTTAAAGAGGATGGCGTTATGGCGGGTCATCAAGAAGCGCCCGAGGGCGCTTGACCCGAATAGGCGGTGGTGGTTCTGATGCACTGATGGTTTGTAGGTATGGGAAGTGGAGGTCGAGGCTTTAGCAAAGAGAGTTAGAGCCAGCGACCGGACAAAGGAAGTCAAGGTAGGAACACGGAGACCCCTTCGAATCACGTCGTTCCTTACAAACCAAGGGGACCCTGTCAAAGATTGGAGGGTTCGGGACTGGAAAGCTTCCAGCCTACACCTGTTGGTGGTGGATAAAAGAGACCACCAAGCGGGAGCCGCATAGGTCAGTACAGACCTGAGAAAAAGTAGATAAATGGTAAATGTCGTGCGCATGGCCAGGCGGCTGCGACACGAGAGGAACGGAGATAATTTGGCTCGGACGTCGCGAGCCTTGGCAAGGGTTTCCGTCACGTGGGCGTTGAAGCAAAGGCGCCGATCTAGCCGAACGCCTAAATACTTCACCGACTCTTTGTCGACGATGGGCCTCCCTTCCAGGGAGAGGGGCTGGCATCGGGAGATGGACCTACGAGTGAATAAGATCGCCTCGGATTTCTCCGTGTGATCGTCACCCGCCATTTCCGTAGCCAGTCTGGAAACTGGTTCAACTGACGCTGCAGCTTTGTACTCGCAAATCGCGGGGACAGGGAACTGCAGTGATACATAGCGTCGTCAGCGAACAAAGACAACGTGACTCCGGGTAATACAGGCAGGTCGTTCGTGTACACAAGGTACAGAACGGGGCCGAGGACAGATCCCTGTGGTACGCCGGCGGCGACGGGTCGAACTGTAGAACGGGACCCGTCGACGCTCACCCTGAAGGTTCGGTCGCTGAGATACGACCGAAGGAAAAACACTACGGATAATGGTATAGGGGAATTGGCAAGTTTGAAGAGACCTTCGTGCCAGACTTTATCGAAGGCTTTGCTCACGTCCAACAGCACGGCGGCCGTAGCCGCTCGCCTGTTGGTGGCGTCTGACAAGTGCGTAATAACGCGGACCAATTGAAGCGTGGTCGAGTGCTCTCTGCGAAACCCGAACTGTTCGCTGCGGATGAAACCATCTAGCAGGGGCGAGATCCAAGCCAGCAGGAGACCTTCGAACACCTTCGAGATGACTGGCAAGAGAGAGATTGGGCGATAGCTTTCAGGAAGCATTCGCGGCTTGCGAGGCATCGGAATCATAACGATGTTGGCTGTTTTCCACAGGCGGGGAAAGTACTGTAGCCGGAGACAGGAGTTAAACAGCTCAAGAACGACGTCAACGCCTGAGAGCCGGTAGATTTTGTAGAGCAGCGGCCCCGATCCGGTCAGGACCGGGGTCGCGTCGGCGATTTAGTGGGCAGATAGATGAAACTAGTTCATCCCTGTCGAACGGGAGGGCGAGAAAAATGACCAGATAGGAAGTCTCGGACTTCTGCCGAGTGGGCAGGGTCCGAGACGCCTTGGTGAACAGTAAATTGCGCCTCAATGGAGTCGGCGAAGACCTCAGCCTTGCCTTCTGCCGAAGACGCAACCCCGTTCGGAGTTTCAAGCGGGTTGCGAGTTCTCTTCTCGCGGGTCAATCCACTCGCCGCTCTCCAGACGGAGGCGTGGTCGACTTCAAGAGACTCAAGATGTGAGTCCCATCGATCAGAGTTTACGTTCCGCAGTAGCTGCTGGACGTAAAGAGACTGGGCCTGAAAACGCCTTTTGACGTCGGGGTCACGGGTTCTTTGCCATCTGCGGCGGAGCTTGCGCCGTAGCCAGATGGCGTGGAGAGCTTCCGGAGGTGGGGCCGAGCGTGGATGGTTCACCTCGAGAGCATAGGTGTGTCGATCCATGACACCTTGGACCAACTCCTGAAGATGAGTGGCTCGGAGATCCAAATCGTCACGAGTGACGATCGGGTCCGCGGGGAGCGATGGAAACCGCTGTGAGAGCTCGTCATAGTAGGAACGCCAGTTGACTCTCCTAACAATCTGAGCGGGAGGTCGGGGTGAAGCCGACATCTCACGGGCAGTTATAAAAAGGGGATTGTGATCGGATGAGAGATCCGACACTGACGAGACCTGGATGTGATGGGTCACGTCCTTGGCAATGACAATGTCAAGGATGTTCGGTCGACGACCGGAAAAGGGGAAGTGTGTAGGATCTTCTGGGCCGATGACTTGAAGTACCGGGTCGTCGGAGACGAATCAATACAGAGATTTTCCGTAGGCGTTGGCTGCTCTGCTGTTACAAGAGGGGTGCTTGGCATTTAAGTCGCCGGCTACAATGGTTGGTAGGGGATGATCGAGGAGAGCGTCCCACTCCTCGGGCGGTGGAGGTATCCGCAGGCCAGGCCGGAGATACGCCGCAACAACGCGCAACTCCGATCCGCCGGCGTCTATCGCCACCGCGCAACTTTCAACAAGAGATGTATCTAAAGGGGGTAGTGGCCTGTGGGATATCCGCCTGTGGATTAAGACGGCTGTCCCCCCCCCCCCGAGGGGCGACAGCCAGGCCGCTGGGGACGATCCTGACGAAAACAGATGTAAGATGGCAGGTTGAAGGTATGGTAGCGAGCCAGATGAGTCTCGCAAAGGAGGACGACATCAGCGTCGTACTCCGTTACGAAAGTCATCAGTACAGATCGTCGAAGGACTACCCCATGGGCATTCCAAGCAACGATCCCCTAGCCATTCAAGGGAAGAAGAGGAAAGAGGATTGATTACAAGGATTGATTGAAACACCAGGGCGAGAACCGTGGTAGTATCTGGAGCAGACCTGATGTCAAACTACCAAAGTTTCAGCCCAGGCAGTCAGAGGGTCGACCGGGCCCGGGAAGATTCCCGAGATTCCGGAAGACGGGCCTGACTGGCCTCGGTCGGTGACGTAGATAGCGCAGGGCTCGGTGACGGACGTGAGATCTGATCAGGTTGGAGCTTAGGTTGATGTTTGGGGGTGGGCGGGGCCCGCTGAGGCTTTACAAGCAAGGCCTGTGGATATTGTCGCTGACGGCGACGAGTGCGCTTGGTTTTTGAGCTCCGAGGAGCGGAAGGCGGGACAGATGTAGTGGTCACAGTCGCGCATGAAGGACCGGGCGCTCCGGCAGGCGCCGGGACAGATGGTGCTGCAGGCGGCGCCGAAACGACGACTCCAGGCGGAACTGGAGCCCTGGGAGCAGCCGGAACTGCTGCCGGGGCCTGATATGATGCTCCGGAGAGAGGGGGGAAGACCTCTTTGCGTTAGAGAGGGGACCTGCAACACGGCCTCCCTGCGCGCCAGGGCGAGCAGGAGTCCGCTGCAGCTTCATGGTCGATATAAAGTCTCTACGTCCTCTATAACTGGCCGGATGGTCCCCGCCGCAGTTGCAGCAAATGGCGGTGAACCCCGTCTTGGGCTTATCACACCCACGATAAGGCTCGGCATACCGAACGCAACGCGGAGGGTGGTTGCAGAACAAGCTAGAGTGGCCAAACCTCTGGCAGTTAAAACACTGCGAGGGGCCTGGCCGCGGCTCAAAGGTACGGACTTGCACCCTAAGGTGCAGGAAGTTCTGGAGGCCATAGACCTCCTCGAGTTGGCCTACCTTGAGAAGTTTGACCATAAAACTGTTTACGGGACGGCGATCTTCCCCCTTGCCAACATGCAATACACTTACCGCCGTCTGCGAATAGCCTAGGGCGACAAGCTCCTGCCTGATGGTATCGGGAGCGGTCCAGGAAGGAAGTTCTGAAAGCACAATTTTAATTTCGCGCTCAGATGGAAGCGCGAAAGTATGAAAGGGAATCTTCTTCTCGGTATGAAAAGGTTGTACCGATCGGAAGCCCGGGACGGTAGTGGCCGCAATTCGAAGCGAGGCGCCTTGGCACCTGGCCTCGAGTTTGGCCGAAGGAAGCAGGTTTTGCAGGGAACGAAGAATTTCCCGGTAGTTTAGATTGTCGAGAATGGCAATCGGTGAATTTTGGGAGTGAACACAGTTTTAGAGGGAGACCGAGTTGGAAGATTGCCGCTGTTACCATGACTGAGACCGCGATGTGTTGGAGAGGCCGGAGGCGGGGTGGCAACTAATTTTCGCTTGCGTTTGGCAGACTTGCCCTCCACAAGCGAAAATTCACCGTCTCCCATCCCCTCACTACACATCGACGCACAATCACTATCACTTTCACCATCACTTTCACTACGAGGAGGCAGCGAGGTAGATTGAGGAGCGGTACCGCAGGTTTCCATTAAGGTTACCAGCGGCGCCGGCAAAGGAACGGGCTTTGCGTTCGACGCCATCTCGGGTGACCGAAATGAACGTCGAAGACGCAAATAGGCCTAGAAAAGAGTGACTGTCACCAGCACTGAAACACTACAATGGCAGACAAAGAACACGAACACCAAACGCGCACTGCCACGAATCACAAAAACATTCGCAACTGATAGAGAACTACAGAGAAATTAGTCTATTGAAAGCATCCTACGTGTTGCTTGCTCGGATTATTAACAGTCGTCAGACAAAAAATGCTGATATGCTTACTCGTGGGAGAGCAGAGTGGATTTCGAAAGGGTATCCACTTTCTGCAATGACATCGTTACAGTAGCCCGACAACTAATAGAAGCATAGGGAATACAATCTGGAAAAAATATTGGCTTTATAGATTATGCAAAAGCTTTTGATCGGGTGACTAAGCGTATTTTGTGGGTATTATGGAGCGACGAGGTTATCCGCATAATCTGATAGCCATAAATGGTTACACGAAAATATTACCGAAATAATTGTTAATACCGGGAGTGACAGAACAAGACCAGATGTCATCAACACAGTAGTACGTCAGGGGTGTAACTCATCATCTACCTTATTTTTTGTACGTATTGACAACGTTGTACGACAATTGCGGAATATTGTTTAATTTCGAAATTAGATTAACCCTAATCCATAAATGTATAAATACAATGTTGTTTACGGATGACTAGATAATTTTACAAAAGACAGGGGATGACCTACAATTTGCTATATACCGCTTGTGCCTTATATGCAAGGATTGTAATTTGATAATATCTGCAAAAAAAAAGGTCTATTTTCAAAGGAAAATGGCCAATGTGTTCGAAGATAGTGGAACAGGTGTCACACTTTAACTTTCTAGGCTGTGATGTCAGTTATAAGACCAAAACTGACATCACCAATAAACAACTGATGTGTGGCACCATACACCGCATGCTCGTATACGTAACAAAACAACACACACAACGTTGGAAGTTTATAAACTAATGGCAGCACTCGTGCTAACATGGAAACAAGGTACTTAGCTTACACAAGCCGCTGAAACCAAGTTCTCGAGACGAGCGAAAGGTTGTTCTCTCCGCGATTAAACTAGAAATGAAGATATAAGGGTCGAGTTGGGGTATAAAGCATGAACGATAGGATGGGAAAGTGTTCATTGCAATGGAAACAGCATATATAGAGGGTGATCGATGACTGTCTAATAAAACAGGTAATCAATTGTAGACCCCAAAGGAGAAGAGATGTACGTAGAACTAAAAAAGGAGATGGCAGAATGCACTCCAAAAATTAAAACATGTGGAAATTATATATACATAATTTCACATACATACGTACCGAAAACTTTACTCCCAATTTTATTTATATAAAATTTAATCGGTCGTGACTTAGAAAGCTTCACTGAAAACGACTAGTTAAGAAAGAAATATGCTAACTTCTTTGTAAACGATATAAATGAAATGGTTTGTGTAGTGGTGATTTATACTATAGTTATTTCAGCTAAAATGTATGAACCAGGCAGTGGATAAAACATATCAATGCTTAGACAGTGTTTCGAATAAAATTTCTGGATTATGCCCTAACGGGATTTTTGCTTGTGATTACATTAACATTTTTCTTCTTTCATCAGTAACATGAAGATCTGGAACCTCTAAGAACATGGTTCGGAAAATCTGCCCGTGGTAACCCAGAAAACACCTGGAGACAATATGTCTTTTTAATTTATTTAAAAAAATAGAATTTACATTTAATTACAGCTTATCAATGATCTAAAAATTATATTACTAGGCGGGGGTATCAATCGCTGATTTACTATAGCCTTGGCGTGGAGAAGGACTGTGAAAGCAAGATCATATTTTGGCCGCGGCGAGACTTGAACTCAAGCCACCTCCGAACTCGAGATTCAACAACGCAGCCTACACAAATTTAAAAAATAATATTCATTCAAGGGAACGATTTTTCAATATTGGTAAGCATTTTGTATAAAAATTCGTTAGACAATAACAAAACACGATGAACTGACAGTAAACAATTATTAATGTGTTATTGTTATTGGAACTGGCTAACAATTGCGTGTTTATTGTTGCATCATTGAGTGAAAGTATATACTGCACTTTTGTTGGTTCGCGCGCGCATATCCCGTCGTTGGCGCGGCGATGTAAACGAACTCCTCGGTGGGGTCGGTAATGTTGCATGCTGACCCCATTCTACAAGTGCATCACCGATGTAAATATAGCTTCTGTTTCATTCGGGAGGGGGACAGCACGCGGACCGTGAATACTACTTTGCATCTTAACACTGTTGCTAATTTACGATGGTAAATTACGTTGCATGAATAAACGGTTCGTCCTAAGTAATAATAACAACAACAATATAATGACGACGACAAACACAAAGACTCCGTAACGTACCAGTAATAATGAAATACCGTATTAACCGAGAAATATGAATTTTTTCCGGTTATTTCTCTTTCATCAACTGATTGATATTAAACATCTATTTTCAACGAACAATGAACATGTAACTAATTCTTTACTGTTATTACAACCACAATGTTTCTTTCAATTTATTATAGTACATGGAAACAGTTACGCAAATAGGTTGAGCAATTTTTCCTGTTTTTAAGGAAGTAATAAAGAAAGGAAGTACGGTGAAACATATTAAATTTAATTTTTTTCCTTAAATTATGAAACGTTTATGTCTCTAAAATGTTGATATCATTTTGATTTTCCGTATCCGGAGTGTTTTCGTGTCTTACTTTTCGAAAATTTTAACTTTTTTCCTTATTATTAATGTGGCCAGAATTTTCTGAAAAATGACCTGAACGTGTCATCCTTTCTTTACTCTAGATAACTGTCTTATTTCAGGACAAAACAGGAATAACACTGAAATGCAAAATAATACCAGTAGAAAAGTGGATTCGCAAATGAAGTCGTAAATGTAAAGATAATTTTTCAAGAATTAATAAAAGTAATAACAATCTGAAACAAATTTTGATAAGAAAAAGAGCGAAGAAGAAGCGGAGACGGTATAGAATACTTAGTGAATCCTTAAGAATCATCTGCTTCCCAAAGTTAAATTAAAAAAAAAAAAATTCTGAAAGAACGAAAATTTTTCCTTAAAAATTGTTTGTATCAGTTTAAGAGTTTACGTGTCTGCTTCAAGACGTTTTCTTCGTGTTTAACAGCTTTTCTTTTGGTCTTTTTTCAGGAAGGGTAAATGGAATACACTATCTTCGCTCCTGTTTCTTCTATTGCAGCATTATTCCTTCTGTTCTGTTGTCAGAGAAGGTGAGAAAGAATGAAAGAGTACGGGTAAGAGAATGAAGGGATTAAACAATGAGGTGCTGTATTTACCGGCACTTTAATCCCTGGTTAATTACTATCTTAGTCATTGTTTCTTCCTGTGCAAACTTTGTTACTTCTGCCCTTAGTTTTGTTCTTCATAATGTCTTTATTTCAACAACCTGCGTTTCCTTCTAATTATGTATATAAATAAGAATTATCGAAACAAATCGCATGTCATACTATTTATTACATTATCGTTTTTATTGTACAGGATTGTATTTCAAATGTTCGTAAGTCTATACAAATTTTATAGAAAATAATATTAGCAATCTCACAACTAAGCTGTTAAGTTAGACATAATCCTTTCCTAATTAACAAATTTTTATTAGCCGGAAGTTCTATTTCTATTTCTATTTCTATTTTCTATTTCTATTGTCTACAGAAAACTGTCAGTATTTAGTCAACCAAGTCGTGAACCTCCTTAGGGTTCCTGGCTCCTCCCCCCGGGGGATATAACGGGCTTTATGGTATACAGATTCGTCACTATACTACTATTATCAGAATTAATGGTACGTGTGCTAATTAATGGTGTGGTATTATGATGCACCGTTGCTATACATTACAAAGTATTCACGTAAGACACATAGATTGGCAGTCCCACTATGCAGAAACAGCCGTACCAGTAGCAGCCGAGCTGGCAACTTCTGATTTGTTTGGCACGTAAACGCAAAACAAACAATATTAATGTTTCTACTTTCTACTTCACTCTCACCCTCTTCTTTTCTCACGAGCTCTCTCTCGCCCCGACTTTACATGTTCATTTCTCTTTCGACGGCTTTATATTACGCTGTTCTGCACGTGTTTTACATAATTACGAATTATCGCAATTACTGTAAACACACAATAAATGTCTGCTTCTTAGCCTACAGCCTATTTTGGGTTACGTGTGTTCTTCCGCCCTTATTTAAAGACTACCTGAAGACACTCGTTTCCAGTACACGAAAAAGTTTTTAAAGACACTCTGTTCTTTAGCTTGGAAATGAACTACAGAATTTATTCAATTTATTGATTTTGTACGGATATGGTAAACATTAATTGGAAAAACTCCAGTGATATTATAAACATCAATTATAACACCATAAGAATTTTAATATGAAGTCTGTAAGCGGCTCTGTTACTGTGTACGCTTCGCAATCATACAATACCACTAAACAGAAACAACACGACAGGCCCAGATCCGGCACCTACACCAGTCACATACACCTTCTGCAACGTTAATTCAAGATTGAATTGTTAAAGGAAAGGAAATGCTAACTGCACATTTGTAAGTCGCAAAAGATTTGGTCCTAATGCTTGAAAAGCAGACGCTGACGACGCGACGGGCATGATAAAGACAAAAACGGGGACTCCGATCATTCAGTAAACTAGAAAGAGGTCAAAGTTACATTACATTGAGAAAATCCTCAGGCGTTTTATTACAAGTTTACGAAAGTTTTAATTTTTAGAAACGTTTACTTTAATAAATGCAAATTAAAAAGAAACGAACAATTTTCAAAACGTAAATAATCTAACAAGACAATGTAAACAAAACTGAAATCGCGCAATGGAAGGTACCAGTAAGAAGTATAGTACTCGCATCTTATCGTACGCGGAGAAAACAGAAGGGTCTACTTGAATTTGCCTGTCTAACTGTGCGTTTTTATCCCCAAAATGAGATTATTCATGCCGTTTGGAACATATTAAAAGTGCAACTTTAATAATTTTCACAGGTTTCAGAGTCAATTCAATCCAGACTACATTAAATTAGACGAACAGTATTACAAGTATTACAGTAGCACTATATATTTTGGCGTTATTAGGCTCCCCAGCTGATGACATCACATGCTTATTAGGGTTGACTATTCTTATTATAGCCGTTTGGCTGGACGCAAGGTAATCAGCCGGTGGATTCGAATTATTAGCCATTTTGGGATCAAATGATTTGACAATTGCCTCGTATTATTGCCTCAGATTATTGAATATATTTTACACCATGTGAAACCACAAAACTCTCAAAACATAAAACTTTTCTGAACAAAGTTTGTAGCCGGAACGTCTCTTCGACGATAATACTAGAAAGCGTGAAAAAATGGGTGTTTTAGATGTTTCAATTTTGAGCTTAGGTTTTTTTGAGGACTTGACACAATTCGCTGTGTGTCTGTCTTTACCTCAGCATTAGACCTCATGGTATCATTATTTCTACTCGTAGAGCTCACATCTCCTTATGCAACATATTGAAAAGCGATGTGACCATACGGTTTCTGGTAAACAAATTGTTTGTGAAAATTTATGAGTGATGGACGAGTAATTTACGAGTCGCAATTGTTTTAATATCTGTGCTTGTGATTTACGAGCTTGAAAATGAATCCGTTTCTTTTAACCAACTATACTTGCGTGTAACAGTACACATTGCACAACAATAATTTAAGGATACTGGACATAATGTACAATAACAGCAGGGTTGTAATACGTACATGAAAAAAAAAACAGGAAGACTTCTTATAAATTTTACTCTATAAAAAGAATATTTCCGAGGTAATTTTTAATTACGTTAGGGATTTTCAACCCTTTTCGCAACTTCACTAATGGAATAAATATTCTAATGTAAATGCCTCAGTCTCTACTGACTCCCCTGTACACAGTTTTAGTAAATAAATCCAGTCTCTAAAATAAAAATAACATTTTAATTATTCTACTCCCGTCCTGCTCATTCTCTCTCTTCTCTCTCTTCTCTCTCTCCCCTTTTTCAAAGCATAGGCCTACTATGCTAAATTCAAACTGTTTAAATTTTGTACTTAAAATCTATATCGGCCTAAATATAAATAAACATCTTCTGTGCGTTACAGTTGTGAGGAGAACTGATCATAATGTCGTCGTCCCCAAAATCTTCACGTTTCATGATGACCCGTTAAATAACAACACTTTTAAAAACTCAACGTAACTACAAACGGATTTGTGTAAGTTTGTCTACTTTTTACACACTTATGTTAGCTACATTAGGAAAAGTAGTGTTTTTATTAAAAGTCCTTCAAATAAATGTTTACCTCAGTTTTATAGTAATATTGAAATACTCTAACAAAATAGTTCAGAGTAATAATAATCTCTATTGCACAAACTCTTAATATGATATTGATAGTGCGTTCCCAGAGTAGGCCTATCCACGCTATAAGACATGTACACAACGAAGCAATGAAAAAAACTATTAAAAATCATAAACTTAATTTTAAATTAAAAAGTAAATAGAATAGTTCATTTCTATTCGAAATGAATAGAAAACACCGACGAAAAGAAATAATCAAGAGATTTCGTCAAATAAAATTTTAATAATAAAGAAATTAAGTTCATATCAAAGTTTAAAATTCGCGTAAGTGACGACAAAGGGCTGAACACAATAGATACGTGATGGGTTTTTGGTTGCTCAAGTATCAAAAAAACGTATCAAGTAGATATACTATTAAATTTGTACGAATCACACCTAATCTCACACCAGATGCGACGGTTTATGTGAATCTTTTTCATTCGTTACCACTCACTAGGCTGGGCTGCTGTAAATCGACTAAACAGCATATTCGGTCTGCGAGTCTCCTCGGCTCCAAATAAATGGAGTTCAACAATGAACGCCATCCTTACCAAGAAATAAAACAGACTTTCAGGGAAAGAAAATAGATAAAATACGCTGGAAGTAATTTATTTTAAGTTTCTTTTTCATGATAAGAACTAATTAACATACAATAAATTACACATTATATACTTATTTAAGTTGATATGTGTGTGTGTGTGTGCACGCACTCCTACGCCCGCGTTTTTATCAGTCTGTTGCGCGTTTGTGTAAAAAGGAGATAAAGAAAACACCTAATAAAACTGAGTGTGCCGTCTTATTAGTTTCTTGTACCCAACCTGTCTGTCCCCTGTGTCTTGTCTCCTAGGGAGACGTATATTAGAACACCTCTTCTCTACTGGGCGTTCTACTGGGATTTACAACAGCACTCGATCTTACAGAGAACTGCTAATAATAACAGTAAAATGAACAGAGCAAAATATACTGTCACGTCTATTTAACATCAGACGAAGAATATTTTCTTTCTTCTGCCATTGGAAAATTGTTGTTTCTGTGGTATGTGAAACTGGATACAAAATGTTAGCGTTTGGTTTAACAAGCATTCGTGGGTACAAACGCACATTGTTAGCATAAATCTGCACAAACATCGCAAAACAAGACAAATGAAACCAGAAAGGAATGTTTTAATTATCGATGGATACCTGTTTAAATTTAATTGGTTAATTTTTGAACAGCTAAAATATATGAACACTCAAAGCAAATATGAATTATTAATGTATAAAAAATAAAAACTTAATTAGTAGATCAATAAATTTCACAATTGAGTTTAAGATTTCACAGACGAATCCAACCATTTACAACACACTGGGTTCTTATAAAAAACAATCAGCAATACTTTTAGGGACAGATTAATGTAAAACGTGTTCATGAGTCAGAAATGTTCAGACTGATTTGATTAAAAGGCCAATGTGGTGACAGAGGGAAAGAAATTAATGCGTTTTACATAGTCGTAAGATACGCTTATGAAGCATTTTTTTTTTTACTAAGAAGCAGAGGCGGAACGATTGGGTTATGCCTGAGAAAAGAAGATATACAGAGTCAGACCAGTAAGTCCTAAAGGTAGGTACCTGAGTAATGTAAAGCAGCTGTATAGCAGCTGGTTCAGGATTGAGGTAGAAGACAAAATTAGGGTAAGGTCGGGCGAATAGGGTCACTAAAGTGAAATGTGGTACTTACAAGAAATTCGGTTGCTAAAATTACAAATTAATGTATGCAGCGTATTTCCCACTTATTTTGCAAATAATGTGTAAGTAGTTTTTCTGTTGAATGTTTGTAAAAAAATTTAAATAATGTTTCGTCAGGCGACTACAATGACCCGATTCGTCCGCTATGTGCGAGTGAATAGGTCTACAAGATCAGGTGAATAGGGGCAAAATTTTGTTACCATTTACGATATAAATATAAAACAGTTCCTTACAGTATACAACATATTTATTGAACTACATAAATTAAAACAACATATTAACAAAATTAATTAAAATAAAATAATCATTAATTTCCTAAAAAAAAATTGCTTGTACTTAGACACAGGTAACACCTTTTACGTTTAGTCAGAATATGTTCAGAATATGCCACACTGAAAACATAAATCTTATTAACTTAAAATATAAATATCAACGTTATGTACAAGGAAACAATTTCTAACAACACCCAACGAATTAATAAATTCGTAAATGCGAAGAATTACGGGTCACTCGCATTTACCATAATGTAAACCTTTTTGTTTGCGCACCGACATTTTTATGTGAACCATTTGGCTTGGCTTGATACCATTTTATGTGAACCATTTGGCTTGGCTTGACACCATTTTATGTGAACCATTTGGCTTGGCTTGATACCATTTTATGTGAACCATTTGACTTGGCTTGATACCATTTTATGTGAACCATTTGGCTTGGCTTGATACCATTTTATGTGAACCATTTGGTTTGGCTTGATACCATTTTATGTGAACTGCTTTGCTACCCTTGCTAGAAAAGTCTTGCCAGGTTTGTTGCTAATAGAAAGGCCCGGCTCATCAATGTTATAAATACTTTCTGCCTTGCCAATTAAACCGAGTTATCGTAGATCGTTTTCTAAAATACTGTAATAGTCTGCAACTTCTTTATTTAATCGTTTACATCCGGTCTGAAATAAATATTCAGGTTTCCTTGGAGTTATTTCTAGTCACATGCCTGAAAAGATTGCAAAAAATCTTTTCTAGTTATTCTTGTGTTTTCATTAAATTGACTGGTATTTTATTTTCTCCACAAATTCAAAAGGCTTCCTTCGTAGGTGGAGTTAAAATTCTTTTTGAAACGAATCCGCATTTTTCTAATTTAATTATTCCGTGTACAAATTCTTGCTCTTGTTCCCCAGATAATGTGGTTTGAACCCTTTCCTTTTGTTTATACATTTTATTTCACTCCTGTTGAAACATCTCTGAAAACAGGAAATTGGAATGTTACGTGTTCCAGCTGCTAATCGCTTACTGATTTACCATTACCATTGCAATACAACTTACTCGTTTTGAATCGATTGCCCTTTATACTGTCCATCTGAAACGTGAAAAAAGAAAAAATCTATAATTACTTAATTTTTATTAAATTTACTTTACCCGATTCGTCCGAAAATCTATGAACCAATCACGCGGATATACGAAGAGTGCGGACAGCGAAGAGTACGGACAACAGAAATGATGCGAAGAGTGCGGACAGTGGTACAGTTTGATACCTGAGAAGGGTAGACTGCTTTTCCACAAACATTTAGCATGCGAAGAGTGCGGACAACACCTCCGACTTGGGGGTGGGGGGGGGGAGACCCTGAATACTTCTCGTTTAGACAATATCAATACGTTGTATTGAAGCACCTTTACGTTCTTTTGAAGAGCCCTCGTTTAAAAGAAAACTACTTCCGTCATCCACTTTCAATCACTCGTCGTCAAGAAGAATTTCATCGCGCGTTTTCGGCTCTTTTTGGTTTCCTCGAGCGACACTTATTATGTGCTTGCATTATTCTCTTCAAAGTAATAGACGACCGAGTTTCTGATACAAAATCGTAACCTCAGTTATGCAGATCACCCATTTCTTGTTCATTTATTGTTAAGAGTGTTGACTTGCCTCAGTACAAAGATTTAAAAAACTTTTCTCGCTTGGTAGATTCACAAAATGTATTGTTAAATTCTGACAGTTGTTTCAGCCGATTAGGATATTCTCATAGCGATGATAAGAATAACTAGATACAAAGAATGTGTAAGGTTAGGGATTCTTATATAATTTAGTTGAGAAAACATAATAATTTAGCAGTAAAGAAAACATTTCCTAATAGGTGGAAGAACTATGCTAAATATTTGTAATTACGTAGTAAAATGACTGGATTTTGTTGTCCACGACATGTCCGTCGAGTAACTAATTATAAATATATCAGTACTGACTCGGAATGTTAGTTATCCGAGTCAGTAGTGATATATTTATAATTAGTAGATAAATGAACCGTATATTACTTATAGAGTTTTAGTCTAATTGTTGCATTAAGACTTCGTCTTCTGGACGAACAGCCTATTTCTATCACCCTCTCTTTCTCTTTTTCCCTCTCTCTCACTCGGTCTCTCTCGCTCACGCTCTCTCTCTCACTCTCTCTCTCTCTCACTCTCTCTCTCTCTCTCTCTCGCACTCTCTCTCTCTCTCTCTCTCTCTCTCTCTCTCTCAAACACCACACGCGCGCGCGCGCGCGCACACGCACAATCATATCACATCCTAGCCTGTTACTGTTTTTACTTACTCATCAAATTTAAATGCTAGTGTGTACTGATAAGTATCTGTTACTATGTTTTCCTGAATCGTAACGTATACACAAAGCAACACATAGTCCAAAACACGCAACGTTATTTGATGTTTGATTTCAGCTTAGTAAGAACATTACGTATAAATACAGATCTCCAATAGGTATCCACAGGCTTGTTATAGACACACCATTGCTAAGTTAGAATTTAGAAAGTAACAGCTGTACTAAACATTTTATAACTCGGTGAAATGTTCATATTATTCCCTTTTTGTTGAGTATATAATGCTTATTTAGTGTTATAAAACTATGTGCACTGTATTTGGTTAAGGATAAAAAAATTGATACAAAATCATAACGGTACGGTAATCTCTTCGAACACAGATGACCAATTGATCAGATGAAAAGACATAACGCACTGAGAAAAGAGAAGAAACTGAAAAAACAAAAGGCAAAATAGAGAAATGAAATCATGAGCAGGTTCATGCTGCAACGGTCCAAACTAAACCAAAAGATCAAAAATTAAGACCAAAATAAAACAAATGTGAGATTGGAAAGGCGATGAAAGACTAGCAGAGTATCGAAAAACACATAATTCTCTGAATATATTTTTACCTTTAATAATAATAATAATTAACAATACTTTCTTTCGGTTCAACATACATCGTTTTATTTATCAGTAAACAAAACGTTTCCGAAATGGATTTTTATTAAACATTTTCCCAACAGGACGCGTCACATAGACCTGGAGAGGAGTAGGCGTAATGACGACACATGGTATTAATGTGTTATATGTATGCGCCCACACAGTAGACACTTCATAAACATTTGGACTCTTTATACTTGTAATTATATACGGTCCAACATATAGGAGTAATAATTTTTTCATGATCCCTTCTAGGGTACCGGTTAACTGGTGATTTTTATTAGTACCTTATCTCCTATATGGTATTGATGAGGTTTATGTGTTTTCTTTAGCTGTAGTTGTTTTCTTAATTCGGCCTTATGCAGTATTCGGTTTGTACAACAACAGTACAACTCGTCAGCTGTCAGTGGTAGAAGTTTGTTAAATTCCAATCCCTGTCTGAGAGTGTAGAGTTATAATCCCAAAGGTATATATTACTGTCTTCCGAGCTTCCGCCGACTCTTTTACATCCCTAGAGAGATGTTCAATTCACCCTCTCCGTCGTTTTTACAAATTTTCATGTAAAATCTAAGTAAAATTTAGATCTCCGAATAATTTAAATTTGTAATTTTGCTGCAATTAAAAATATTCCTGTTGTTTACTAATAAGTAGCTATGTACTCGCGCTTGAAGGAACGTTTTTCTTTGCAGCAGAGTCCTAACTAAATATGTAATATGTACAAAGCAACAGTTAGCAACCTTTTTAGTTATAGTAATAGTTAATTAATATTGTTACTTAACGATATAATGATATTAAGTTCTACCAGTTGGAATGTTTGATGTAACTGTACTTTTCGTAATAATGATATCGTCTCTAAGTTTTAGTAATAAATAAGGTTAACAGACGTATGTTATTCTATTAATGCAAATGCTGACCAAATAATTTCATTGGTAAAATCATTAACAAACAAAAGCAAGACAATACTATGATTTTCTACGTAATATGAACAGAAACATATTCAAACAAAATGCGGCATCATATCAACTCGTAAAGAGTTTATCATTCGCCGGAAATAATTTTATACAAGAAGTACGTGAAACCATGCCGTTTCTGTATACTAAAGAACTGGAACCAATCATAACCAAAACTGACTGCAGTAAATTAAAATTTGGCCTACAATTACCCTTTTGTACCTTTGACAAGTTGTAGACGAGGCTATAGGCTATTTTGTAAGCAGTACGGTACACCAGTACATCTAAACCACTTTTCATTTCTTAGCTGATGAAGTATGGGTTAAATACAAGTGGTGGATCTACCTTGAGCGATTTGGGCCCACGTTGTTACACTTTGAAAACGTGTGGCGTGACCATCCTTGAACTATCTGGACTCGGACTCCACTACGTACTAACATATTAATTTTAGTCATTTATGAAGTCATTTATTTTTACATTTTATACACCAAAAATACCATGTCAACCTTTTCATCTATATAAGCCACACTTTGCAGTCCGTACATTATACAGAGGCTGAAAGTGTCGGTCTTCTACCAAAAATATTAGAGCGTTGACGGAACGAAAAAAATTTAATATCGGCTGTATAGCTGGTAGTAGCAAATATGAGTACATCGAACTTGGATACGGAGCCGTCCATCCCGAGACATGGGAACTTGAAGTACGGCGAGTACAGGACTCTGGTATACTATCAACCTTGGAGACGTTACTATTCAAATACCATTATAGCTACTTAAATACCATTACATCAGCTCATGTACTATTTATGGTCGAAGGTGAAACCCCTCTTCGACTGTTCTAGGACTGATGGGGACCTCTCTCCCTCAAGGTCCCCAGTGAGCAATGCATGTGCGACCGCAAACGGGCACTGAAGTGTACTGTTCCCACATGATTCGAGAACACCAATCTCATATCCAATGGACTTTCCGGCGAGCAGATAGTTGCAATTGTCTTCTGGTTTATGTATCTTTGATTTTAGCTGGTGAAGAGAGTTAGTTTGGAAACGATTACCCCCTAGCCTGAAACATATCAAGTGTCCATCTGCATTGTTTTTATCTGAAACAGTATCGACGATCACTCATGCTTTCAGGCTTAGTTCTTTGATTCCTCTTCTTTCGTGACTCGCCAGCCTTATCAAACCTATTTTTAGTCTCTTCAATTCATCATCTAATTGGACTGCAAATTGCTTCAAGTATTCCAATTCTGTTTCCCCTACACTTTATTGTATACCTGTACCATAGTTTACAATGTCGTAGGAACCAATCCTGTTGTCTTAAAATATTCCTCACAACTTTGCCTCTCCTCTTACTTCATAAACTTAGTTTTTCCCTGTCTTCCTCGAACAGAAAATCTTTATTTATATTTTATCAACCCATTTAGTTCTCAGTTTTGTTCTTACAGCCTTCTTTCTGCTTTTTCTATTGTCCGAATCTAACTCCCACTAACAGCCGCATGCCAGGAAAACGTTCTCTTAGCCAACGATATTTTGTATTTGAAATCCTCTTTGCAACTCCTATATTTACACTTTACTTTCCACACAGCGAAATGAGATTACTTCCTCATCTATAACATACTGAGGTTTCATATTTATACTTTTCATAATTGCTTCGTTCTTACCTTTATTGATCTTCATACCGATTTCTTCTCTTACCGTTCAATGTATTTTCCAATTCATTTTTTTTTTCAATCCAGATAATGGATTTGACTACTTTTTTAAATGAATGAACCTCCTTCTGACGTAAAGACGTATCCTAATTCCATGGGTAGTTCTAATGTTAGAATAGCGCAGGGTTCAGTATAAAATCTGTCTCATTTAGGACAGTATTAGATAACTGCGAACTCTGGATTTATACGCAATTACGAGCGAAAATTAATTACATTGTACTGATAAACAAGGAACACCAATATCTAGGTCACACGCGCATTTAATGTAGCACTTAAAGCGTCATAGTCCGACGAACAATTCAGTTGTATTAAATAAAATACAAAATAATTACTGGTACAAACTGATAACTGTCTGTATGCCTATCTGCTAAATAACTATCTCTCTGTCTGTGTATCTCTCCCCTCCTTATTATCACTCTCTCCCCCGCTCTCACTGTCTATCAGTACTACACGTGCACGCAATCGTAGCAAATGGTCTTGTAAAAAACACTATTTAGGTCAAGTGCTGTGTTGTCTTATGCTTCTCAAGTGCAAAAATCTTCACGTCGACTGATTAAAACTTTAATTCTCGTATTAATTTTCCACCCGTAAGTGTAAAAACGAGTTTTATTACTAAATTAGACTCACAGAGTTACAGACTTTAGCGGACTGTCGATTTTAATTAGATTTCAAAGTTCTTTGTTATAAATTGTATTGATCATGATTTCCAAAGTTAACAAAAATCGATAGTAAGTTATAGAATTTTACAGCCAGATTGTAATCAATAAATTAGTATTAATAAACTAGTACAAGTTTAGTAAATTAGAACCATTATTTTCTTATTGGTAAAGGCTAAATATGTGAATGTAAACATACATTATGTATTTACATGATAAATACTACATATGTAAATACTACACAATATGTAGGTTGTGTACAACATAAAGCATTCATGTAAAATGCTTTCATCTGATTATAAAACTAAGCCTACTATTAGTGACCACCTTCATGATATGTAATTTCATAATCTTGAAATTAAACCCGGTTACTCATAGGTACTTGATGGAGTCTACCTCTTTTATCGTATGCCTACTGTACTTCCAATAAATTAGAAGTTATTGCTCCTTGACAATAGGTTGTAAACATCAAATAAATATAAATACGCCTCGCCTGCTAAAAATTCACTAGTAGTAAACTGTTTCACGCTTTTTTAAATCAGCGAACTGCCTTCTCTAGTGTCACTTCTATTATATTATTTACTCGTAAAAAGAACATCATAAATGCACAATGTTCCTTGTATAAATCCGGGCGTTTATACAACCTCTCAGTATACCTTAAACATTTATATTACAATACTTAATTTATATTTATTACTGTTAAGTATATTTTATAATATTTATAATTGTGCAGTGAGAATAATCATAAATAATGCGGGTGTCAATCCGAAAGAACAACACACTCGCGGAAACCTAAGAATTATATAGCCTATTTATTTGTGGCTGATACACGTTGACGATACTTTCGTCATCTGGCCTCACGGGAAAAGAGACTCTTTCATGGACTATTTTAACTAAATACTCATCCAAGTTCAGTGTATAATCAGAGAATTGTCAGATACTTCTTCATCGTTAATCCTACAAAATAGAGATGACGCCTCGTGCACACAATCAGCGGAGAAGGAAATACAGAAGTTATTACCTTTACTCCAGCTCACGTAATCACCCGATCCAAATAATCGGAGACATCAAAACTCTGGTTCACCGATCGTTACAGTTAGCAGACTCGGAACAAAACACAGATATTGGACCACGCTTAGAGACGGACTAAACGACTACACGGACAACTGTCACACCACCCTACATCCGAGGACATACAGACATTAGCTGCAGAAGTCTACAATAGGACAATCTACGGACCACATCAAACTGTCGGATCATTGTTGAAAAGTCTGAAAGAGAGAAGCCCTCTAAAAGCACAAGGGGTATATGAGGTATCTTGTGGTCCCTGCAACCACTGCTACATCGGCCAGTCAAACCTCAACATAAGCCTGAGCGTCAGAGAACACATGTTTGGAATGGACAAAGGTCTGAAAAACGTTTGCAAAAACCCAGCATACAACTGAGACTGGAAATAATATCGATTTCGACGCGACGAAGGCACTGGTTGCCACGGACCTGTTGCAGAAACGCATCACAAGTAAAATAAATGAGATTAAGAAAATATCCGACACTCTCAACAAACGAGACGACGGCTTGCGACTTCATCCAGCCTGGAAGCACACACTAGCAGACAAGTCGACCGCTTATAGAAACGAATTCGGGCACAGTACTATAAATACAAGACCGGCCTATAGACAAGTCATAGGCTAGCAGACATGGAGCTGCCTAAATATTGCGGAAAATCTTCGAGAATCATAACGCGGTACTCAACTCGAAAAAAGGAGACACCGTTATATACCAACTATAACTTATTCAAGGTTTCTCATGTACACTAAATTACTTTATGTCTTGATGAAGTAATAACATAAACAATAAAAAAGGATTGAATATATCTTCATACATCATGCACACTTGTAGGTGAGAGTGTAAGATGCGTACATACCTATAGAATATTAACTAAGTACCGTATGAACTAAGTTGGTAAATTACAATCAATATCGCAACACATTGACCATTTTAACAACTGTTTTTCTCAGGTCCTAAATTATAGACCTAATCAATCCATCGCAGATATACCATTATGCCTCTCTTTTTTCTTCCATTAAGCTGCATTGTCAAGACTTCCCTCGGTATTTGATCCCATGTCATCCTCATCAAATGCCCGGCCCACCTCAGCCTTAATGAGCTAATATATTTTATAATGTACTTCACTAAAGAGTGCGTATAATTCTTGATTATAACGTATCTGTCATACACTCCTTTCAAATACTGGACCATACATTTTCTGTAATATCTTTCTTTCAGAAGTTAAACGGTGTCGTTCATTTACTTCAGTGATGGTATATAACAGCCTTTATACAAGTAATGGACTCCCCTTATTGAGACGCATTAATTACCATTTTAGCGATGCGCGTACTGTTAATCTAGAAGCACGTAAGGTTCTAATATTATAGTACAATACTGTGATGAAAATTGAATATCCTTGCTTATCACAAAGAAGCAAAGTAACTAAAGTGCGCCCCGTTCATACACACACAACACTATACGAGCGTACGCACTGATGACGACGCACAGCACCGAGGGAAACATATACAGCACGGCACGCATTTGTTTCTAAAAATAAAAACAGCACGAATCAAAAGGACGTGTGTGCATACATGCGGACTGAATCACGGGGACCCGCGCTTGTGTAGCGCCTGCAATTAATGACTACCCACTGCTTCCTGTATACTATATACGTAATACCGTTGTGACGTTAGTGAGAAAATAAATAATTCAATTGCTACCTCTTAACGGCTATTTGACTAGTAAGCTCTCTGAGCTGCAGAACTCGTTCCTTATTTTGAACGAAATTTGGATAAATTTCAGTATTAGATATTTGTTTAATAATCAGAAAAAATACGAAGACCGCAGTTGCTCTACAATTTTTTTTTTTTTTTGTAAAATAACTATTACAAACCACACAGTCATACAATAAGCAACACAAATTTCGAATTCTTCATTGAGTTTTTAATTTAACTTATAACCATAATGCCTATAAATAACAAATAATTGAACCCTAGCTTTTAAATTAATGTGTGTTTCCAAAGATATCTATAGCTCTGTACCTAATATTTAGTAGCTATACCTACACTAAACGTTAGTGTAATTAATACGCCCTGTACCCAATACGCATCATTGATAAAAATATGTAAAATTTATTTGCAAACATTTATTAAAAATGTTCTGAAGACGGTCCAAAATTTGTAACGAATGTTAAAATATATATAGACCTATTTTGTCCAAAATATTGGCCTATTTAGGCCAAATTATTAAAGATACAGAATTTGTGTTTTGAAAAAAATTCTTCGCAATTTTATGCCCTACTTCAATTTTTTGTCCGGTGTCGTGTTCCTAGAGTTAAAAAGTTTCATAATAACACTACATTCAGATTTGGGTTAAAATTCCCTTTAATCTGATACTCAGCATGGGTGCTTATAATTTTTTCAAATTTTTTGGAATTTCCAAAACTGAACGCTGTATTCATATTTGCATAAAATTATCTTAATTTGATACCACATATGTAGTTTTGCAATTTTTTCAAAATTTCGACCGGTTACATTATTGCTTTCCACCCCCTCCCTATTTTTAGGGAGATCACTTCCAAAGCCATTAGTAGTCTATGAGGTAAAAGTGTGGATACGCATCAGTTTTACGAAATTCGGTTGATGAATTCAAAAGTAATCGTGAGACTTGGTCCAAATAGACAGACAGACAAACGACAATCGGTCGAGTTAAAACTGAGAACTGGGTTGTCTTTCTCAACAGGAACCTTATAACCGAAGTGGGACAAAGTGTACATTTAGTCAATGACGGATTCACCGGATTCAAAGAGCCTGCCTTAAAACAAAAATAGCCGAATATTTGTTTATACGTAATTTTACAGAGCACAAAAAAAATAACTCATATTAAACGATAAGTATGAGTAACGAACCCATTAGAATAATTTAGCTATAAGTAAGATGAGGATACAACTTTGAAAGTAACTCAGTTTTAAACAGTTTTTGGTACAATTTCAACATCATTCAGCAAAACACAAACCGATTTTGTACGGTCATATCCACACTAATGTACAGTTGGGAATGATAGATATCTATTTAGATGTATTTAGGAGCTTTAAAGACAGCAGAAATAAACTTTCTTTGTATAGTACAAAACAATAAACGATAGAATAGACAGGTGAAGTTGATATACGGAAAGTACTAAAGTTGCAGAATTTGCGAGCACAGCTGTTCGCTACGAATCGCGTTGGAGGAACCATGTTATGTTCTTGCCTTCGAATAGGTTACCGAAATAAATGGTGGAATAGTAGAGCACTCACGGTAGAAGTCACCCACGATATTCAAATCTGACAACACGAAATGAAGGTGTCACCGAAAGGCCCAACAAATAGCAGTTCGGCACCCATCTACGACGAAATTGAATAAGAAAGTGACTAAATAATCATCAAAACTGAATACACATATCACAAATGTACATTTTTGTGCTGCCAATTCAGGAATTATTAAAAATAAATTCCCCTTATTAAGTTCTGAATCCGCCTCATCATTTCATTTACGTATAGACAGCGGAAAACTTCCGTGACTCTTACCTGTGTCTCAAAGGAATCAAACTCAATTTTCTACACATTTACGTTTATCACAATACTTATCTTTCACATAAGATCGTTTTCGTTACGTAACAATAATGGTTGGAACAAATATGATCTAAATGTCTCAGTTGCTTTCTTAATATACGTAAAAATTCCATATCTCCTTTAAAAACTATATTTACATTTCAGCCCTTCTAGTCTGCTTGACAATAACATTATTTGTCTTCTGATTCCTCTGTACTTTTATATTCGACAATTTATCTCGTCCTTACGGTTTTCATGAATCCTAAGGGACCGACGACCATGACTATGAAAATTTGAATCATTTTATATAAACAATTTAATTCGTTAAATAAAAATTTGGATCGCTTAAGTTTCTTACAGACATTATTCGCACAGATTACTAAACTATATTTATAAAATCACTGCCTGTTTATTAACACATTAAGGCTTACTGTCGCGTGACGTTTATTTGATATTCATCACAAACTTGGATCTACAGGTCGCAAAACCCGCAATGCGGAGGGCCCAGATTCTTATGGGGGCCCGACTAATCTGAACATGACGGAACAATTTACATACTGAATTGAAAAGAATTATAGAAAATGGATAGCAGGGAATGGGGCGAAAAAAGGGGAAATGAAGCCTCTGTTATTACAGAAGCGTCAACAAAAAATAAAAAAACACGTTTTGAATTGACAGAGTAATAAGTTTTCGACACTATTGGTTCAGAGTATATGCTTTTATAGTCCTTTTGGATGTTACCAACAGCGAAGTAGGCAACCGTTTTTCAGCTCTGGAAAAAATGGCAGAAGGTTTAATGTTACCCAGAGTTCTTTTTCAGTTACGAGACAATGAAATTTTTGGCAGAGACGATAAAAATGACACTGGGCGACTTCTATCATTAGATCTAATAATTATAACTCCCTTCGCTCAAGCTTACAAAGTAAAATTTCAGAACTCAATACACTTTTTGAATCGATAGGACTATTTTATATTGAAATCGACACCATCATTTCTAGTTAATCTGATATATTGATCGCCATGGTTTTATTCTTAACTTTGTAAGGCTCCATTCGCTGATAGGTCATTCTCCATCTTCAAGCAAATCAAAAGCTTTTGAGACATTCAGTAAAACAGGTGAGAGAGAGGAGGGTGAGACGGATACACAGACAGACACAGGCAGATATAGTAATATGGTAATGTTAGCCACTGACGACACTGTTCTAAAGTGTAACTTGCCCTCTATTCTATCAGGAATGCATTAAAAATATCTTCCTTAACTTACACGAGTTTCTTGAAAAATTGTGTCTTTATTTCACATATGTGCCTTTTTCTAAGGAACTATAAGAGATAGAGTCTTGACATTTTTACTGTATGTGGAATAAGATTACATAGGCCTATGTGGAGCCAGAATTATGTAGAAATGCACTCTATAAAAAAAATTGAAAAATTTAAAACTCTTAAAAATAGCAAATTGTTTTGGACATTTAAAAAAATCAAAATTTTTTTAAATGACCTCAAAGTATAATTCTGCTCCCAAAGGTACAAAAATGTCCTAAACGTAACACGTAAAATTTTATATCCCTATCTTTTATAGTTTCTGAGAAAAAGGTACATAAAAACACTAAAAATAACATAGGCGAGATAGTGAGTAAGTCCCCAAGATTTTACTAATCTGTGTATTGATAGTAGTAGAAGTAAAAGATATTATTATGGTTTTTTGTGGTTTTTACAGTTTCTACTAAAAGAGGCGTAAGACGCGTATTTGTCTGCACTATGTTTAATATTTACTAATTGAAATAAACACACACAACTTTTGTTACAGGAGAATTTTCGAGTTTTTGTAGGGTGGGGGGCTTAAAATTTCTAGATCAGGATCAGACACACTCGATTGTATTGATACTGAAATAAAATAAAATTCTTAATAAATAAAACCGTAAAGATCCTGCTAACAAACAGTAAGTGAAAAAGGAACGAAGAAAAAACAATAAAAAATAAAATCTTGTGAGATGTAGATGTACAAATTTTACCAAAAAAAATCTGCAACTACCTATTCCAAGTGGCTACCGACAAGTGCTGTCTAGAATTTTCTTCGATCTGAGGATGAGGTGACACTCGCAATGATTGTTGAAAGCTAGTTAAAGCAGCGGTTTCTTTAAAAAAAGTATACATGCAGAGTACGTACTTTACCATTACATGCTGGAAGACTTGCACAGACAGAAACGCACGATTTAGAGATAGTTGTGACAATACGACTTATGACACTCCATCTTCCCCACGCCCTGGTCTGTCTTGTGAAGAATTTATTTGCTGTAAAACTGACATTCTTTACACATAATCCCAATCATTAATTTTTATATCTTTTTGTACTTTTCGGTAAAAGAATGTCAATAACTAGCATCTCATTCACTTGGATCGCCACTCGCTGAAAATTAAGTGGCTACTTTAAATCTTGGACCACCACAGCTCTGAAGTAGCTGTAAGCGAAACGTCTAGCTGCTGTGTACTAAAGCAAGTCAATCAGTTATCTCGAGTATGGTATTGGTAAAAAATATCACAGCCTGTGTAATGAACTCAGCGGCTAGTTTACTCTAGAAATACTCAACCTGCTTTTTTCAACGACTGAAGTATTTAGTTAATTTTAATAATGAAAGAATGCTGAATGAACAAGCATGTTAGAATCTTACTTAGGATTTTATTTTGATGGTTGCTGGAGCAACGAATCATACAACCTGAAAATTAAAAATTATTATCAATATGAAGAGGCAATGATTACAAAAACAAAAGAATTATTAAATGGGGAAGTGTTTACACAAAACAACTTTTCTATTTTTCGATGACTGTTTTGTCCAACCTGTCCTAATCATTTTTTCCACTGATCTTTATCCTTCCATTCCTCAGGAGATACTTTTCGTTGTATGACTCTTGCAAGCTACTAAAAATAAATGTATATTGTCAGTAATATTCATTAATCCTCAATTTTCCCAAATTTATTCTCAAAATTTAATTTTTTAATTACTAAACCCACTGAGACACGTTTCTAAACAGTGTAGCTACAATCCATGATATCAGTAGTGAGGCTGAGAAGTGTTCAAGTTCTTTGCTCATAGGTGTTTCAATTTTCAAAATATTTTGAATTATTCAAAGTCTTTGAATCCAGTGTTAACAAAACAAAACCACTTATCGGCTCTTGGCTAGTAAGTGCAGACTGTAAATTCAAAAATTAAATTATATATTTGCGAAAATTGAGTTGAAAATTTTTATTCTACAGTTATTCCGTTTAGACAGTTTTGTTATTTGGAAAGTAAACTGATCGCATCAGATGTTTAAGTGAAGGGGAGAATATCTACAAAATTAGGACGTTATGAATAAGAAAAATTGTCAAAAGATGTAGGTAATTCTTTGTGACAAAGTTCCTTGATCATTTATGAAAATAAAATTGACTTATGGATGTGAAAGTTAGACATTGGGAGAGAGGAGGAAATTTATCACAAAGCAGCTTCATAAACAAAAAATAAACACGTCGCATTTCTAAACAAACTAATTTAGAAGAATTCTTAGTAGGCCTATTGCTCTTGATTTTGTTGTTGTTGTTGTTGTTATTATTATTATCATCAATTTTTCTGCCTGACAGCAGGTCTTCTGTCTTGATCTATCGTTGAGTTTGCGCCGTTGCCTAGATCTGATATTGCCCTATCGTTGGCTCTTCTTTCAGTTCCCAGTATTTCCTTTGTCCACCAGCTGAATTCTTCTTCTTCCAAGCCCTGGAACTGTCCAAGTTCCTTTCAACTTTCCCTCGAAGACGCCATGCAACAGGTAATTTTCTTCTGATTCAGTTGGCTTTCCTATGACAAATTGTATTCAGAAATTACCTTTTCTCGTTCACTCTTCTTAAAACCTCTTCACTTGTCGCCTTCTCTGACCACTTTACTTTTTCCACTTTTCTCCAACAATACGGTTCAAAACGTTCAATTTCTTCTCCATTTTCCTTAGTGTCCATGTTTCCAAACCATATAGCAATGCTCCAAATGTAGCACTTTATCAGATTCTTCCGCGAATCCAAGCTCAAGTTGTCAGTAAATAGTGATTTCTCCTTAGTGAATGTAGTCTTGGCCTTAGAAATTCGTGATCTGATTTCCCTGGTGCAGTAGGCATACTGGTACTATTGAATCGGTATCCTAAACTTATCAACATTTCTAGTTCTTCACTTCCTACAATGATTCACAGCGGTTCTTCACTTTCTCGATATTCTCATCACGTTTGACTTAGCTTTGTACCTCCATGGACTTTTCATTCCATATTCCTTCTTGCTTCCACCAGTCTGTCCATATTGAACAGTTTCTTCGTTCTTTGCCAGCAGCACAGCTCATCTGCACATTTGAAGATGCTAATGGTTCTCTCTTCTATCATGAGATCACCAGCTCCTTCCAAGGCTTCCTTGGCTAACCATTTTCGTAGAGACTAAATAGAATGGGTGATATGAAGCATCCTTGTGGCACGCCTCTTCTCTTTCCAGACTCGCGGTCTCTGCACAGTACAGGCGGACCTTCACTTTTATTCTAGATATACGTTGAGCGTTACCATTCTGTTCTTTTAATTATCACCAATTATTTACAATATTTCTGTAAGCTTTTTTTCTATTTCTCCCGGGAAACAGACACTTCATAGAAGGTTCTCTGAAACGGTCCAAATTACGTCTATAGTTACTCCTCCTTTCCTGAAATCGCCGAATTGGTATTCTCCAATTCTCCAATTACATTTTCTGTCCTTTGTACCAATCCCATGTTTAGTACGCGTACTTTCCTGTATAAAAAATCAAGCTAATGGTCCTGTAATCGCTACATCTCTAGGCTTCCTGCTTCTTTCAGTGTGGTCGTAATCAGCTCTAGGAAATTCCTTGGCTACTCTTCAGTTTCGTAGGTCCTGTTGAAAAGTTAGGTCAGCTTCCTTGTTTCAGTTTCTCTTACTACCCACTGGTATGTCATTTTCTACTGTGGCACTCATTCTCTTCATGTCCTTTACGACTCTTTCCACTTCGCTCCTCGGTATACTACATCCTTTTCAGTCTTCATCAATTATCTCTTCTGTTTCCATCTCTATACCTTGTGGTTGGGTTGTCCTATCGTAGAACTTTCTTATGTAGTCTTCACACACTTTAAGACTTTGTAGTTTGTTTGTAGCAAATTTCCCTTGATAGTCTTCTGCACCAAATGTCCGCATCTTTATTCTCTTTCCGTGCCAGGTCTTTCATCTTCAGATACATCAGGACGTTTGCTGAAGTTTCATGAGTTCGTAACATTTCTCGTTGATATACCTCTCCTTTGCTCTATCAATCTCTCTTCTTAGTTCATTATTCAATTTCGTATAGTCTACAGGATTGATGATTTTTATTTTATTCTTTCTTTCATCTTCTCTAACATCTTTTGTTTGTCCATGGTTTTTTGACAGTTCATTCCACTTTTTCAACTACATTATAAATCATTGTTTATACTCTTCCACTCGTTGCTTGACAAGGATTTAATGAATCTGATAACAGTCTCTAGGACTTTTCCATGTGTACAACTTCCTTTTTCTTCTTGTACTAGCTACTGGTTACTACCAAATCATCTTGTTTGCGGAAATCAATGAACATGCCGTTTCTTCTCCCTAATCCATAATGTCCCCACAATATTTTGCTCTTATCACACAGAACAATTGACGGGAGCAAAAGAGGAAAGGATGTTAATAAAAATTAAAAGTAGAAACATTAAATGTTTAGGACATATAAAATTCAAGTGCTTTATGAGAAAGCTTCTTAAATGAAAGGTACCTACATGATTAGAAAACTAGAGAAGTACATAGGAAGAAGTATTTAGAAGATATCAGGATACGGAGGGAATGTGAAAGCACTGGAAGCGAGTGGTTCCATCTAATGCAGACCCTTTATTCTAAGCAAACGGAAGACGAACTGTAAAGTTAGAACCTGGCCTGCATCACTTGAAACTTCCCAGCTAAAGTAGGCAAATAACTATAAAGCTTGGAGCGGCTGATACCGGTGGAATACCATTATTCCAATCTCGAGTTCAAGATTTGCCGCTTTAAAATCAGAGTTTCAAACAACGGTACTCACACGGGAAAACGCATATTTTAATCACGATATTACATGTAGATCGATTCACTTAAACATTTATGCAATCCATGTCTTCTGTGAATAATATTTCGTTATACCTTTTTATTAAATGTCAATATTAATTGTTAATCAACGTATTTCTATTATACTGTACGTACACATTTTCAGAAATGCAAAAACAAAATTAAAAATAAAAACAAGAAGTTGAAACTCCTGAAGGTGACAATCTGATCGAAAACAACATTTGAAAGGTCAATGTACGCTGTGTTTACATGTATGGCCAGGCCAGGTCTAATGTTCGGTATTTAAAAGGCGTGCGCGCGTGCGGTTGTATGCAATGATTTGAACACTTTCGCAATGAGATAACACTTATAGCATTGGGCGAACAAATATGTCAGTGTCAAAATAACGCGAAAATAACAGTACAAAAATACTCGTACGACTGACCGATAAGGCTGATGAGTAACACAACAGATAACGCGACGGCCACTTGAATAAAATTACATCTGTACAATCTCACGAAGTCAATACCGTCTGTTTGTGAGGAATATTTTGTGCTACTTTCGGTAACAGCTACACAAATTCTGAAGAAATTAAGTAATTTCGTCATTTTAAATTACTATATTGGTGTTCATGAATCCCCTTCATGCTTTAAAGTCAATAGTTTCACCAGACAACCGTCTCTCCGAGGCACATCACACAAATAGCTGTTGGATCAGATGATAAAATTTTAAGTAGTTAAACTTTCTGTATTTCAAAACTACAGAAGACTCTTGTATAAATGCTTTTAACAGTGATGTCAAATCACATTTAACACATCTGTCGAAAATTTTCTTGTCTTTCCCTTCGTTTTCTCCTTTTTCTTTGTCTTCTGCCATCATATATATCTACACTGTAAATCCTTCATTCTCATATTTCTTTTGTTCATTACTTGTGTTTGCCATTTCAGGGGCGGGCTGCTTCTTCGTTGTTTTTCTATGTCCAATAGAATTCTTATTTCAACTATCTTTTCTGGTTTATAATATCTATAAATATATCTATGCCAATTTAGCGTGTGACCTTATAAATGTCTTTCAATTATAGACTTTATTGTAACTTCCTACATTTTTGTCTGCGCTCTCCTTTTAGAAGGACTTAAAAACAAAAGTCTACTGTGTATATGTTGATTGATTTTATTAGTTACAGGTCATTTCTTTTCACCTCCTACTACTACACAACGCATTCAAGACACGATTTTTGTTTGTATTCTCTGTATATTATTTATTCCTCACATATATTAGCCTGCATGTAGTGCTGGTACTTATATTCTTCCTCTTTAGCCCTGTTGCGGCTCACTTATGGGTAACAGCCGTATAAGGGAGAGATATGTACAGATGCCCATGAAACGCCTATGTTAAACATGATAAGTCTAAGGCTAGCTTTCTGCTTCGTATAATGTACTGGTTAGATTTGTGCGACACTCGCATAACTGTAACTGTGATCTATACAAGGCGATGTCACAGTGGTAACCTGTCTATGTTATTCGCAATCGGCGTTTTCTTTATTCTTGAGATTGTAAGTTCCCCTACATGAAGTAAAGATAAAAGCAGACGGGCAGACGTAATCAGTGAGACCAGCATAATCGTGTTACGACTTGATTCGAATGAGAGTCTCGCTACTTAAAGTTTCAACGTATCTGATCGGCTACAAGCGTCCTTATTGAACTGCATTAAGTTGTAGCTCCTAAACCACAGGAGAGAGTTGTTACATAAGCGTGTACAGAGAAAAACATTTTGAATTGGTATCCAAGTCACTTATTGACAAAATCTGTATAATATTTACCTTATTTCTTCCATCGTGTGACTTCGTGTTGCGTTTGATTTGATTTACGCGTTTCGAAACATATGTTTCGTCATCAGAAATAAATAAAAATTCACACTTAGAGAGGTCGTTACATATTAAAATACAAATATTGGAAAACGATTACACACATATCCGCTTGTACAGAGAGAACCTTCAGTTGAGTTACAAATGTCACTAAAGATACTAATGATCACCACTTTCAATAATTAAATGATGTCATCTGTTCCAATTCACAAAAAAACATCTTTCACGATCTTAGAAGCTGAGACTTACTCCATAATCTTTAGCAGTCTTCTAATTGACACGTTTCCTGTAAGGAACTGGTAAGTTCATCTCATTATGAAAGACAGAGAATAGGCCTACTTGTTTTCGAACCACGCTTTTTTGTTTCTAACGTAATCGCCTCACTTACAGTATTCTGACAAGCTGAAAAGGTTGCTGAAAAATGTATAATTTTACTTAACTCTCGTTTGTTAATTATCCAAGTTTCTGATCCACATACTAGCATTGGAACTACAGACACTATTATGAAATGCTGTTCTGTCGACCAAACTTAACGTAATTTAATATTTGCTTACCACAAGTCGTCTCACGAAAGACAGGTTATTTCTGCATTGCTATCTGAACCACTTGTTCGACGTACGAATCAAAAATTGAACACGGATGTAACAACCAAGAATTAAAATTTTTTAATATTATGACCGAAAAGACGTTACATACAGCAAGACACCCCTACACGAGCCACGAGCAATAAATAAAGAACAGTTTTACGATGTGTCAACTGAACGTTTGCTTCGGACAATACGAATACGCTTCACATAACTTTACAATGGGAAATAAGGTTGGCCGTGACAGACTCGACTCAACCGAGATTTACAGCCTGCAACATGCAAGATAAAAGAAACTATGTCAAGTACCAATTTACGGAGAAACTGTGACGGACACACTGCAAGGTTAATTTGAAGTGTACCAGTAGTAAGAAAAGGGCGTAAGTACACAATGGTATTTACCCTGTATGAGAACTCACATCGATATCTAAAGAATGGAATCGAACTTGTGCACAGCGGGGGAACGTCTTACTGGCGACAACTGCTATTTACGACAGGGAGAAGGAGTGCCGTTTTGGAAACGACGACACGCTGCGTCAGGATAGCTATCGGAAAAGGGTCAAGGATAGTGAAACAATAACGAAATACGACACATTTTCGCGTGAGAACGGCAGCAGGGTCCGGAGTACGCTTAGACAAAGACCTGATCGACAGCCGAGAAATTGCTCCTGTTCCAGGAAAAGAGTACAGAGGCTTTCGACGCGGACTTGTGGGGAGACAGGATGCCCAATCACAACCCAGCATCTAACCAGAGAACAGGTGGAGAGGACCGTCGTCATCATGGCAACGGGAACGTCGAATGAGAAGTGAAGAACGAGAGTCTTGCATAAGGGTAGGAGTTCTTCTGTCCTATCATGTTCGACCTGAGGCGTGTCTTCCAGAAGATTGCATTGTGGTAAACGATGCTTGATAAAAACTGTTTGCAGAGCACGCGGGAGAACAGTCTTCTTATAATTTTCGACAGTCATCATATATTTTTCAATCACGTACTTTTAAACAGTCTTCATACATTTTCAACAGTCTTAATACAGTTCGATTAACATACGGACAGCAGTGGGACTTTGAAACTCTGCTACGCGGTATATAATTAAGTGACTTAACATTTCGATATTGGCGAGTATCCGGTAATAGTGTACCTACAGCGACTAAATCATGCGACATACGCCAGTGCTTAATAACTCTAGAGTTCTTTATTTTACTCAGATTCAGAACTGAACTAACCAATCGCAGTTTCATCAATAACCGACGCGCAGAACTATTGTTCATGTTTTACCGGACAACGAAATCGTAACGTTGTACAGTGCGGCGAAGCGATACAATATAATTTGGAACAATTACACCACGGTATCAAAGACACTATACATTAATGTACACACAAGAAGTTCAACAATAGACAGACAGATATATACACCATAGTTAATGATGAACTTACCCACACGACACATGATTTCATAGACTCTAACAGTAACAGCCGAATCAACAGAAAATACACACAGCGCGAGTGAATCTGATCCGCGTGTGTTGAGTGTTAGTGATATCACAGCTACGCAACTTCACACATATGGACCACCAACGAGAAGGAGTTACACCAATGGAAATATCGGATAAATCGCTTTACAAGTAATCTTTATGCTATTCTTATCATAAGAACTCTACTGTCCTGTCTCTTTTCAAGAAACACCCCTTGAGTATTTAAATTGAATATGATAAATATAATTAACGCTATTCATCTGAGGCAAGCAATGAACGCATTAGTATAAGATTTATTGTTTGACTATTTGTGTTTTTCTATATATCGATTGTATTATATATGTATGTGTATGTTTTCCAGCAAACAACGTATTGGATTCGCATTGTAATTTGATATATATACATGTGTTCTTTTTATGAATGTATTTACAGGGAATCATCCATATTTATATATTGAAGTCTCTTTATTTAATGATGTTAATCATTAAATTATAAGTGTTTATTTTATCCAGAATATATGCGTTCATTATTGTCAAAGTTACCTCAGAACAAGAAATTAATGGCACTTGAATGATATATAGTAGTTTTTATTAATTTATACAATAATTAGAGTCTCCATGCAGTAATTATGCTAACATAAAAGAACTAACGTATCACTTAGCTTCAATCAGTTGATATGAGTAACCTAATTGAGTGATTACACGATCTCATTTTGCAAATTAGTATAATCACAGTTAGCATAATAAATTACTCCTAATATCTTTGTATTTGGCTCCCAAAGAACGTGGGGCTCGGCAATCACAGATTAATTAATTAATTATTGTTGGCATAATTAATCCCCAATTAAAATATTGTTGTATTTGGCGCCCATCGCACGGCAAAGAGCAGGCAGTAGATAGGATAAGCGTATATATATTTCATGTTAGTTGTAAGAACAAATATTATTAGTGTGAAGCTAGTTGGACTGAATGTTAACGCGGAGTAAGGCTGCAAAAATGACGATCAGTAGTACCGATTCCATGAATTTCGATATTAATAACCAACAGGGTGTACCTGATGTCGAACGAGAGGAATCACCAACCTATTCACAAATGACCGAGGAGACGTCAGACGTCAGAGCGCGGGGACAAGAGTCCCAACAGCAACCACAGGAAGAAGTGACGTTGCAAACACTAATGGACTTCATGAGGAAGCAAAAGGAAGAAATTAATGAAAATTTTATAGAGATTAGAAAAGAACAGAAGGAAAATTTTATATAGATTAGAAGAGAAGTGAATGAAAAGTTCGAGAAGCAGAATGAAAATTTTACACAAATACGCGCGGAAATGCGTGAATACATAAATAATTGTGACAAGAAGCTAGACAAGCAGAAGGAGCAGCTCGCGCTGTTACGCACAGATATACGTGAACATACGAATACATGGAACAACAACAAAAACGAAGTCGAGAAGAAGCAGGAAGAAGAAGTGAATAAAAGTTATGAAGAGGTACGGAAAGTACGAGATAATGATAACGCTGTTGATTTCACAGACGTGTTAGCTACTAGGAAATTAGCAACTGTGGGATCTAACGTAAGTGTCAGTAGTAAGCCGAGAAACAAGTGGATTAAGAAAAGAAATGATTTTGTTTCTTTGTATTTAATGACGTCGGAAGATGATTATCCAGACATGGATAGAAATAATAAAAGTTTAATACTATCAAGTAGAATGCATAAAAAGCACAAATTATATAGCACAAGAATAGATGCTGCATCAGTGAATCCAGCGATGAAGTATCCAGCGTGTGGAACAGGCGTACATCGACTAAGTAGTCGAGGTGCATTAATAAAGAACATGAAAGGAAAGTTCGATATTAAGATGAATACTGCATGTTATGAAAATGAATGCAAATTTAAGCAAGCCATGGATGATGTGAAGCGGAAAACCCTACCAGGTCCGTATACATATTCGTCCTGGACAAGAAATGTTATGAGGAAAAGGAGGAGAAAAAATCTCACTGGGCGACTTAAGCATATTATAAGTGCTACCAGTACTGAAAGGCGAGTCCAAGCGCTCGAGGTAAGAATTCTTAAAAATATAGAAAACAAGATATTATTACGTGAGCACACGAGTAGTAAAATGCATGTCGAAGAAAGGAGCCGTGGACAAGTTTGGAAGTGGCGACAAAAGCAATTTAAAGCGTGTCGGCTTAGAGAAAGTGGTCGCAAAGGACGGTGTGACATATCTTCTACCCACCCTCAGAGAGAGAGAAAGGGACATGTCATAAATCTTGGAGGCGGAAGGGCAGCACATTATACCAGAGTAACGGGGACGAATAACCGGCTGTTGAGTAAATGTGCGGCGCAAACCCCAAGGTCAGCACCCTCACTATTTACAAACAAAGATGCGTGCGTGAATAACGGCACAAGGTCTACAAGACATACAACTATGTCTCCACAAATAGAAAGTTAAGAACGAAATAAATGAACACGTGATAAGAAGGCGATTTTAAGAACGTCTGAAAATTTAATAATTAGGTTAGATAATATTGAATAAAATACATTAAATATGATTGATTATGTGAGAATACATAAACCAAGGTAAGATAATTATAGATATGAGTATTAATGAATGACGATTAACGTATGAAATTAAAATGACGCAACATACGAACTCACTGAGTGCGATAGCAGTGACAAGGTGAGAAGGAAATTTAATGTACGTCAAGTTGAAGAAGTATTATGAAACGAAAGTACGAGTTTCACGGGAAAGCGAAAGTTGCATCAACAATTAGTTGGACTATGGAGGGCGTGGGCCAGTGCATAGGGTGAATGTCCCGCGAAAACCGGTCCAACTAGCTGAACGATATGATGTATAATTTATTAGCGTGTAATTTAAAGATTTTTTTGTACATGGAGTTCTTAAGTCACGATGTGACAGTCTAATGACATTAGTTACATGTGTATAACCAATGTTAATGAAAATTTCAATAGAAAGGATATTTATGATGCGAAAAGTTCGATCGGATGTGCAGCAATAAATTGCTAAAGACGTTATAACGAGCTTTTTATAGACACACAATGATGTAAGATTAATTAATCAAGTCTGAGTGGTATAAAGCGAAGTTATCTATAATCATAATGATTTCAAATGAATTGTTAATTGTTCCTAAATAATGTATATAAATTTATAATCTATATAATCAGTATAAATGTTAGTAATACGTATCGTAAGTGATACTCAATAACAAATAATGAATGTATCAATATGTATTTACAGGTTCGTAAATTGTGTTTTAAATGTTCAAGATAGACTAAGGACATTTACTATCGTAACGATATTTAAACGATACATGAATAATTACATTCATGTCGAAAACCATTATTTCATGTATTAGGTTATAAGCGGATGACACAGCCATCCACAGTTATTATTATTATTGTAAAATAATCCCATATCTAATTAGATATGCACAATGTGTGAAAATGCGTTCATCCTTCCTCAGATGCACGGCAATAAATTCCCAGAGTTAGTTTACAACAAAATATAGGGAATATATACCCGTATACCCCAAGCAGAGGAAAGTGGGTCAATGACCGTGACCTTATCAGAGGGGACTCCCACAACAAACACAGAGCGCAGAAATCGGATTAGAATGTCTTCTGCTGATCCAACATCCAATCCGATTTGGGGACTATGTAACAACCAAGAATTAAAATGTTTTAATATTATGACCGAAAAGACGTTACATACAGCAAGACACCCCTACACGAGCCACGAGCAATAAATAAAGAACAGTTTTACGATGTGTCAACTGAACGTTTGCTTCGGACAATACGAATACGCTTCACATAACTTTACAATGGGAAATAAGGTTGGCCGTGACAGACTCGACTCAACCGAGATTTACAGCCTGCAACATGCAAGATAAAAGAAACTATGTCAAGTACCAATTTACGGAGAAACTGTGACGGACACACTGCAAGGTTAATTTGAAGTGTACCAGTAGTAAGAAAAGGGCGTAAGTACACAATGGTATTTACCCTGTATGAGAACTCACATCGATATCTAAAGAATGGAATCGAACTTGTGCACAGCGGGGGAACGTCTTACTGGCGACAACTGCTATTTACGACAGGGAGAAGGAGTGCCGTTTCGGAAACGACGACACGCTGCGTCAGGACAGCTATCGGAAAAGGGTCAAGGATAGTGAAACAATAACGAAATACGACACATTGTTCGCGTGAGAACGGCAGCAGGGTCCGGAGTACGCTTAGACAAAGACCTGATCGACAGCCGAGAAATTGCTCCTGTTCCAGGAAAAGAGTACAGAGGCTTTCGACGCGAACTTGTGGGGAGACAGGATGCCCAATCACAACCCAGCATCTACCCAGAGAACAGGTGGAGAGGACAGTCGTCATCATGGCAACGGGAACGTCGAATGAGAAGTGAAGAACGAGAGTCTTGCATAAGGGTAGGAGTTCTTCTGTCCTATCATGTTCGACCTGAGGCGTGTCTTCCAGAAGATTGCATTGTGGTAAACGATGCTTGATAAAAACTGTTTGCAGAGCACCCGGGAGAACAGTATTCTTATAATTTTCGACAGTCATCATATATTTTTCAATCACGTACTTTTAAACAGTCTTCATACATTTTCAACAGTCTTAATACAGTTCGATTAACATACGGACAGCAGTGGGACTTTGAAACTCTGCTACGCGGTATATAATTAAGTGACTTAACATTTCGATATTGGCGAGTATCCGGTAATAGTGTACCTACAGCGACTAAATCATGCGACATACGCCAGTGCTTAATAACTCTAGAGTTCTTTATTTTACTCAGATTCAGAACTGAACTAACCAATCGCAGTTTCATCAATAACCGACGCGCAGAACTATTGTTCATGTTTTACCGGACAACGAAATCGTAACGTTGTACAGTGCGGCGAAGCGATACAATATAATTTGGAACAATTACACCACGGTATCAAAGACACTATACATTAATGTACACACAAGAAGTTCAACAATAGACAGACAGATATATACACCATAGTTAATGATGAACTTACCCACACGACACATGATTTCATAGACTCTAACAGTAACAGCCGAATCAACAGAAAATACACACAGCGCGAGTGAATCTGATCCGCGTGTGTTGAGTGTTAGTGATATCACAGCTACGCAACTTCACACATATGGACCACCAACGAGAAGGAGTTACACCAATGGAAATATCGGATAAATCGCTTTACAAGTAATCTTTATGCTATTCTTATCATAAGAACTCTACTGTCCTGTCTCTTTTCAAGAAACACCCCTTGAGTATTTAAATTGAATATGATAAATATAATTAACGCTATTCATCTGAGGCAAGCAATGAACGCATTAGTATAAGATTTATTGTTTGACTATTTGTGTTTTTCTATATATCGATTGTATTATATATGTATGTGTATGTTTTCCAGCAAACAACGTATTGGATTCGCATTGTAATTTGATATATATACATGTGTTCTTTTTATGAATGTATTTACAGGGAATCATCCATATTTATATATAGAAGTCTCTTTATTTAATGATGTTAATCATTAAATTATAAGTGTTTATTTTATCCAGAATATATGCGTTCATTATTGTCAAAGTTACCTCAGAACAAGAAATTAATGGCACTTGAATGACTTATAGTAGTTTTTATTAATTTATACAATAATTAGAGTCTCCATGCAGTAATTATGCTAACATAAAAGAACTAACGTATCACTTAGCTTCAATCAGTTGATATGAGTAACCTAATTGAGTGATTACACGATCTCATTTTGCAAATTAGTATAATCACAGTTAGCATAATAAATTACTCCTAATATCTTTGTATTTGGCTCCCAAAGAACGTGGGGCTCGGCAATCACAGATTAATTAATTAATTATTGTTGGCATAATTAATCCCCAATTAAAATATTGTTGTACGGACCAACACAACACTGGCCAATGCAGTACTAGCAATTTCCCGGCCCATCACTACCAGAAACCGGTCGTGAAGGTCGTGCTGCAATCCTGACCACCTGAATGCTAGCAGCCAGCAGTACCAAGTTTCACAAAATTAAGCAACTTTCGTATCTGTTCGATGAATCTCGGCAGTTCTCGGGTTTTGAAAATATTAACCCTACAAACAAATAGCTGAATCCTTCTTTTCTATATATTATATTTACATATTTTTCCAATTTTTACGACATAGTTTGGAGTATTATCAGTAACTCAAATCTGTATGTAAGTAGTAACTAATCGAGATTTACAAAAATTAATATAACAAAACAAAGTTATTCACGATTTTATGTGCATTTAACAATTCGTAGAAAACAGAAATGCTACACTGAAATACAAAAACTCAAGTCATGAAAATTAACCTGTCACGTGGAAACTTCTTCCCACAGTTCTTTTTCCTTTAAAACAAAAGACGCTCTGCCTCCTGTGTTTTGGAACTGCGCAGCTGGCAGTAGCCGTCTGCTTTAATAAGTTTAGTTACAAGATTTTCTCGGATTTCATATGACAGTTACGGTTTATCCTCGTTTTTAGTCCATGTCAGATGGTAAACTAATATCAGCACATACACACAACACGATTCTACAAACCGTATGTTGAGTCGCGACAGTGATGCAGCTGCGAGAAAACAATATCTGGATTTGATAAGTTACTAGAAATGTCACTAAACAAATTTTAAATAACGAAGCATCAAGTCAAAGTAAAATTGGAAATGTGACTAACCAATTAGTAGCCTTAAGTGCATATAGTCATTAAATCCTATCAGAACCTACTACAAACTCGAAAAAGTTCATTCAGACGTTAGCACTTATATTCAGCATGCACAAACATGGTTTTTTCTTGGAGGATTAAAATTTTATCGCCTCCATCACGTAACAGATTTTCATGTTACATACATACATACATACATACATACATACATACATACATACATACCCGGCACTACAGTCCAGGCTGGACCTTAATATTGCCTACAGATGTCCAATAATGTGTTTGGTCTTTGGTCTTCCACGAGCCGACACCCATCCTAGTCAGCCCTTCTTACACGTCGTCTTTCCATCGTTTTCTTGCCCTGTTTTGTCCTCTGCGCCCATCTATATGCCCATTCATTATCTTTTTGGGGAGTCTTTGGTTGTCCATTCTTTCTACATGATCTATTCACCTCATTCTTATGGACTTCATAAATCGGACAATAGCTCCCTGTCTTAGAGTGGAGTCTATTTCTTGATTAGTTCTGATCCTCCATTCCCCATTACAACATACTGGTACGAAGATTGTCCTCAGAGCCTTCTCATCAACTGCTCTTATGTCCAGGTTTCGAATAGTATGTCACTACAAGCCTGATCATTGCTCTGTACATTTTCAGTTTAGTCTCTTGGGTGAGAAGGCTAGATCTTATTAATTTTACTAGACCAAAGTAAGCTCTATTCTCCCCCATTATGCTCTTAGTTATTTCACTGGATACCTTGTTTTCACTATTGACATAAGCTCTAAGGTACGTAAACTCATTTACACCTTCAAAAGTGTAATCGTTTATGGTCAGGTTTATCGGGACTCTCCTTGCGTGCGACGTGGATACTTTCAGATATTTTGTTTTGCTCGCATTTACTTTAAGACCCATTATTCTTCCTTCCCTCTCTAGTTCTCCAACAACTTCTTCCAGTATACGGACATTTCTCCCAATAAGTGGAATATCATCCGCATATGCTAAGATTTGCCGAGTCCTGTTAATGATTGTACCCCCTGGGTCTAAATTTTTACCTGTTTTGTGTAGTGGCAGATTAAATAGAACAGCTGACAATGGATTACCCTGTCTAACTCCTGTCTTAATTTTGAATGCTTGACGAGTTTGTCCTCCTAGCATGACTTTGGCTCTGGTTTTTGTGAGTTCATCGCTAATAATTTCAGTAGCTTTGTAGGGATATTAAATAAACTCTTGCAGAGAAACCATCAACTGCTTCCTATTCACCCTACCAAATGGCTCTTGAAAGTCGATGAAGAGCACATGAAGGTCGAGGTCATGTTCATAACATTTATCAAGAGACTGCCTGATCACAAATATCTGATCAACGGTGCCCTTGTCAGGCCTGAAACCACAATGATCATTTCCGTAACCACACTCACTTTTTGTGCCAAGGCATTTGAAAGTATTTTATATGCAACAGTAAGTAATGTTATACCCCTACAAATAATTTCTACATTCGGTCTTATCACCTCTCTCAAATACAGGAACGATGAGACCCATGTTCCAATCTTCTAGCATAACTTTTTCCTCCGATATATGGCAAATCAATGTGTGCAATTTATTTTTCAGTGATTTCTCTCCACACTTGAACAACTCAATTACTAGGTTGTCTTCTCCGAGAGGTCTGTTGTTTTTCATTTTGGCAATCACTTGCTCCACCTCACCATAAGTTGGAGGTTCTGTCAGCTCATGGCTTCCTAATGTATTTACTGGGGTATTTACATCTATACTCTCATCTTTACATATACAGTGGAACTCGCGAATAATGAGCTATAGGTAAACAATGTATTGATTTTATGTGAATATGTCTCTTCCATTAAATATAGGTTGCGAAGAGGGAGATCGCTTTAAAGAGGTTCTTCTATTATTATTCTATTATTATTTATTCTAGAGTTTCATTCTAGGACGACATGCATCTTGATTTTCTGAAAGTCGTATTTCTGTGTGTGTGTGTGTGTGTGTGTGTGTGTGTGTGTGTGTGTGTGTGTGTGTGTGTGTGTGAGCGCGCGCGCGCGAGCTTAATAAAGTATATACAAATTAGAAATGAAGTACCTAGGTCAGTACGTAATGACAATGTTAGACAACAACTTGACGCTCTGTTACTCAAAGAATTCGTGTTGTATCGTGTGTGTGTGTGTGTGTGTGTGTGTGTGTGTGTGTGTGTGTGTGTGTGTGTGTGTGTGTGTGTGTGTGTGTGTGTGTGTGTGTGTGTGTGTGTGTGTGTGTGTGTGTGTGTGTGTGTGTGTGTGTGTGTGTGTGTGTGTGTGTGTGTGTGTGTGTGTGTGTGTGTGTGTGTGTGTGTGTGTGTGTGTGTGTGTGTGTGTGTGTGTGTGTTTCTGTCTGTGTTGGCGCGCGCGTGCGTGTTTACAAAAATAACTAAATTCTTCTCCAAATAGGCCTACTATAATTTATACTTGCAGAAGGATTTGTTATTTTTATTAAAATTGTAATAGAAGTGCAGAAACTATAACCAAGGTTTACAAGTTGCACCATCATCAATACACAGGACTATAGGCCTGTAATGTGAATAATAGGACGCGTTGGATGCAGTAATTATTGCACTGTGTGTGTGTGTGTGTGTGTGTGTGTGTGTGTGTGTGTGTGTGTGTGTGTGTGTGTGTGTGTGTGTGTGTGTGGCTACCTGTTTGTCTATCCGTGTGTTTATACAATTTGTACTTCCGGTGGGATGAATATATCATATTTAAGTGTATCGTGTTCAAGAGATACAAATTTCTAAGCCAAGTTAACGGTAACTCAACCGATATCACTATACGCGTATATCTCTTTTCTGAATTCTGCGTGCCGCTCACAAATCAAACCTATTGTTTCCAGCACAATATGAAATTATTTTCTGAAGTTACAAAACTCCGCTAAAAGTTGGAAAAACCAGGTTTTCTAAAATACTGTATATTTCAAGAGAAGAAGTCTGAAGTTTCCAGATTCTTACTCTTATCATAATTTATTATTAATATAGTCTATGTAAGAGCGAAGCCCAGTTTGACAGAGTGAAAGATAAACCTAGCTACGATATCAGCCACAGAAATCCAGCATACGACGTTGAAGTGTGTTCGATGTAACTTTCCGTAGTCATTCCCACCGCTGAATGCTGCCTTCGTCATTACACGTTAACGCGTTAACGATCTCTACTTCAGATTGTGTCGGAGGCACAGGATCAACATTTTAACGCCGGCTACAAACCTTAAAATAACGAAGTTCTTCGGCGATACAATCACTGCGGTTTATTACTGCTTGATATAGATATACATATCTATTGGTATATGGAATGATAAGTATCACTCACACACACACACACACACACACACACACACACACACACACACACACACACACACACACACACACACACACACACACACACACACACACAGTAACTAGGAATATTACTGTAACTACTACTAAAGGCATTCGAACTGACGTGCAAAATTGTCTTTATCGAATCGTTGAATTTTGATCGCTGAATATTTTAATGGCGAAAATGGCCTGCAAGTAGTAACTTTCAGTACTGGGATTACGCTGAAATCTTACTTTATGTAAATATTAACTGGCGCAAATTGGACATGTCCTGTCAATGATGGTTATGCACTTTGATATGTAAAATGTGTAAGTTTAATTTTCCAAGCTGACGTAACCCTCCACACACTTACATCTATGACATCATACCCCAAAATTCACCGATAACTTTATCTACAGTCTCCACATTGTGTTGTGCAACCATATATTGTTAAGGAGCAGCTGAATAAATGTTTATAAATTGTTGTTATTATTAAAGTCTAAATAACCGTTAAGACTTTAATTTAAACGACGACCGTTCATCCGAAAAATAATCCATAGTGACGTCTGTCTGCCAAATATTGATCCCCCCACCCAGGGTGGCAGGTAGGTGGGCGGACAGTGTGTGCGTGTCTTGGCATTTTCTGAAAGTCTACCGCCCGCTCACACACTGACCATCTGTCTGCCACTATAAAACCAGCAGCCAGCGACCAATCCTCTTTGCATTTACGCGCTCGTGTAATACTGGGTTCACTATTACAGCATCCCTGACAAACAAGGAGGCGTGGGGTAAGTAACTACGCCCCACAGAGTCAAGTTTACATACAATAAACTCAGTTTGACTACAGCCCGATAGAGCATTGAGTCACGGTTAGCTCGACAAAATTTTAACATTAATTTTTACGTAATGAATTTAGTAACAAGACGTCACAGAGGACTTCTACCCTATATCGTTTAGTCTTGTTTTCTTTTGACACCACTGGAATTTAGAAACATGCGTTTTCTACCTCTGTCTGTTAAAAATTTCATTCTCCACAATGTCTACTATATTTCATTCAAATTTTAACATTCATTAGAGTTTCTGTAGTTTTTCACACACAGACGCGCTTGTGTGTGTGTGTGTGTGTGTGTGTGTGTGTGTGTGTGTGTGTGTGTGTGTGTGTGTGTGTGTGTGTGTGTGTGTGTGTGTGTGTGTGTGTGTGTGTGTGTGTGTGTGTGTGTGTGTGTGTGTGTGTGTGTGTGTGTGTGTGTGTGTGTGTGTGTGTGTGTGTGTGTGTGTGTGTGTGTGTGTGTGTGTGTGTGTGTGTGTGTGTGTGTGTGTGTGTGTGTGTGTGTGTGTGTGTGTGTGTGTGAAATTACATGTTTCCAAATCCAGGTGATTCAGTGGTAACCACGCTCCAAAGCGCACTGTTGTGAAGTCCAGTCTGTATTGGGATGGATTACAGTATATTCCTCAAAAGTTACCCTGGGCCCTTATAATATCTGTTTTTTATTTGGCCTATTCAGCTTGGAAAGTCGAAGAAAATGTAACTACTCTATGACTAAATTAAAATTTTGTTTTATCAAAAACTACTATTAGACATAAGAATAACTTTAAAATAGTACATACACAAATAATCAATAATAATTAAACAACAACGCCTGCCCTTGCGTCCTTGGTTGCTTATGCACAGTCGAGATGCAGCTCTTGCTGAAACTCAGTAGGTGTTAATTAAAGCATCTTTTTAATTTATTGTTGATTTATTCGTAAAACATAAAAGCTGATGGTACCTGGAAACGTATCTCCTGCAGTTACATAGTCTGGTTAGTTTATATGGAAATAAAGTGCTAAGTGCCATTACAGTACGCAGTCCGATTGGCCACGTTACACAACGTAATTTCTCTGGCCGCATGTGAACTTTTCTTGCTAAAATATAAGGCCGCTGAAAAGAACGATAAGTTTAGGATTAATTTCTGTTGGAGTGAACGTTGAAACACGCTCAAAAAATTCGGAACAGGATCAAAATTATTTAATTAAGGAGGATTAGGATGTTGTTAGAGTGAACAATATAGTGAACATGATCCGCAAATATCAAGGAGATTGGTAAAGGCACGTATACAACTTATTAACGATTTCCAGGTTATTGTAATATAATTTATAAACTTAAAAAGTGTAACCATCGACAATAAAATGTTCATTATCGTGGACAGTTATAGAAGGTAAGGAATATAAATATACACGAATATACCTTCTGTTGCTTGTAATTATTGTCAAATAATCGTGAAATATTGATAAATATGTTGTAAATTGCGGGTGGGAGAGTGGAAGTGGAAAATAATACGCAGTCACGTAGAAGGAAAGCAACGTTCCAGTTGTGGCCAGAAGATCGAGTGGAAAAGATGTAGGCCTATATAGACTAAAAGTGAGAGGACTGCGTCCACAGGCACAAGAAAAAAGGAGGAGGAGAAGCTTGGCAATATGATATAATCGATAAGGACAAGCGAATTAGACAACTGTAGGCCGACAGACACCATTTTCATACACACATTAACCGGAACACACAAGTACAGAGGGAGCAAATATGTGTACGACACGTAATTATATACAGTTGAGTGTATACCTACTTTGTAAAATAAAGTCTATTAATTCACTAGGAACGTTACTGTGCGTGTGTTGCTAATAGAAACCAAAGTCTACGTCCAGTTTGCGTACTGCCACACTCGACTACAATGCTGATGTTACAACTGCGTCAAGTAACATAGTAAACACAAAATAAGATTTTCACAGAAGGGCGGAACTGAAGGAATACGTGGAAACAGTAATTACCTTGAAAGAACTACAAAAAAGTAAACATAAAGAAAATTATTACTTATTTATTATAGGACAATGTTTTTGAAAACGCGCACGCGCTTGTCGGAAATCTATAGTATACTTTTCGCAGTCGATTATAGTTTCCATTTATTTGCTAATGTATCCTCATTTTCTTTTGCATTCTACGCGGTGACAAGTTATTAGTTATGCCATTCAGCACTCAATAACGTCAGAGTGAATATTAATTGTCCCGCTTTCAACAGTGGTTTTCCTATTCTATTATACCACATTAGCCTGTCTGCATGCATAGAAAGTTGGTTTCTAAATAATAGAAGCACGAGACCATTGCGCTAATTTATATAGATTACGTGATCGATATTCTTCACTTTCGATCAGGAACAATCCAGAACACTGAATTCTTTGGTTAGAAACCAGGTTTCTAAATTTATCTTTTTTGTGAACTCGTACAAGACAGTACGATATTGCACGCGCGCGCGCACACACACACACACACACACACACACAGTGCCACAATATAAACGCGAAACAAATCGATTTCGGGACCAATAAAATAGTTACCATTTGAGGCCCAGAATAAGCGCGTCCCGGCTACGTGTAGTTTTAAAAATCCCAAAATGGAGATGTTTATTTTCTCAACTGAAAAGAAAAATTTGTAAACTTATCTGGAGTGCGGTTGAGAAACCACTTCTCAACTTTTACACGGCCTGTGAAATAATAATTAAAATAAAAAAATGTATCTTGTTCTTTGAATTCTCTGCAGAGACTATGTAGTTGCTGTATCTATTGTTTCTTTTAAGCACCTTGAGCCGACTCCTTCTTTAATCCATGGAATTGCTTCACCACTGATTATGTGTTTTATTTGACCACGCTGAGTAACAGCAGATCGTCTTCTTGTTTCTTTTCTTCCATTGCTCCATGTACAATAAGTTACTCTTCGATATGTTTTACTCTATTTTCCGTAAGTATTTAAGACACAACCAATTTAATTTAAACTATTAGCGATCTTACATTTCAATTGCTGTTAAATGGAGCTGTCTGTAGACAGTATCCTCCTCTGGTGGAGGATAATAAGTCTTTCTATGCATCTATGTAATCTGTCGTCATCTATGTTGTCGTCCTGTCAAAAATATTTTTAGCTTCTCTGTTCTTCCGCTCGTTGGTCTGCTGTTCTTCGTGATCCATAGAAAGTATAACCCTATTTGCTCCATCTCCGTATCTACCACGTTTCTTAAAGACCTTCGTCTTTTGATTCCTAGTCTGTCATTTATTTCCTAGGCTTTCCATCTTTAATTCTTTTTTTAAAAAGGTTTGTCATATAGTCTTCTCAATTGCCCCGTTTTTTGTACATTTCATGCAGTTCATTATTACGTAAAATCCCATTTATCAGTGGTTTTCTACTGGCAACGAGTAGTCTGAAGTAGTATTTACTTGCCATCTCTACTGGAGACGGAATTCTGACATCTTCCAAGCTTTCGACAAACTTTGGCATTTGAATTACTGAAACCCCTATTACCCCACACTTAGTCTTCTCTAACTGATATACACTTCTCCATAAAGTACAATGTTTTTTCTCCAACTACATTGTGTACATGTTGTTCGTATACATTCCGGCATCCCACAAGGAAGTGTCCTAGCACCTATCCTTTACCTGCAGTATACCACCGACATTCCGAAACAGCACACACCACGATTGTCACCTTTGCTAATCAAATAGACATTCTCTCCTTCTGTAACAATCCGACTGTAGCAAGTGACAATTACAACTACATCTCAACACTCTCGGTAATGGATAAAACAATGGAAATCAGCCCTAATCACAATAAATCGGCGTGAGTAGCATTTACGATAAGAACCACGGACTTCCACCCAGGTCGCACCTATTTCATGACTGGAAACGACACGTCCAACTTAAACGAAGGTGACCAAAACTCAAAGTCAAGGAACCCTATTGGCTCGTTGGGAGAAAATCTAAACTCTCTCTGACAAACAAGATCTTATCTTATAAAATAAAAATTAAACGGGCGTGCAGCTGTTTGCATGCACAATGCCATCCAACATAAGCATCCTACAAAGGTTCTTCGTGTACAAATCCTGAAACTCTATGACTTCTTGTTTAGTAAGCAAGTTCTACAGCTCTCTTATTTTGTCGTTCATTAACCACATCTCTCCTCCATGCAAAATATAGAACATGGTGTGTTTTCTATCTTCTATTAAGTTTTATTTTCCCCTGTGGTTTAATTCTATTTAATTCCCCTTTTCCATTCTATTGTTATTATTCATGTTATCTATTCAGTCACTCTCTTAACAAAGACATGTAAATATCCAAGTTAAAGAATAAAAAGTTACAGTTTCATAACAACAGAATTACTGCGTCATTAGGCTCAGCGCACGAGTAGCAGCTACGTCAGAGAAGAAAGCGGAGAACAAAAGACCTTGGAAAGTAAACTACGTTACGTTGCAACGCCGTTACGACCTTAAGGCGCAGAGACGCAATTGCCAAACCACGTCAGACCTTCACATTTATACAATAAATTACCAAACTTCGTGCAATGAAACACTTCCGACAGCCTAGTGACCATGTAGTGCAAACGATACCGCTCACCAAATTAGAAATGTTTTATATTATTTATTTTACGATTTCAGATGCAAGGTTTTGCTTTCAAATAAATATCCTCTACTGGAATTTGTACCGTTTATTTAATTATATGTTGTTTTCGTGTGTGTGTGTGTGTGTGTGTGTGTGTGTGTGTGTGTGCGTGCGCGCGCGCGTGTGTTCATACGAATATCAAAACGTAAGAACATTTGTCAATTTAAAAAGAGACATGACTTCATTTCGCACAATTCCTTACACAATAACTGCATTTTAATTTAAAAATCAAAATACATTAATGTTATTAATAATATGGTAATTTTTTAAGTTTTTTAACAGACCATCCAAACCCACCAACTCCTTCCGATACGTTTCTATTACGATACTCATAATAAAAGCAATGAATAGTAAATAAAAGGCGTAAGTCGCGGGCGCAAAATTATTTCATTGTAACATACAATTTAAATAACGATTACAACACACACGCGCGCGCGCGCGATTTAAATAAACTGTTTAAATAACACGTACACATATTACACATGTACGTTATTGTCCCTATGTCCTATGCATCCCATAAATATCTTAACTGACATTGTCACCACGAAATGCACAAGGTATTATAAGAATCAGCAAAGAAAAGAATACACTGAGAAAAATTGGCCGTAGTGTAAAAATGATTTGATGCTGTTTGGACGTTACGGTAAAGCAAAATAAGAGAAACAGAAAGGAATAGCTTCTCTAAATCGCTACACCTAATCCTAACTCGTATGTATTAGAGTGACATAATGGATCGATGTCTTTCTCACACAGCCATTGTCTATTAAATTCTAACTGACTGTGTTCAGTTATAAATGAAAATAAAGGAAACCATTAAGATTATTTATTAAGATAAAATAGTAAACACAACGATTTAAAATGCCAAAGTGAAAAGTGCAAAATATTGTTTATTCAGTATCGGAACTACATAGTCCTATCGTACGTGACAAACAGTACTTGACATTGCAAACACGGCAATAAACTCAGAACCCAGTGTCATTAATTTTAATGATTAATACAATTATAAATGATAGTTTGTGAACAGGGTAGACCCAATGTATAACAAAAATGTGACCTGATTCTAAACTAGTGTTTAAAGATTCAAAATACCGACAGATTTTTGAGAGAGCAAATCGAGTCTCATTTTTAACTCGAACGTTTGGCATTTGTCTGTCTATCTTTCTATTTGGCGAATATCTCAAGATTAACTTTCAAACGTGTCAACCGATTTTCGTAAATCTTGATATGCCTGTCCATATTTTTGTCCTACAGAACCCTATTGTTTTTTAGATCGATCGCCCTCCCAAAATAGGGTACGGGTGGCAAAAATTGAAGGGTACAAATTGTGAAAAAAATCGCAAGAGCCCGTGTGGAGTATCAAAGTAAAGAAAATTTAATACAATCTGAACATAATGTTCAATTTAAAATTACAAAATTAGTGGACTTCAGAACCCCAAATTGGGTGAACGCTTTGATAAAATCGCAAAAATTCATGTGGAGTATCAAATTAAAGAGAATTTTAACCAACGCCTGAACGTAGTGTTAAGTTTTGGAAGTTTGAAATTTTTGGGATTCCAGGGCCCAAAAACACAAAAATTTGAAAAAAAAGTGAAAATCCATCTGGGAGTCAGACTAAAAGGAATTGTAACCCAAATCCGAAAGTTTCGAATTTTTATTGTTTATTGTATGATTGTGTGCTCTGGAATTGTTATGCTACTAAATAAATTATACTAGAGTAATCGGGATTTTTGTAATTTTCCTATAATAGAAAAATTATCTAATGTCTAAATATATGTAACAATAAAATGTACTTCTTTCAAAATACTGAGAGAGTTCTGTAGCTCAGTGAGCATATTAGTTAGTCAGATATTGCGTGATCATATTTACGAAATTTCAAGATGCAGAATAAAAATCAGACACAAAAATTGCTTCGACCGTCGGAGACGCCATGTAATCTGCTTACAAATAGTAAAGGTTAGTTAGAATAGTAAATGTTACGAATAGAAAGGTTAGCTATGATACAGTAATACATCTGAATGGTTGGTGCTTTATAGTTTTTAGCATTTTTTTTTTTTGATTTTTGCAACAGACCCATTTTTTTTTAGAATTAAATACATAGTGTGAAAAATAAGTCTTTACAACATATCAAAACAATTTTAAGATCTATACAACAATAATTTTATCTTAATCTACGGCAATCATTAAGAAGATTAATTCAGCATACCAGAGTGTGAGCAAATCCAAAATGAAGTATGTTGTGTTAAACACGATTGTTTTGAAATGGACCATTGAAAAGATTTTAGTTGTTTTGACCTATTTCTTGTGGGCCGCTCCACATTATTCTTTTACCTTTATAGATTATTGTACGTACCCTCTTCTCTTTAATATTTTCCCTCCTGTTATTTCTATACATTTTATCTGACCTTCATATCGTATAATCCGCCTTTCTCTTTGTCTGTCTTTACGTGATTTTTCACTTAGTCATCTTCCTCTGCACCTTCGTTCTTGTTTATGTGCTCACATCACCAAATTCTTTACGATTTTATTGCTCATATTGTATCCTTCTCTTTTATGGTGTCTTCATTTCCTTGTTCATAATTTCTTCACTATTCTTCTTGACCCATCTTCTTTAGGCGAAGTGAAGTGGTGATACGTTTAATTCAATTAATAATACGCCTGACATAAACCAACAAATCGTTAAAATTCACTTGGTCCAAAGGTTATATTAGGAAATCACATCTCATGCCGTTGGGCAGATACCGGTTCAGAAGCACCCTAACAAAACATTAATCCGTTCGAAATTCATGTTTTCGTGTTCATTGTACTTTCTTTGTTTTTTATGTTATCCGGACGGTAATTTAAAATATAAAACTACATCACTACATCAATTATAAAACTACATCGATTCGAAAAATATATCGAAACCACAACAGATCTCTTAACGTTTATAAAGTTAGTAAATTTGTGATTTAAGTAAGTTTGTGTATTTTAGTAAGTTAGATATTTGAGTCTTGAGTGACTGGTGATGATGATGCTGACTAAATTTTGATGTTGCTGTTGATTCCACCACACGAGATGATTCTCCCAATCAACAGTACTTGACACTGCACACACGGCAATAAACCCAGAACCCAGGGTCTTTGTCAGATATATAATACAACGATTCTTTGTCAGAAGGCACAAATCACCTGGAATATACTTTGGACGTTAAATGAAAACGTGTCTGCGTTTCTTCCTGACTGTAGTTGATAATTCTATAGGCTAACTATATATGATACATAAATGAGTTGGCGCTTCACAGCTGAGCAGTCAGACCTCAACCAACGTACAGTTTGAATTACTTGCCAATTCCAGTTCATTTAATTTAATGTTTATAAACAAATTGTTAGGCCTAAGTAATTCTCAGCAGTCACACCGTACTGCACTAAGACATACTTGCACCACACGGTCCTTTTAACATTAAATTTTCTAACGTTTAAAGACTTCATTCGTTACATTAAGTTTACTTTAAAGTAATGAAAACGAAATAAGTGGTACGTATAACAACCAAATATTGTGAAACATTTAAAACATATAGTGAAAAACATATTTAGCTACCACGTTTCAGTGGTCAGTGTCGTGGGTGTTACAGCGGATTATGGTATTTTTGTTATACCAACGTATAGTTTTAAGACAACCGGCCTTGTATATTTTTCCTATTATTATCCCAGGTCGTTATCACATTTGCTGTATTCCACAGACTTCATGACGCTGAGACTGAAAAACATACCTCGGCTTTATGAGTTAAACCCAGGACCTCAGATTAGTAGATGAGTGCCACATCCACTGGCAAACATTTCAACGATTTCTTTAAAATATCCCACTCTGGATTTGCAATAGGTTAAAATTTCCCTCTTCTTTTTAAATGAACCTTTAGTGTTGACAAACAGTCACAGTGAACGTTATTCAGTTGTAGGGTATATGGAGATGAACAACAGGTTGTGGCTAAGTCGCCCAGTGTGAACGTTGTACTTAGAAGACTAATCGCTATATTACAGTTGATTCATGCTTGTGGGGTACACCGATACACACGCCGACTGTTCATTTATTTTACACAGAGAGGACAAAATAAACTCTTCTACAACACGATGTGTTTGTCACGTTTAGTGACTGATATTTTCGACAGATTACCATTTACACACGTACAGAAATTTCTATACATTTTCAAAAGCATTATTGCGGAGATTCTACAGCCTTATTTATTGGCAGCAAACAAGAAATACTCGTTGTGGCAGTATATAACCAGCATACTTAGTGTGCCACAACGAGCGGCATGAGGTTCAGATCACCGTTGTCAAACAGACTGGAGGAGTCATCATACGCAAATGTTCAGAGATGCTGTCAAAAATTAATGACAAAGCATGCAGAACGTAGATCGGAACAGACAAGGATGTCTAAACTTGAAATGGCAGGCATCGATGATACCGAACTGGCCTTAACGGGGATTACAATACATTAGCCTACTACAACTTATATTAGTTTATCCACAAGACGAGTAGTTAGAACAGTGCTGATCCTCTTAGCTCTTCATTACCTTCTCCAAGTTATGACTGTATATAATCGTTTTTCAGATGCAAAGTAGCAATGGTTTTGTTTAGCATCCACACGCAACGGATGACGTGCAAGTTATATTCTAAGTAAACTAATGCAGTTCGATTTTATCTTCGTCATACTGGTGTGGTTATTACTAATAAGCTCCTGAGTTGCAGAACTCGCTCATTATTTTGAACAAAATACTTTTATAATTACATAAGAACCAAATTAGTAAATTCTAATTTTTTAAATCTGTGAGTACAATTCTTCACATGTATGATTCTTAGCCAAGAACAACATCGAGGAGGTGAAGGGGCATACATGGTTTCTCACGATTTACGTATTTTGTCGTTCTTCTAATTTTTTGCTTTATATATAGGCTACATATAATTATATAATGTACAGTATATACATAATATATAATATAATGTATATATATAATATAATATATATATTATATAGTATAGTATATAGTATATTTAGTATAGTATTATATAAACTATTACACATAGTGTAATATATATTTTAAACAATAAAAATATGATTAGGCTATACATTTTTGTATAAATGTACAAATGAATAGGTTACAAATAACATGATAAGTATCAAAAGTAAATTATCTATCTACGAGTTAATTATTCTTGTCCAAAACAAAAATTTGTGTTGTTATCTTGTAAATGATCTATACAGACTCTTAAATTTTTTTATAAATTTTAGCTTTCATTTTTGGCCTGCGGTGCCCAAGTTAGAAGTTTTGGAAGTAAATACCACATTCGAGTCTGGGTAAAAAGTTCCTTTAGTCTGATAGCCGATCTTGATTTTTAACATTTTTTCAAAATTTTAACACTTTTGGGTTCTGGTGTCCAACAATTTTTAAATTTTCAAAAGTGAAGACTATTCGTAATTAGGTTGCAATTATCTGTATTTCGATATCCCACATAGGTTTTTGCAATTTTTCAAAATTTTGCCCCGTACATCTTTCATCCTACCCCTTATTTTGGGGGGATAAATGTAAAAAACAATAGAGATCTGTGAAGTAAAGTATGAACACGTGCACTAAGTTTGACAAAAATCGGTTAGTGCTTCGAAACATATGGCCAGATGTACACCAAACAGACACCCAAATAGCCAAACGATTAATTTAAAACCGAGAATTCGCTGCGATCGTTCACGATTTTCACGATTGGTTTACGATTATTGTGATCTATGAATAGCAAGTAATAGAGCTTTTGTGAAAATTAAGTGTTAGGTGTGAGTAGAATCAAGGTGATTAACAAAAATTTGTCTCTAGTTTGTGGTTTTTCCATTACAAATTCTCCGATAGTCACATATCCTTATTCAAGTAGCAAACAATTACTCCCAATTCACAGGATGAGATTCATAGCATCCAGCGATCTATTCTCTTAAATCCAGAATATGAATGCCTATTCTGCAATAGTGAAGGGGTGTATCGTGAACCAGATACATATTAAATATATTGTTGAGAAAACTTAACTGTCTCATTATTAGAAGGAAGATTTCCTGCCGTTGCCTACACTAAATGTTGACCTAAATCCACTAACCATCAGTGTAAAGAATAATTATTTTGAGATAAATTAAAAGAAACAAAAGACACAAATATGTAATTCTGTTTAATACAATAAGTCAAGAAAAAAAGTTCATGAAAATGTAAGAGTCAGCAACAAAGTAAGTTGCACTATATTTAGAATAGGATGAAGTAAAATACATGCAACGTACAGGCTCAAATGTTAGAATTTTCCTAGTAAAATAAAATTCACTTACTTAAATAAATGAGGAGAAAAACGAAACATAGCCCATTATATCAAAAAATGACATAAATCATTAATTTACCATACAGACGAAATAACACCACACTTCTGCATACAGGTAACATAAAAATATACAATGGTACTAATCGATTTCAAAATAAAAATTGTACTTCTGCAAATGAAATAACATAACATTATAATCAACAGTAAGAAGAGCAACAAAAAGAAAAATATACTGTTTCATTTGAAAAAATAATAATTTACAGAATAGTAGGGCTAAGTATATTAACAACAAATCAAGCAAACACAAATTAGGCTATTTCCCTTACATTACAGAGGGAACAACATAACTGGCAAGTTTCTGGATTCATAGATTACATTTTATAAAGCGAGGAGGAAAGGCCGCTCAACACAGTGATCTGAGCATTTCAGAGTCTGACGCTATGTGCACAACTCGTCCATTATGTAAAAAGAGTTATAACCAAGTCAATTAGTTGTTATCCGAAAAAATTTAAATGATAGTATTATCAAGCAAATTTTGGTCATAAGGAAAGAAGGAACAAAAGTTGGGTATTTATTGTTTGGAATGAGTGTCTAGAAGGAATGTTGTCTAGGGAAGTGTAAATATAAGACCGCTAATGGATACGTCTTGAACCGAAAAACTCAACTAACAAAAATGAATTTAAAATAATTTTGTTTTGTTTAATTTATTAAATACAATTTAATCAATATATTTTAATACTAACGTATTAATAGATAAAACCACTACCTAAACAAAAATGTGTATTTATTAATAAATGTAGCCCAATCTTGCTTGTCAGATTGTCCATAGTTAAAAAAATTACTGTTGTTGGTAAACAAACATTATTTATTTAATAACATTTACTGTAGACATTAACTTTCGAGGTAAATACCATATAATGGTCCAGGAGAACCCTACAAGCGTGTAACAACTTCAGATCAATACTAACATTCAACTAATTCATTATTCAGATTCCCGATTCAATATAAAATTTGTACGTCAAAACAATAAAAAATTATCTATTTATTTCGTGTTTGATGCCCCATACTATATGCTTATCATTAACAGAAACGACACGATTGATGTACGAGGAATCATGGCACAAACCATTGAAACCTAGGTACCAGCAGTGAATCGAACTCGACGAGTAGTCTCGAACCCACGGCGTGAGCGATCATTGACCACAGTGCCACCCAGTCTCATTGATATTTTTCTTCTAACCAAACCGTTATAACCTCCACGCGTTTTATTGACTGTTTTATTACGCACGGAGGAAAATAAAAAACGAAACATTTTTCTTCATTCAAAGGTTCTGTCAAGACCGTTTATGTAGTAGACACTCTGACGTAGGTGTTTCTATTGTGACACCACAACTGTAACGAACGATCTGGAGGGATGTGAATACAACCACGCACACGCTCGTGTACACTTACACACTCATACACACACGCGCGCGCAAACACACACACACACACACGTATGCGAATGTCCATACACACACGAATGTCCACCATTTTCCTGTTATTGAATTATTTCATACATATAATCTTAGCGTAAGTGAAGTTCAGTTGTAGAAACCAGTTAAACGTTTTTACTACACGTAGTATGAAAGGCATGCACACTATGGAACACGTAATTATAAAGTCACTGAAAACAAAAAAAACATTGATGTTGTGCGCCAAAAAGTTCAATAGAATTCTATACGCCGATTGTAACAGGAATATGATTTTGCCTGTGTAGACGTGCAATCTTCTGTTCTAATCAACATCCGCCGACCGTCACCGGATGTCATAGGAATAATTGCACATGAAGCCCTTTGAATCAAACAATTACTACTATTTATTGTCACTGCACTATGTGGCTACACTGTTCTCCCAAAAAGCAGCAATTCCGATCCCATTCCTGTTTTATTCATAGTATAACCGTTTCGATATTCCTATTTGCTACAGAGATGTGGAAGTAACGGAAAAGCAAAAACCTCATCAGATGAAATAAGATTCTTGTTAAATATTGATAGACGCAGGCGAAAAGAAGGCTCGATGACGTCAGGACTCAAATAAATATAAAAGCGGTAATTACTGAGTCGACATTCGGGCAAAAAGGAGATCTATCCTGCGAGGTTCGAATTCCGCCGACAAGCAGTAAGAAAATGATTAGGCCGATATCCCACTACGTTTCTCAATTCTCCCCCCCCCCACAAGGAATTTCCTTTAAAGAAAATGAATACGAACATGGAAATGTTTGTTATTTTGTACCATTAATGGAGAAAAGGAGAATTTTCTGTGTAAATAGTCCTTCAACCAAGTCAGTTTCAGTACGTGCTTAAGCGACTGCACGTTTTGTAATCAGCATTTGTATAAGTTATATAAATTGTATAAGTTAAATAAATTTGTCGGATAGCTAAATATTATTATGTGGTTATGTGAGGGTAAGAAAGTTCACTTTAATTATGAATACAAAAATTTGGGTAAAAATATTTTTAATATTTAAAATCGGTATTCACGCGCGTGCACCATGCTTCTAAAAAAGGCTCTTAATGTTGTGTTTTAAAATAATTAAAGCGGGCAGTTTTTTTTATTAGGTAAAGGAGAGAAGGAAAACCGAAAAAGCCAAAGTTTCCTTATTATAAAAGTCTATACTTGTCTTTATTCTGATTTTAACAATTAAATATATATTATGAAAATGTATTTATAAACACACACACAGATTGGGACTAAATGCAAACATGGCATAAATACGAGACCATATTATTCGACTCTACCTGACCATCGGCGCAACTCGACCAAGGTAAGGGCCTAATCCTTTGCCCATCGATGCAACTCGAGACCTCTGGATCGAAATATTGACAATTCTAATATCGTTAATTGAAAATAAAAGTTCGTATATCCGTCAAAGTGTGCACCATCTAAGTATGACGCAAACTGATTTCATGTACAAAGCTGCAGGACCAGATTCCTAAATGTCCATGAAAGTCAAGGGATACACTGAAAATGGAGTATTACATCACTCAGAGTTTACACTTCATTTAATAAAGATTTTTTAAAATTTAGTTTACATAGAAAGCTCGTGGCTCGGTATCTTCTTATCCTCGCCGACAGTATACTACTCTGACTCTTTTCTGACCATCGGCGCAACTCAACCAAGGTAAGGACGAATCCTCCGGCATATCCCTAAAGGGAAGCGGCAGGTATCGCATCGGTGTGACCGTCACCAGTGAAGCAAAACTAACGAAAAAATACAATTGTAACTCATCGTCTCTCGTGAATTCTCAATCTGCCATGAATAAGGAAATTGATGTAGCCCGTAATTTTATTGCCACTAATTATTCTGACAAATCCGAGTTTGTTCAAATATTTTCGACATCATCATATCACGTTTTTTCATATTACTCTTTTAAAATTTTTGAAATACACGCATATTCTATAGCAATAAAATCAAAACTGATAGAGTAGTGGAAACAACTGTTCGCATGAAGCAAACACTGAAGGTAAACAGATTGACGCAGATAGAGAACTCTGTACAGTTATAGTAGTAGGTCTATGCCTGCCATATTATAGAAAAGTTTCCGAAAGCATTCGTAGAAAAAATAAAACCATACAATAATAGACAGACTAGTAAAAAATGATGAATTAAGAAAAATTTGTTCGGATAATTTATTGGTACCGCTAGTGTGCATTTAGTGCCTACAATTGATGCAGAGAGAGAGACAGCGTGAATTCCCATGAACACATCAAGCATTAAGCTTTCTACAAGGCACGAAAATATTTTGAGAGCTACGAGTAAATCAAACTAAAACTAACTTTTGTCGTGTGTGAAAGAGAAAAAGCTTTACTACTCCTGTTAATGTAACCACACTAAATTCTAAAATGATCATTGCAGAAGGATTGTTTATAACGGTGGTAGATTGAAAATTAATGTTTCTTTAACCATGGCCGTCTATTGAGAATTTTGTTACCTTAAATAATTTATAGATACCAATATGAATAACCAGTAAGCTCCCTGAGCTACATAACTCACTTACTATTTTAATCGAAATATATCTGTTGTTAGTAAGTTTCAATATTAGATATTTTTTTCACTTAACAAAAAATTTACGAAAGCGCAGATCACTTAGTAAAATTTTTAGAAAATAATTGTAAAGCAGAAAAATCATATCAAAACACTAAAAATTCCACACTCCAAAATTCAAACATAGTTTACAAACGCTTTGAAGGCGAATTGCAAGGAGTGTTGAGATATACTTCTGTCAAATTATTAAAGATACTGAGATTACAATTGAAAATAATTCCTCCTAACTTGATCCTCCACATAAGACTTTTAAAATTTTCTTAAAATTTTGCATTTCATTTTTGGCCCGCGGAGCCCCTGAAGTTAAAAACGCTACATTCGGATGTTTGTTTCATTTTATCTAACGCCCGGCAGGATTATTACAATGTTTTCAAAATTGTGATCTCAGGCCCTGCTACTATAAAATTTTAAAGTTTTCAAAGTTGTAGGCTACAGTATGTTCGGATTTGGGTTAAAATTCTCTCAAATTGGGTATCCCACTTGGATTTTTACAGTTTTATCAAAAGTTTTACACACATTTTGGGGCCAGCGTCCAAAAATTTTGAATTTTTTTGAACTAAACACTGTGTTTAGATTTTGGTTTTAACTTCCTTTAATCTGATATAACTCTCTCGCTTAAAAGAATGAAAGGTGGCATCAAAGCAACTGTTATCAGTGGTAATTAATTTGTTATATCATGTAGGGTTACGTTGTTGACATATTTCTGAACACGAATGGGTCGGTTCCATTGAAGACTATAAGCTTTGGTTGATGAATTCTCGGCAACTAAGCTGCAACGTGACAGGGTCGGAAAGTATTGCACATTTAAGAACACATTATTACATCAAAGGTTTCCGAATCTTAATCTTCTGGATGAGCAAGCCCTAAGTGTCTTTTTTTGCGATTTAATAAAAATTTTACGGCACTTTCAAAATCTGGCGCCGCAAAATTTTGAAATTTTAAAAAATGAACACTATATTTTGATTTTGGTAAAACTTCTCTTTAATTTGATACCTCACATGAATTTTTATAATTTTTTACAATTATGACCCCTCAAATTTTTGTCTCCCGTTCCTCTATTTTTGGAGCGAACAATCTAAAGAACAATAGGGGTCTATAGGGTAAAAAGTAAGGATACACTTGCCAAGTTTCACAAAAATTCTTTGATGCATTCAAAAGTTATTGTGGGATACCCCCAATAGCAGAGAGACAAATGCCAAACGGTCCAGTTAAAATTTGTTCAATAATAATATTAATAATAAATTTTACTAGGGGTTTTTATACAAGACGGAGACTGGATTCCACGAGAAAGTATGTTGTCACGTTAAAGCTAGCTCGAACGTCCCCCTCACGCAATACTAATAAAAGAAATTAGACTTACCTAGCGAATCGTGGCTAAACGGTCTCTTCAAATTCTGCTTTTTTATAATAATAATAATTATTATTATTATTATTATTATTATCCAGTATAGTGTCAATAATCGATAACGTCAAAATTGCGACTTCTAACCACTTGCCTCAGCTCCCAAAAATTCTTAATTCAGTAAATCGCATTCGTTGTGCGTCATGATTTCAAATTATAACTTTGAAATAGTCTAGTAGTAGAACTGGGCTTGAACACCCCAGCAGATTTGCAGTAGGCCTACCTAGGAACATACCGTTCCTAATTGTACTTATTATGATAACGGATGGAGGTAAAGTCCTGTCAACACAATTATACCCCATATGGCGGAGAGGAACATAAGTGGCAATTTAAGTTACTAAAAAGAGCACTACAACACGTCGCTAAGTCAAAAGCCCTAGCGATGAAACTATAATGCTTTGATAGAAAAGTAGCCTGAAATCTCTAATACTCTGTTTTTCTTATTAGACTATATGAGGGTGGTCTTAGTAGTGGTGGTGCTGGTACCGGATTAATAGGAAGAATTCCAGTGACGACAGTAGTACTGTAGCTTCTGCTGCTGACAACAATGATGTCGAGATTATGATATGACAGCGACAGTGATGATGATGATGGCGACTTCGATAATGCAACAATGCAAGACGACAACGACGACAGTCGGCCAAATCTGAGAACTGCATGAAGCGTAAGCCGATTACAGGGGTTACGTTTACTTGCGAATTCCCATTCTATGTCTCACAGACCTAAACGTTTAAGATGAACATGTGAAAATGACAACGGCGACGACTTAACGATGATGATGTTTATGACGATGGCGCGGCGGTCCTGCCATGTCCTCCTATTCTCTGCGTTCCAAAATCGGCTCTGCAGCTTTAAACTATATTGTTTTTTTTTCTTTGTCCTGTGTTATCAATCATTACAGGGCACATAACGTTTACTTTATATATGAAACTACCCTGAAGTATCTGTTAGGCTATATATAATTTTATGTAAAAATTTCCAGTTAATATTAGTTTGATTTTCAAATAGTTTGCAATCAATATTTTGCAACTTGGTTATCAAAGATTACTTGACAGTACGCTATAACCTAAACATGTAGGCCTACCTACTGTAGAGTCAGTGAATCGTGTCACTGTAATCGCCATCGTCATCATCATTATCATCACTTGCAGTACAACGATTACTTTTCTAGTAGGCTATATCTTGTAACTGACCATTGAATAGTAAGGCGTTGACAGCTCTTTTGTCCAATATTCTAGTTTTATTTATTTATTTCTCACGAATTATGGTTTTGTGTTAAATTACAACTAAGTGAACGTCTGACATGTCAATTGCAAATCTAGCTAAGAGATATAGAAAAATAGGAGATTTATACAAGTGTTTGACATTAATGTAATAAATACGAAATCAACAGTTTATTTGGTGAGAAATAAAATTATACAATTAAATTTATTAAACTTGTTTACTATGCATGTCCGTATAGCCTAAATGTGTTTCGCAGCTTACTGGGCTAACACGATTAAGGAGACCAAGTTATATTCTCTCGTATGTTAACTGGACTACTTAAAGCTTTATCTCCCTGAAACCTGCCATGTTAACATCTTCGTGCAACATTACACTGAGTAGAAAACCTTTACAGAATCTCAGAAATAATCTGATTTCATAACCTTTCCTGTTTTTAGCATCAGTGGGAATAGTTTGTAATGTTGGCAGAAAACATTAGCGTCTTCTTATTTAGATCTGCTTTATTTAGATTACTTCTGTATTCAGCTCCCGATTTGTTACTGCGCACATCTGTAACAAATCTTACCAAACGTTCATTGATCCCACTGTCACAGAATCTGCACTTATTTTACATATTACCGTTTTGTAACTATTTTACACATTGTAAATATAAATGTCGCCAATTCAAATACTAAGTTGATTGTTATGATTACAACACTCGATAGTGCCAATCAATAATTTAAAAAATTGTAGTTAACATTTCAATTAATTAGATAGCTTATATAGGTGCAGTCTGTCTAGTGGCAATGCTCGATGTATTAAAATGATTAAATACCGTTCAACAACAAAAACGTGGCAACAGCGGATAGGAAACGTGTAGTAGAAATAGGCCTACAGAGTGAAACCAAGGTTTTGAGACCTGATATGTAAACTATGATGTTTGCAACAATTTGGTGTATGTACACAACATCTCGCTTGCTTAAAGTTGTTATACGGGAAAGTAAAGGAGAATTTCCAAAGAACTGTTCCATCCTACAGTGCAATACAAAAAATTATAAATGCTAGCTGTTGACAGACTTGGTAAATTTGGAAACCAGTGCCATGTAAAAGCCAACAAGTGTGTGTGTGTGTGTGTGGGGGGGGGGCATGTAATATACCAACAAGGAAGATATGGCATTCAACTTGTATTGGATCACCTAGTGGTATCAGTTTTATTAGTTGGTATAATTGAAGTTAATATTAAATCGTTAAGAGCTATTATCATAACCGACTTCGTTAGTATTGTAAAATGATTATTGTTCTTTAACTAACAATAATACAAATAAGTAATGGGTCGTTTTATTATTGCTGTCTGACAAACTGGAAAAATTGTAATTATAACATTTTCAGCAGACAGTCACAGAAAACTGATCCAGATCATTGACGTAATTGACACTTGAAAAGCCAAAATTGTTGAGTAAATTTTACTCTATTTTCCGAGTAATCAGAGGAAACATAAATTACTTCTACATGATATTATGATCCGTTAACATAAATCAGACTGGAGAAATCAAAGACTGTTGCTGTTGACGTTGCAGTTTCCAAACTTCGTTTCCAGTTTTTTTAAACATTTATCGTCTGTATGATGCGATGGATAATTTTATTAAAGTTACATTTTCAATCCAAGGTTACAAATGAAAGGATGGATTTACCCGAAGAGGATAGCCAGGAAACACAACTGTAGAGACATGTAGGTATGGCTGGCCAGTTATCCACAGCCAATATATTTTCCTTTTTCTCTTAAAAGTTTGTCGAGAATTTTGATAATTTCCAAAAACATTAAATCATTTTCAATTAACTGAAATTAAGAACATTTATAGTAGAATTTTCACAAACAGTAAGTATTCTACAACTTTATCACAAAAAAGGTCATAGATAAGACAGAACAAAAAGAATTCGTTTAAACCTTTAGCTCCTCGTAGTTTTTAATTTCAAAAACGCCAACGACGGAAAAGTTTTAAAAATTGTCGTCTGCGGGATGTGCTAGCAATGTAGGTCACATGATGATGAATCCATTCTTCTGCGTATAGTCAGTCTATGGTGTAACCATTTACGATAAAACAGCTTCATCGACAATTTGAAAGTCTTTGTCATTTTCGTCGGTACATATGTTTCAATTGTTTTGCATTTACGATATTCTTATTCGCCTGTATAATTCATTAATTTACGGTGCATATTATACTGTTTCGCCTTAATTAGTTCTTAAGATATGATAAGGTGAATTGAAATTACGTATAGCCAAGGCGGTCGATTTTTCATCTATTTATTGAAAAAAGAACATTTAATGATAGGCTACTGTAGATGTAATAATAATTAGTATCACATTACAACTTTAATAACTAATCATTTTATAATTATTGATGTAAATTCAAATATTAAAAATTTAATTGACAGTAATTGTAAAATGGTTAAACTTATCTTATTACATACCATAATGTGTGTGTGTGTGTGTGTGTGTGTGTGTGTGTGTGTGTGTGTGTGTGTGTGTGTGTGTGGTATAAAGCAGTCATGAAACATCAACTGGCGAATAATACAGCAAAATTTGTCATTAAAACTTCTGTGAAACTGTACTTCATTTTAAATTGAATAATTCTGAGTAAAGTTATTTTGTTTTTGCTAGGCCCTTACCCGGCTTTATGTAGTATTAACCAACACCATGACGACGCGTCGCCATTTCAAAATGGCGCATTAGCATTATTGGAAGAGAATCGCCAACTTTTCGACCGAAACCCAGACGAAACCTGCGTGATATAATATATTATAGTAATACAATGATGCGATAGTAAATAAAGCTCTGCCAAGTTGATAAATCATATCGTATTAAAATTTGTTTAGATTGATAGTGGATCCAAAAATTTAGGCGTCCATGATGCGGTAGGTAACGAACAGTCAACAGAACAGTTGTTCAGAGATTTTACAATAAAAATCTGTGTTTAAGTGATGATTGTTTTAAGAATGAGAACGTATTAAAAGTGTAAATGAAAGCCACTGTTCATACGACATCAAAAGTCATCAACACTACTTTAAATATTCTTCAAAACATTTTTTTGTATTAAAGATTACAGCTTAAATACAGTCATAATACAATTTTAATTGGTACTAGAATAATAAAATGTAACAACGGAAAAAGATGAATAAAATATCTTGACATGTAAATAAGTTGATATTTTTCGAGAACGCTTTATACTTTTAGACCCCTATCGTTAATAAATTAAGTAAATTCCTATTCCGTAGCAACACACTCACATCGGCCTACACGTGATTGCTCAAGAACAGTTAAACCCATACTCATTTTAACAAGTCCAATACGATACATCTATAGGCCTACGATTCTGTTAAATAATTTCAGTACACAAACATGAAAATAAACGAAAACAGTAAATATAACAATTAACATACACAACGACTGAATAGAAGTTTCATTGATAACGTTAATTTGCTTTCAATAATTTTTTTTCAGTAGACTAAACAAAAGGCTTGAACGAAAAAATGTTTCCAAAATTGATAATACATACTGGACAATGGACATTAATTATTTAAACATAGGGAAATTATTTAATTAACCTTGTTCGTGAGAATCATAAGAAATCACATTTTCTACAAATTTACAATAAACAGTAAGTAACTGGCAATTTATTGAAGGCCTGTGTCGATTTAATAAACAACAGTATGCTAGAAAACAGCTTGTTATTAACAATACTTTTAGTTTTAATGCAAACTGTATCGCAAAAAATTTGCTAATTGCTTTTATTATGGAATCCAATGAACACGTGCGAAATATAGCTTAATAGTGGGATATTGAAGTCAGATAACATAACCTCATTACTAACTTGTTAGGTTTTCGTCAAATCACGAAGCACACGTATCGAACAGATAGTGTGTCCAATTTATTTAATTTATATATATATTTTTTTTTTTAAAGACTCTCCTTTCGTCTTCAGAACTTACGCTAGAAGTATGAACTTTATTTACACACGATCAAGAAAACTTAAGTGAAAATCCACTGCGTTCGTTTTTACGTTAATAATTTTGTAAGCGTGTCATAATATTACAATACGAATATATTATACAGTTTCTAAATTTCATTTTCTTGTTATGAATAACATTAATTGTATGTAGACCTACGCAATACGATTTCACTACTTTAAAACAGTACTATATTTGCTTGCAAACAAAATCTACCATTTTCTTGTTATGAATAATATTAATTGTATGTAAACCTACGCAATACGATTTCACTACTTTAAAACAGTACTATATTTGCTTGCAAAAAAAATCTAATACCAAAATTTAAACATTTAATATACAAAAATAATTTAATTTTGAATCTAAAAAATCGCAATGAAAAAGTAAAACAATGTATGTTATCTTTGAAAGAGTTTGTGTGTGCGCTGATGTGAATGTTGTTTTTTTTCAGAGTGAGATAATTACTCAGGAATAAATAAACGAGCCATTAACAATGTTGGTGCAATATCACTGACGACGCGGTTATCTTAACTTTGTCAGTTTTATTATTGCTGTATACCACAACACGGTCATTGTATATTGTATTTGTACGCTGAATCAGCGGCCCTGATTTGTACGTGTGTGTGTGTGTGTGTGTGTGGTGCGCGCGCGAGCGTGTGTGTACGAGTTCGTGCGTGTGCCTATTTATAGATGACTCAATGAAATTAAATACTTTTATACTCACATTTTTGCTAGGTGCCAATGACCGCTCATTTGATAAACACGCTCGTCGTATATAACCGCGATTGCAGTGATTCTTTTCAGCCTTCTTCAAATTCCATCAAGTCACAATTTTTTGACAAAAATAAATGTAATTAAGTGTAACTAAACGTGTTTCTCCCTTATTTTACTGTCAACCTTCTTGGTTTGTCAAAATAAAAATAAACAAAAATTTACACGTAACTTGTCACAAACACAGAAGTGTTGAAAACAAACAGCTGATTAGTGAAAACAATCATTTAAAACAGTTAAAAAGAAACAATGTGTTTAAATTTCATTATTAATTCAGATCAGCTGTTTTAATTTTAAAACAATTGAAACTGATTTATATTCGCACTTATAAAACAAATTCGTTTATTCAAATCAACTTTGATTATAATAAAACGTAATAACTACAATATGTCACACAAACTGTATTAACAGTAACATTTTTGTCGACACACATGGAAACAATATATTTAGTAACAAACACTAAAGTTAGAAAATTTCAGTACGATTCTCGTAAAACATAACCTCAAAATCAGTAGCACTGAGTCGTTTACAGTAAAGTTGTCATTTGAAGATTTGTTTTTACGGAAAACACAAATTTCTAAAACAAAAAAACAGCACAACACACAAATCTCCTTTACTTATGTACAATTTACTTTTTACACATCGTATATGCGTGGTATACCTCTCATCATACGATGATACATATTTACAAATATTTTTTACATGTAAGCGAACACTGTTGGTTAGCCGCACACAATTTTCGCACTCATACACGCACACCACTGTTGTAATACTAAAAACGACCAAGACAAACTTCCGGTTTGATTGAAAATTGTGTTTTTATCACCACTACAGTGATAGACTGTAAATAAATGTGCGATCGGGGAAAGCAGCGCGCAGTGACGGAGAGAACACGCTGTTTCGGCGGCGAAGTCATTGACCTCCGTAGAACTCACACTAACACACACAGAGCGCGAGAGAGAGAGTTAGAGAGAGAGAGAAAGAGAGAGAGAGACTCAACACAAGCCCTGTGACGTAGTGCGCGGTGGGGAAATATTGCCCCCCCTTGCTCGCAATTCTCCCGACTGCGCTCTCAGCACCTCACACAAACCAACAAGCAACCCTTCCTCCTTTGATTATTATTATCACAATCATTATCATTATCATCGTTGTATACGTGTGAAACGGCTTATTTGAAAATCCAAAATAATGCCGATTATTATTACTAGCTTCCAACGCAAAAAAGTTGATATTAATATATTTATTCTGTCATCAAAAAAGGGACTGAAACTTATTACCTTTTTTTTTTAATTACTATCATGAGCTTTATTTGTATACTATTTTTTCATTCATTCGTTCATTGCAAAAAAAACAACCACAATTTATTATCCAGCGGGCTTTGATCCATAAGGCTAGGGAAGTATGCAAGCGAGTTCAGTAACCTTATTTTACTTTTTAAATTTGCACATTCGATTTATTGTTATGAATGATCTGTACAATCATTAGCCACCCTATTTCTTTTATATATGTTCTTGCACATATGCATGAACGAAAATGTAGAAAATTATTCATCTCACATAATTCAGTAAATACTTTGTGTTAATTCAGTTAATTGTCGCTTCGTATAAAAAAACTCATATCAGTTACACATCTTAAATAATATCATATGCTCTCCTTGTATACGAAGTTGGGCCCATGAATCGTTTTTTTCATTCATTCGTTTGTGCAAGTCTGCCACAGCTTATTAGATCTGACATGTGCTGTTGATAGAGGCCAGAGAAAGAAGATACGCGAGCGAGTTCACTAACCTTTTGTATTTACTTTTTAAAATGTTCATTCCAAAGACAAGAACATATCTGCCAAGAACAATGAGTTAATCTGTCTTACGTAGAAACATTTTATTTTTCCCTTTGACGTTGTGCATTGGCTTCTACGTGTGTATTATAAATTTTCACACATTATATTCGCTGTGAATTATTGCTGTTATTAACATAATCTTTATTAAACATATACAATTTAAGAATGTTGCACAATTGTGTTACATTCAGAAAGACTATAAATCTACTAACGATTCGTAATACGTAAAATCAATACGTTATCAAGCATGTGATGTTATGCAAATTTGAAGTTACGTATTTTATCAGTTGTTTAATACTCTGACGTGATTATTATGACAATACACACGCGCGCCCGCGCATACTTTTGAATATATCTTATTACAATCTTGTGCGTGCGCGCGCGCGCGCGTGTGTGTGTGCAAAATCTAATCTTATCATTACCTATGCAGTAACAAATTTCATAATAAGGCTATATTCCTGTACTTTCCTCTTTTCTGCTAAAATTTTTATAAAATTATTACACTATGTAATTATGATTTTATTTTATTTTATTCAGTATAACAGCAATTTTGTTTCATGGAACAAAATATGTGAAGTGAAGTAAACATATTATGGATACGAGTAAAATTATCAGTGAAAGATATAATCCACAACATCGGTTTTTAATATTATCAGTACAAAAGTAGTAGCAGCAGTAGTAGTAGTGTTACGTTGTTGTACAATTTATAATTAATTATAAGTCATTTATAATTAAATACCGCATCTGGCATATGCTTCATGCCACCATAATAAATACTGCTCAGTTCGTTTTCAATTGTAAAATAAAGATAGGCCTACTGTTTCAGTAAAGCATGAACTGATAACTAGGCGATTCTTTTTTATGCAATAATTTTTTTTATTCGGTAATTCCATAGTCAAAAGAATACGTAAATCTTAGAAAAATACAGAATATAGCACCAACTACAGAAGACAACAGAGCCAATTTACATTGTCACAGACCGTACCTAATTGCGGGGATCTACACTTGGCGTAAGAATGCAGTCATTCAGCGCTGCCTCCACCATACATCAAACACACACACGGTAAACTAGTAGACCTACACAGACAGAGGGAACGGCTTACGCTACCTCAGCCTGGCGTACGGTAATAGCCAACGCGCTCTCGACACATGATAATGAGACACCACTTCACCGCTCAATCATTGCTTAAAATGTCCTACGGACTTCATTCATAACACGTCTTAATAAAATAATGTGATGTTTTATATAAATAATTTATAAGTTAATGAAAAAGTTAAAATTTATGAAAGAGAAGCGTAAGAGCATTTGTGCTTTTAACTGGGAACGCTGAGAGTACACGCACCTTAGTTAAAGACCCCGAAGTAGGAGAGTCGTTAGTAGGCACCGGAAACGGTGGAAGTGATGGCCTAGAGTAACCCTGCGTATCCTACTTATAGCGTATTCTGGAAGGCAGGAGAACAAGAACAAGAACAGGAACAAGATGATTATGATGATGATGATGGTGGTGGTGATGATGAAGAAGAATCATTTGTATTACACTTACTACATTCCTCCCTAAAGCTATACATCTAGCAGTCTGATGTAACATGTTGTTGAATCTAGTTACCTATCTTACATAGTCGCGACCCATTGTATTAGGCATACGGCCAGGATAGGGCGGTCAGATTCGGAAACAGCATAGTTTTGTTTATGTTTGGTAATTAGTGTTATACGTCGCATCAACTGTTCCCAGTTAACTTCTTATCACACGACAATACTGTGCAGCCCAACAGCCTACCATCGTACGTGTGGCCGTGTGACTATGATTATTGCCTCTTTTGTCACGATTCTTTGTAGACGAATTCTGAAGAAAAAAACAAACAAACAAAAGTTTAATGAAGAAAGTTGTGTTACTGGTTGAAATCACAAGCAGAATGATGATGAGCTGTGAAGCTTGAAAGCGCTAATCGGGATAATTTTTATATAGTGGTGTGCAACAGTGATCATTCTGCTTGAAACAAACAAAAGTTTATCCAAAACTTTTGTTTCTTATATCACTTTCGCTTTCTTTATTCTACTTTAGCATAATTTGTTGGTGGTTCGTTCTATTTTTTCTGTTCCTCTATTAAATGACGTTTCGAAACAGTAAAAAATTCATATATTTCAAATATTATTTTAAGTTTCGTATTTCGAATCTTCTAGTTCCCGCTACGTATTTTGGACACATTTCCTCCACACACATTTCTTGATTTTTAGTAGGAAAATTGTGCTTATCCAGACGCCAAAACTTCTTCAAGCCCGCAGCAGAAAGATGCGTTTAAAAACCGTATATCTTGCAAAATTATGAAAAAGGAAGGATAGCTTTACAAAGTTATCTTTGTTTAGAAAAATTAGTTAGATTTATAATTAGATCCCATAAAACAATTAGGAGACCAAATCATTAAACACACACGCGCGCGCGCGTGCAGTATATTCTTCCACTTGAAAAAGTATTAGGCCTATGTCTCTGCCTTCCTATAGTTTTCTCCAACAACAGTCCTAGTCACGTTTTCATTTTTTTTGTAAAATTTTTTTGTTAAAATATGTTTCCTGTTTTACGCAGACCTCTTGTTACGCAGACCTCGTAGATAGGTTGATCAGAGGGGGGTGGAGAGTGTCAAAATTGAACTTTAATTTACTAAATCTTATGGAAAATATCTGAATTCTTTTGAAATCACATCCAACTTCTATCGTACTTCCAAAATTCGTTTTTGAAATCGTCTCTATAGGAAAATATCTATGACCAAAAAAAGTTTACTTTGCGCTTGAATTTATGGTAATTTAAATTAGTTTACCTGTTAATGAAAACCTGATAGGCCTGATATTAGAATAGAATATCTGGGACTTTCATTCGGTTTAACTAACTTTTCAGCGAAGGTTTAGCATAAATTTAACTAATCGGAAACAATGAATTCGAGTCGTAAAACGTAGGCCTAACCTCGCCAGCCATTTGAATAAACCTTGTGACATCCCTCTTGGATGTCGCTATTATATTATATTAAGCTTAAAGTCCGTTATTATAAGTTGTATTCCGACATTAGATAAGATTGTCCGTAACTAAATTAAATTATCAGAATATGGAAGATTGTACCGTATTTCACCAACAATTAGCTTTTATATATTTTTAATTTTATGTTGGTTCTTATTTTAGTTCACACGCATACAGTAATAAAATACTGTAACCTGTAGCTTGATTTAAATATTCCATGTTGTTTGTGTATGTTACTTATTTGAAGACGAGCAAGGTTCGAGCAGACGAAATGTTACTTCATTTTATCTCAGGGCGACTATGAGTTTTCAGTCCACACCCAGCCAGTCAGGTTAACTGCGACACCTGGCAACCAAAACTTACACTCACACGGCCACTCTCTCGCTGTCACTCTCTCTCTCTCTCGCTCACCCTCTCTCACTCTCTCTCTCTCTCACGCGCTCTCTCTCTCTCTCTCTCTCTCTCTCTCTCTCCCCACCCAACTCATACACCCGTACTGCACAACGAATAGACGCCTGCCAGGTCCCGTCTCAAGTGATATTATCCAAAAAATGTGTGACTAACGCAAAAAGATTACCACTCCAATTTTATGTCAGGTGTGAAATAAACCAACACCATATTTTTTCCATTAATTACTGTAGATTTATTAACAAACCGGTAGCTACAGTATCTATATCTTCTCTCTCTTCCATTTCACTGTTTTATTCACCCCCCCCCCCACACACACACACACATACACACACTCGAACACTTGTATAAAAACAAACTCATAAACATACGCGTCAAATTGTGTCTGTCTACGATATACTCAGTTTTTAATTGTATTGGTTTGTCCAGTATGCATAAACTCTCTTAAAACCACGGTTTGCAAGGCAGAATGTCCAACCCGTCGACAGTCTTTCTACGATACGAACAAAGTGAGTATAATCACACCTCGCCGATATTTTAGGCCGTCTGCAGAGAGGTTCAAACCTGGGTCATTATAGATAGACTGTAATGTGAGATCCCTTCCCTTCTGACTCAACTATCCCACATGTAAAAAAGTCGCATTAAACTATCTCTCCAATAAAACCTTTTCATGCTTATTTATTACCATTTTTATTTTATTTTTTACATCATGATCTTTCTGTCGCTTGACTGTAAGGAATTATATTTTTTTTAGGAATGTATCAGTTTGATGGGTGCCGACGTATCCTTTACCCTCATGAGACTCACGTAATCAACACGCAAGTGGAAAATGAGACGTGCACATTTCTTTATACTTATAGCCAGTGTTTGCCTTTTCTTCTTACCGGAACGATTGGGTCACTAAACGTGTAGAAAGCGATATTACATTACGCGAATACCGTTATTGATGTCTAAATTACTTGTCAAGAATAAAAAACAAAACTGTAAAGAACTTCAACAAACTTGTAGTAACTTACAGATGAAATACCTGAGTATAAAAAAAATGAATGACTGCTCAATAAATTCCAGAGAATTGTTTTACGAAATACCAGTACTGAGTGCTGACAGAACAAGAAGAAATGGAACAAACTGAACCAACTAAATGACGGAGCTGACATGTCCTAATACATAAAAATTTCAATTCTGGCGTGTTAGCAGATCGGATGTTGCAAGAACAATGGAATGGAAATATTCCAAGCAGCTCAATTTATTAGTAGAAATCACCCTAGAATAAAGTGAGTCCGTGATGCTGAGGATTACTTGAAGAAAATTAACAATAGATGAAGAAAGTTATCATGAAAGATTGTAATGAAAAGGAATGGCCAAGATGACAAGACTCGTCCAGTGATATAACCCCAAAAGAAGGTTTAATATTTAAGTAATTTGTCAGTTGCTAGCAGTTTCTGTGGCATTACTCATATCTGTTGAATAAACTACACGTTACTAAAACATTGTTTAATTCCACCAAATCAATATTATTTTCCACATTAGTTGCATTAAACGTTCCATTAAACATTTGCGTATTAGTTTGTGTAATGTTCCATTAAACGTTTAAAATTCTCTCTTCACTTAAGCTTTACCCAAGTTTAAGTTACTCAATCTCACACACGTGTGAGAGCCAGTACTTGCTTTTGTATATGCACGTGAGTGTCCACACGTGTGTGTATGTGCGTGTGAATCTGAAAGGAGGGAAAAAACGAACGTAACGAAAACATAGGCCTACATATACGATCTCCTCAGAAGCAGCAGTGTTCAATGGCGCTGAACGTGTTTCAGTATGGGTACTGTAATTGATTAAAATGTGATTTAGTAGACTTGTATGATTAAAAGCTAAATGTAGCATACCTAAACGAGGGCTGGATGTTAATTACACAGATAAAGACCTGCTAAAAGTATTTGAGAGAATGGTTTGTGAAAGCCCACACATTAATCGCTCTTCCCATATTGATTGCTGATGAATCATGGTCAATAAGAGGGACGTGCCTCTACAAGAACACTAGGCCAATGCTATATGAAACCCACAAAAAGACGAAAACCAGTACCTACAGAATCAGGAGGTTCACTTGAAGACAATGCTGGAGGATGCTGAAGTCTTACAAAGACATGGAAGATTGAATTTGCTGGACGATTTCTCCAGTGGCGGAGAGAAAAGGTGGAAGCGGTGGCGGTGGGAATAAAAGACACCAACCGGAAAGGCAGAACCAGACCCATTCACTACTGTAACAGTAAAGTATAAGACACTAATATTATTAAAATGCAAATACAAAAGCACGTGTTTATAAAAAAAGTGATATTTTTGTTTACGTATTATGGTGCTGCTACAAAACTGGCTGGTCGAAGGCGAGGGCAAGAAGAGAAACAAAGTGGGCGAGACATTTCTGTGTGAGTTCATTCATAAAATTTATTATACATTTCTTTCGTACAAGCTAATTACCTGTCTGTGGTATGGTATACACAAAAGATTCTCTACACACTAGGCATTAGGCATATTACATTACATTACATTAGGCACACCAGAACCGAAACGGAAAACTTTGTTTACTTACATTGCTGTTAGTTTTGTGTGTGTGTGGTCGCGCGCGTATTAGCTGTACCTTGTATGTGACATGACGTTTCTAGGTAGACCCATGCCTCTACTTAAAATACAGTCCAATAATCCAACAAACGTTCATTCGGGTTTTCTTTCTTCTTTACTTTTCAAAATTCTTCCTATAATTCAACAAATTAATTGGTATCTGTGTATCTTTCCCTCGATATCCACGTCGAACTGATATACACATCATATCCTGTGCGTGGAAGTTGTGCAAACATTTACTCTTATTTTATTATAACAGTTTTCTATATTACAGAATGTTTTAAGGTATACCATATTATTATAATCTTTTTTTTTAGACGTAAGGGGCTCAGTAGGCTACGGGAGCCTGGCTACTAAACTAGAAATTTAGCTGTAAGGGGCTCAGTAGACTATAGAATCCTGGCTACTAATCTAGAAATTTAGCTGTAAGTGGCTTAGTAGATTATAGGAACCTGGCTACTAATCTAGAAATTCCTGATGTATCGGCTCAACGCAGAAATGATTACCTGGAATAAAATCCTGAGGTAATAATGATTGGCTTAAGCGTAGTTCTTGTATGCCGAACAACTCGCATAAGGCGGCCTAGCCTGCCTCACTCCGAATTGCTTCGGTGATTTAAAAATAACTACTATATATTATATTTATCAGTCACTAGATTAATTTGTGAATGCGTGTGATACATCGATTGAAAATTGCACAATGACCAGGTCATCCGTGTATGGTAAAGTATGAGGGCTATCCAGAAAGTAAGTTTCGATAGGGTATTAAAGGAAACTAACAATATACTTACAAAAAAATTTTTATTGCTAACTGAAGTACACACCTTAAACTACTTTCCTATATAGTTTCTGTCAATTTTAAAACATTTTTTATAGCAAGGCACCAGGCGTTATACGCGTATACAATTTCCCGCCTGTGATTTGAGCTATGTATGAACAGCTTGTCTGACATCGTTGGCCACCAAGGAAGGATTTATCATGCTTGAAAAGATGATATTCGCTTGGTGTGAGGTCTGGGTTGTAAGGCGGATGATCAAATTGTTGCCAGCCAAACTTTGTGAGATGTTCCGTTGCAGCGGCAGTGTGTATGCAGTGCCTCGAGTAAGCATCCTACATCGCTTACTTTGGATCGGACTAACCAAAAAATTTGTATCCATCTTGGTACCATTGAATTGCTCACTGCTTCTTCTCCATGATCATAAAAAATCTGACGGTAAATTTCAATTGTTTTAATGAATTTCCCATTCAAGAACCGAATCGGATACCTACTTTCACACGCGGCGGACGTCTCGAATTTCTTCGACATTATGAACACGTCCAACCAAAATTATTAAGTGCACAGTTGTTTACAAATGGCGTTGAGGGCTTGGCAACGAATCAACAAACAGCCCGTGCATGTCCAATAGCATGACGGCATCGATACCGCGGCAATATTTAAAAACGGAACTTACTTTCTGAATTACCCTCGTATTTAGTTTAGTGTCTGAACGTATTTTAATGCCAATATGAAATTTCGATCTCAGGTTATACACTAAATCGTCAGGATATAGATTAAAAAGGGTAGACTTTAATAACTTATGTAAATCTCTTACTTAAATTATTTTAATAATAACTCATCCTTTTCTGATACCTTTTTGTTATAATTTCTCTTGAAAAAAAAAATGTTCCTGTTCATGTACGATTACTAGTTTTCACATACGAACAATTAGTAGTCAAGATTTTGTCTGTTAATCAGTACAACAGCGCGCGCGCTGTACCAGTTCCGCCTTTCGCACTCGGTAAAGACTCAATATTTATTATTACTGTAAATATGTCTTGAATTAGTGGTATTCTTTCATGCTTGTAGCATTTGTGGCTAACCCTTTGGTCTAAACCTGTCTTACGACGCATTTTAGCAGGTAAGCGTTATCTCACGTGGTTTAAGACGCGTTATCATAACTCAGTCCAGTCTATGAATGTCCTGGTTACTGCCAGACGGTAATGTCGCTGATACCTTACAGTAAATAAATCTGTAAGGTAGCGAACCTTATTCGCTACCCAGCATATCTGCGAACCCCTGTACATAGCCTACTACAAACTATGCCTGTAATGTGTCAGTCTCCCGTATGTTCAGTTTTATGCCGACCTTTGTTTAAACAATTGGTCGGTCTCTTACGTATATCGGCACGGTTTGAATACATCTGTACGGTAGGTGAGAATGTCTTAACCACTTAAAAGCACCGTAACATTCATATAAAGTTTAGATAGTAGTCTACTCGTGTGAAACTGAAATTGTAGACTAAAGACGTGCTGAATGAAGGGGGAACTTTGTAGCAGTCCAACCGGTTGTGGAATCAATTAACAATGATGAATTATTAATCAATTAATCAATTAGTACAAGTATAAACGAATGAGTTACGTGTTAGCCAGCAACACACCTGTGCAGAAAAAAAAGAATTTTAGGGACAATTGGAAATATGAAGAAGTATTACAGTATCCATCTGAAACGCGTCTGCCTTCTTTATTATGCTCTTGACATAGTCATATATTTATTCGTTTATCCACTAATAATGGACACGGTACGCAACTATGGATAAAGTGCCTGGAAATACGTACAGGCAATTTCTAAATGATAAATAATTTATCGAAATAAAGTGTATCCTTACGCACCGGCTGCTATAATTTACCTGTTGTGGTAAGTGTATTCTCAAGGCGTTCTCCTTGGCCTACACAGTGCACTTCCACAGTTACTCTTAACGATGTTGCTAATAAATGTCTTTTCCTTGCGGAAATGAGGCTCTCCTTACTGAGAACAGTTCCTTGAAAACAGTTTCTCCAAGATCAAACAGGTACCAACAGTAGGTTCGATTGCTCTGAACCGAATTAACTGAAATGCAAACTAAATACATTTGACCATGCGATAACTGGTGAATTACCCTGAAGGCTGCAGTCCCGGACTATGCATCGAATTTTTAGGAACCCTTAAAAGGAGTACGTCTTGCCTAGAGTAGTCCAAAGTCCGTTCTGCTATCTTTCAATTTTATTTTGATAAATAACATTAATTTATGAAAATTCAGACAACCAAAAAGTCAAAAAACCCATATGGAAAAAAGGTAGGCTATATATGATACTGGAGGCAGGAGAGTGCAAAAATTAAAAAAAAATACGCCAATCAGGGTCACGTTTAATTAGAATAAGATGCGATAATTCAAAATCATTGAGAACTACAATGACAGTAACAACATGACCAAAATAAATAATCGTTATGTTACATTGGCGATGGACTCTGAAATATGGACAAACTAAATAAATGGGAAAGCTTAGACGTAGCAATGAATTCATATCTGTCAAACAAATTGTTGAACTTATTTAAAATCTTATCTTGAACTAATTAACCTTTCCTGACATGAACTAATTAAAATTTCATGACACGAAGTTTTTCTCGAGTCATTAAATGCCTATACCATGAACAAAAGATGAAGGCAAATAACCTGTTCCCAATGTAAACCTAATTTACGACCTCGTAGTTCAAAACAAAGAAGTTTTATTCACAATGGAATTAATACGTAGACAAAACCAGAAATGATTCGGACTTGTAAAAGAGTTAGTTGCAGTGTGGGTCAGTGCAAGATGATAGCCGGCACGTGACGCCACGTACAGATTACAATTGGAGCAGGCCTTGACCGCGGCCGTTAGCAGTGACAACTCCAGTTACCGGTGTACCGTAACCCGTCCGTTAGCTGCTCGCAGAAAGAGAGGGAACACCATCAGTTACTATGAAGGCCCCATGATAAAAACAAATGACCTCTCTAATGATAAAATTATGGTTATAAGAACGAAGACGAAGTCGTGACGACGGTTCTATTGTTGTCCGCGAACTGTAAGACCTGGGCAGGCAAGGAAATCGAGCCAAGAAATCGAAATTTTTGTTTATTAAAATTTCGTATGATATTACTCGGTTCCCGTCGTTATAGCCAATTTTTGGTACAGTTCAATTTGCCACTCCAGAGGCGAATAACATAGCAGTAATCGAATATTAGGCTTTATTTTCTATAGGTTTCTGTTAATATATTGGACGTTTACACGAACGATCTCGATGCGAAAAATAAGTAGGCGTATTGCAGAAAGTGAGTCAGCGACAAAAACATTATAATGACAAAGTGGACAAAGTGAAACAGGCAGATCAATGGGCTCCAAGGTTACTTAAGATAGCATGGTATTAGAACTGACTAGACTGTAGGGGTGGGCACTTCTACCTGTAACAGGTATTTGGAACGATTATTTTTGTGGAACGGATATAACAATTACTGAAAAGTTGAAATACATGTTCCGATTATTTGCGAGTCACCCCTACTCAACTAACGAATAAACGAGTCACAAGCTGTAACGATAACTGAAAAATCGAAAAATCGAAATACCTGTTCTGATTACTTGCGGGACCACGTACCCAACTAACGAATCAAAGAGTACAAAGTCACAGTTATTGGTGCTGAATACTTGCTTCTGCGCATGTGCCGATTGCCATACAAGTACGAAACGATGCAAAACAGCGAGGTTCAGAATATCTTTATGCCAATGAGACGAAGCTGTTTTTAATAAATGAAAAAAATTCATCCTGATGTTACATTCATTCTCATGTGTTATGCAGATATAATACAGATTATAATAACAAATTAATTATACTCTTCACCAACTCTGTAAATTTTGAAAAAGGAAATTTTATTGTGTTGTAACCTATACCTATTTACTTATATACTATTTGTGTGTGTGTGTGTGTGTGTGTGTGTGTGTGTGTGTGTGTGTGTGTGTGTGTGTGTGTGTGTGTGTGTGTGTGTGTGTGTGTGTGTGTGTGTGTGTGTGTGTGTGTGTGTGTGTGTGTGTGTGTGTGTGTGCATATATATACACACTATTTGTTTATACCAATATACGTATTAGTATTTATATACCTATAATGTGTTATTTGAGTGTAGAAAATTGTAATGTGAATAGGTGTGACATAGATTAGTTCATGACTTGTATATTCTCTGTACATTGGTGAATGAATCTGAAGATTATCCAGGTATGTTATGCATTTAATTTACTTTTGTTGTTGATTATTACTTATAAGTTTTTATTTATTTATTTATATTTATTTTATTACAGTTGTTTTTATTATTTTTATTTGTAAAATTGTGTTTATTCTAATTCGTACTTGTGGCTTACTGTTATGTTTTTTTTTGACATTTTTTGCTATGCTATTACGTGCACTCTAAATTTCATTGCCTGAGATTTGCAACTGATTTGCCTAACCAAAATGGAATCAATAATTTAATATTAAATCTATGTCAGTTTGTTTACACCTAGCGAAAACTTAAATTAGTATTCCCAAAGGGAGATAGGCCTATAAATTCTCTGGTTTCTTATTTTCTTTTAATCAGTAACAGCTTAATAAAGTCACAGTGTAAAGTAACACCACTATTAATACTTTTAGTTTCAATTTATTTCTTATAAAAAATTATATAATACATATGTATGTATAATGGTATATAATAACAGCTATTTGTACCTGTTATTTTGTTAGAACGGTTTCATTTGTACCTGTGAATTTCAAATACTAGTTTACCACCTCAGGATCGGTGACCAATGTAAACTGTCTAGCAGGAGACTTATTGTTATTCTGGCTGTGGCCCCAGAAGACACAAATATTAACGGATGGCTCAAGGGGTCAAGTATTATTTAAAGATTAGCATTTTGAAAACATAATTTACTTCTTATAAAGCATTTAAAACCATTAAATAATAATTAAAGAAAATATCGTTACTCTGTGTAATTAATTTGAATTATTAAGTTGTACTGACAACCATGCTTCTGCGTTAGTATTTGTTGAATGTATATGAAGAGCTTGATATATAGTAAAAAATATATGTATAAATGTTAACCCCCCCACACACACACACATACAGATTATCATAAAGGATACCAAGTGTAGTAATATAGTAAACAAATGAAATAATGAATAGGTAAAAATTGTTTTAATCGACAAAGAGTGTAAAGGCAGTTACGGTGTTCAGAAAGGTCTCTATAACCATATCAGACTAGAGTTTCTTAAAACAATTACAAATCCAAAATTGTTACTGTGTGTGTGGTTCTGGAACTATCTTTTTTAACACCATTATATAATGTAGTTTTGAAGGCTACTAGTAGCACTTCATTATATTATTGTTTTGTCTAGTTTTCTTTGTCGTAATCGTATATAACAAACAATTATATGATTTTTTATTTAAAAACAACATTATAAACGAAAGCGAATTTATAACTTTGAGGAGTTATTCGAGAATACTATAAATTTTAAGTCAATTAAGTCGTGGCATTTACTTGAAAAGAGTTTTATATTACTCCAATAAAACCGTAAATGTACTGTTTAGGGAATCGTCCGTAATAACCGTAATAATCGTCTAGGAAAGCACCAGTCTGTGATGTATTAAGTGGATAATTTGTATGTTTGTACAATCCTCAGTTTAAACATTCTTTTTTGGATAATATGTGTAGGCATAAATATTCATATAAGTATACGTATGAATTTGTAAACGTAGGACTATACGAATTCCGTGGTCCAAGAAGTACGATAGAGGCCACTGGATCAGGTTGTGCAGTAAATCCGAGGGAAATTCACTGAAAATTTATACCTAACAAGGATTAATAGCACCCTTATGTTGTGATAAAAAATACATTTCTCTCATCATCATCGTCAACTTTAATATCCCATCAATGATTAGTCTGTTCCGAAGATCAGTGCTTACTCAGTCTTCCTATGGATCTAATTCCTTTTGAAAAACACTCTTGTGAGTTTTATGCTACTAGTCCCAAGTCCTAGTTTATTATAATATTTTTAACATAAAAATCAATTAGACACTCTTAAGCATATTTCGTAATTAAAACTTATTTCAGTAAGTTTCTTTTTTACACGTTTAGGTTACTACCACCCGTTGGTAGAGTACACAGTATCCTTATAGGCCTATTCTGATGTTGACAGAAAATGTTCTCTACTCCAAATATTTGGTGGTTTTTAAAAGGGCCAAACAAAGCCCCAGTGAATACTGTGACGTTAGAATAATAATTTACACCCTTCAGTTGCAATACATGTGTGACGCTGGTAACTTGAGTGCTGGGGCTGCTATTTTAAGTCATCCCAAATAACATGTTTTTGTAAAAATTGAGTCTCAGGAAATCATAGGAGCATTAACAACTTTCACTGTTTTGTAACAGCAATTTTCATATTAATTGTATCAGCCATCCGTAAGTTTATTACAATCCGATAAAACAAAGAGCTAAAACTACAATTTTTATATTTACATATTAATAGGTCTTCTTAGGTTAATCGCTTTTACAGCGCTCTCCTTTCTCTTAAGTTAACAATCCGAAAATTAATCAAAACTTTTTCCCACTGTATGAGTGCGGTCGTGTGTCCGAGTGCGACTACAAAAGTTCTATAACAGGTGTAGGAGTCCTAACGGCAAAGTAGATACATGTTGCTAAGTAGGGAGGAGGGCGGAAGTAACCCTATGAACCTGGATAAGCCTATATTTGCTTTTCGGCAAATATTGTAGGGCATTTGCTGTAGTCTATGTACGTATCAACAAATTTCAGTAGCGCCTTATATGAATGTCGCCAATTGATACGTTATAAAAATTCCTAGTAAAATTTGCTATTTTTCTTTTATTGTATGTTATAAAGGTATGTATAAAATTAAAAGTTTAAGAAATACAAACAGATAATTTGGTGTGTGTGTGTGTGTGTGTGTGTGTGACTTTTGTTTTGGTGAAACGGTCAAATTTTCATTCACAGTATACATCATTTGTTAACCCTCGTCTGATTGATTGAAACATGCGACAAGAAACTGGGAAAGAACGTTTCTGGAGTGATTAGACTACATAGACTCACTTATGTTTATTACTCCTCCGTTGAGTGCAATAAATGTGTCGTCGTGTGTATGAAGACTACACACAACTAACGAGACTACCAATTAAATGATAGCGTTTTATAGCGTCCTAGTTATTACCACATCAAATATTCGCGACAATTGACAGTGTGTTTTCGAAGTGACTCTTGGTGTTTCGAATTTTAAATCAAAATATATCTAGCATCCTGTTGGCAGGATCCTATCCTGTTGGAAGGGATGTAGGGTCTTGGGTATTGTTGCGAGTCGCGTGAAGTTCTTTGGTCACAGTCAGATTAAGATTCGGGTCCTCGTTGCCACCACTGGGAAAGTGCACACTGTGGTAAGTGCAACGCTGAGTGCCCAGGCGATTGGAAGGTGCACAAACGTTGATAATGTGCAGCATATCTGGTATGGCATCGGTTGTTTGCCTACGAAACAGTGTCTGAGATACGGAAGTCTACACCTGGCTCACAGCTACAACCGAGACGCCTAATAGGACTCAATGACTCCTTCCTGTGAACTATACATGGGATACAGTTTCAGTTTAATAACGGAGAAAGAATTTACATTACTATAAATAAATACTGTGGCAAAGATAATTTGCTTCCTTTCACCCAGGTACAACATAATTTAAGTAAATATATTTATAAACACACCCAGAAACAAGTCGATATCTCGCTCGCGTCACAGATGGTGCGTATTCGCACAATGTGTTGTTGACTTTCGACTCGCACCTGGTAGGTCGATAATTGATAACGTGGACGATAACTGGCTGCATTGTCCAACCACCTGTCGTTACTTCTCTCAGAGCTCGAGGATTCCCAGTAACAGATGGCCACACTAGTTAGCAAATTCTTAATAGTACTGATAAAACTAGAGCTGAAAAGCTAAAGAAAAATGTGCACAACTTATAGGGAGAAATATTCATAGAGGTTTGGTCAAAATCCGAGCAAGAGAGTCGTCCTAGGTCAACTAAGTTTAGTATCAACCGATCCGCCGTCCCAGCTTAGCTGTAAACCTATGCTTGGTCATGGGCGTAAACTGGGGAAGGTTTTTTGAGAGATGAAATCCCCCGCGAGTTTCTGACTCAGCTAAAAACTGTAATATTTGACATTTTATTATCCTTACAACCTATATTTAAATATTATTTAGGGATAAGAACCAATAATAATTAATTCTGAGTGTCTACAAAATGTTGTTAGGACATGGGTGGTCATAATATTTATCCCAACACGTTTTGTTGAACACTCCTGAAATGAAATCCTGCAAACGGCTATAATGTAGTTGAGAGTGTTTCAATTAAATAAAATAATTAATGACATGTAATAGGCCTACTACTTGAAGCAACATTGTTTATGTCTCATCTACTTTGTCTTTGTTTACAGAATGCCCGTATACTCTATGTATGTTTATTATTTTGTACATACTATTATTTATTGTTTTACTTGACATACGTATAAGGTAATTGAACGTGCGTTCGGTAAAATTAAGTAGTCGGTTTATCCGACTCTGATTGGACACAGCACCTATGGACCCATTATAACTTAACGTTATGAAAGTAAACAAATAACTTATACAACGTAACTACAAATTATTTATATACTCACATAGTATTTTCAGTGTTATTTTTACAACATAATTCACGTGTAAGAAAGAACAACTCGTCTTTGTGCTAAGTTGAAATTTTCTATTAAATTCTGACTGAATCAGTTCTCAGCTACTTCTATCGTGTTCGGTGCATTCGACCGCTAAGTGACCGTTGAGTGAGAAGGCTTAAATACGCAATATTTCAATATTCGAAAAAAATTAACTAGAAAGAGCCTGTATTTAAAAAATATTTTCCTACAATAGGCTATATTTATTTCAAACAATAAAGCGAATTTTATCATAAGGAAACGTTTAATGTTTGTTTTCACATTTGTACTTCACCTATTTCTTGCATTCTGCTTCTTATACTGCTCCAGTTAAATAGTAAAATCATTTATATATCTATACATTATACATCTATTAGATCAGTGGTGTAGCGAGAGGGGGTTTTGGGCTCATCCTCTCCTTCCTGAGGTACAAAGAGAAAAGGAAATTCCAAAAAATTTTTTAAATGTCGGCAAAAATGTATTTGTGTAAGTCGAATCAGTTAATTAAGATAATTTGTTTTTTGAGTACGAATATTTTAAATTGGGGTACGCTGTAGCGTCTCGCGAATACCTGATCGCTTCGTGTAACATTGCCAGTTTTCTGGTGGTTGAGAGATTGTTCAAGTTTTTATCACAATGTTTGGGGTTATATTATAATAAATATTGCTTCGAATATTTACTCAGCCTGCACAGTATTCAATTTTTGGGGTTATATTATAATAAATATTGCTTCGAATGTTTACTCAGCCTGCACAGTTTCACAATTTTTGGGGTTATATTATAATAAATATTGCTTCGAATGTTTACTCAGCCTGCAGTATCCAATTTTTGGGGTTATATTATAATAAATATTGCTTCGAATGTTTACTCAGCCTGCACACTATCCAATTTTTGGGGTTATATTATAATAAATATTGCTTCGAATGTTTACTCAGCCTGCACAGTATCCAATTTTTGGGGTTATATTATAATAAATATTGCTTCGAATGTTTACTCAGCCTGCACAGTATCCAATTTTTGGGGTTATATTATAATAAATATTGCTTCGAATGTTTACTCAGACTGCACACTATCCAATTTTTGGGGTTATATTATAATAAATATTGCTTCGAATGTTTACTCAGCCTGCACAGTATCCAATTTTTGGGGTTATATTATAATAAATATTGCTTCGAATGTTTATTCAGCCTGCACAGTATCCAATTTTTGGGGTTATATTATAATAAATATTGCTTGGAATGTTTACTCAGCCTGCACAGTATCCAATTTTTGGGGTTGTATTATAATAAATATTGCTTCGAATGTTTACTCAGCCTGCACAGTATCCAATTTTTGTGCTCCTTACGATAATTGCAGTGTGGTAATTAATTCCACAATAACTTGAAACATTTCCATATTAAACAGATTTTTGGTTTGTATTAGAACCTTCACGGATGTACACGGTTTTCCTATTCGAATTTTTTAATTCTGTGATTTAAATCGTGCTCGTTATTCCATACATACGTAAAACTACGACCGAATGGTGCGCCGTCTACCATAGTGAACGGCTTTGTATGCTAACTTCAAATTTGCGACCGACCTTTCATATAGGCCTACGCACTCAATGGCGCTATTTTGAAATGTGTTTTTTATGACCTGTAGTACCCATTTTATGAAAATCTTTTATTAATTCTGTAGTAAAACGTCTAGACGGACGTAATTCCATTTTGAAATATTTACAGACGCGTACTCAGTAATATGATTTTTAATTTAAAAAAAATCATAGAAAACATTTAACTTATCATCGTCTGCAAAAGATACAAGGAAATTTGTGCCAGTTTTCTGGTATCGTTTATTTTATTTATATTGTAAGATGTCATGTTATTTTTTCTCGACTTTGTTAACTTTTAGGTATCTATTAGATTAAAACAAAATAAATAACAAATAACGAGTTTTTTTTAATGTCTGTAGTTTTATACATCTGGAAATCCCCCCCCCCCCTAGAAAAAAATCCTGCTCTCCTATATAGACTTGTAAAGCTACTCACATAGTATTGTTTAATGTAATGTTTTAATGGTGTATATGTCTGTATAGAAATCAATGACATTTATTTTATTTTATTTTGCTTATTACTACAGTACCATAAACGTATTTACGCGATATGTGACTATGTGACTGGTATCCAAGTTTAGATACAATGCACTTTAAATTTATAGTAATTAATGAATACGGTGTCTTGGTTCTGCTTCTCCTTCATCTTCCTGAACTGACATTTCTGCATAATTTATCTTAATAAAATTTACACTATACTTTACAACTATGCAATCTCTCCCGTACGAGACGCAAAAACTATATAGACTTGACAGTCTGCGAAAACACCGTTTGGTTCTACGCGCTAACATGACATTGCGCAGACATACCGTTCCATCAATCTGTGTATGGTTAACTGTACACAGCCGAATTCTCAGTTAGCCGTGATGTAGCAGGAGATCAACGAACGTGACGATACAAAAAGAAGAACCGGCCGGCTAGCTGGGTTTGCGTGCCCGCCGAGCTGCGTCCTTGCGCAAGCGAATGAATCACGCGGTGATGCCGCTAGTCGGGCCAACCTTGACGGACTGCACAGCGCGGCCACTGACCTTGTACCGTTGCTACTACAGATACGTCATCTAGCACGTCACAGACAAACGTTTCTTGCTTCTACTGGTTTCACGCTTCGGTGTGTTGTGCGGGCAGTGGACAACAAGTCCACTATGCAACAACCGTATATAATGACGTGTTTACAAGCCTTCTAAACGTTGTAAAAGCGTTGTAAAAAGTTCGTTGTATACAACGATTTAAAACAAATATATAACTTTTCCTATATACTTTCATAACGTTAACTGTATTACAGATGTAATGACGAGATTACTATTACGTCTGTATTTAAAGAAGCAATGTAAAGATGTCCCGCAGGAATTTCTATTCATTGTAAACCTTCATCTTCTTATAACAGCACTATATTAAGCAAATCCTATAACTTACATGTTAATATTTTTTTTAAGCACTAAGTAAAGTTCTTTTTATGTATGGAGAAAATATACATGGAGAAAATGAAAAAAAAAACAACAATATCGACTACGCTATAAATTTTAGCAAAATACAGTTGTAAAGCAGACAATCGCTACTAATTTTTTTTAATTATAAATACAATAAACGCTATAAATCCCGAACACTGCATTTGTTTAAATTAAATTTACAAACACAATACCTAAATGACTAATAATTTACGCGATACTTGTCACAAATTTACGTTACATAACAATATGTGAAGTTTCGTTTTTGCAAAGAAAGCTTACAAACCTTTTGAAAGCAGTCCAAAATTTGCAAAAGATGTTGACACATATTATCGTTGTCAAATTATTAATGTTCGTACTTTTAACAAAATTCCTCACAGTTTGACGCTCCACATAGATTTTTACAATTTTGATTTCTATTGTTGTCAAGTTTATCTCTTAAAGCTATCTCTATTTTTTAAATACAGGCTCTTTCTAGTTAATTTTTTTCGAATATTGAAATTTTGGATCATATTGCCTTTGAAGAAGGCGTACTTCTGCAAGTGTTAATCTTCCTTTTACTGATAAAGATTTTCCGTCTTCTAGAAGCAGTTTTTTGGAGTTGTTGCGAAGTCGACGGAGGCGTGCACCCATACATGCACGATACATTCAATTTTACTTATTTCTACCTCTTCACCATAGGGCTTTGAAGCCAAAACAGTTTTGAAAGCATAGCTGTCCCCATTCCCCCCAGATAATCAACATAACGCACATATCTTTTACAACACTGACCTTGAAAATATAGCACACACTCCCTTCCACCGCTTGGGCCTGTGTAGTTCTCCTTATATTTTTTCTTATGGGTGTGGCACGGTCTTTGGACATGAAGCAACCATGACAACATTTTGTGACACATTCAACATCTAAAAACTTACGGGTATCTACACTTGTGATGTGACAACACACCCTTTAAAGAAGTTGTCCTTGTTTTTGTCATGTGCCATTGAAGGCTCCACAAACGAACTTCTACTGTTATCAGTAAAGGCTTCCGGACCGGATATTTTCATAAACTCTTTAGCAACAGCGTTTGAAATACCTTTGTTGTAATATTGGAATCTGTGGCTAGACTTTGGTAAATTCATTACCGCACACAAGATTTCCGCATCAGTTTGTAGTCTTCCTATTTCACGCATACCGTAGGCCATTCTGGTGTTTACATCATAAGCAGAACTTTCCGTTTTCTAGAATACACACTATAACTGTTTTTACAGTTACAGGTTAATAATGATTTGACTGTTAATTCTTTTCTGTCTTTGGGACTCTCATTGATTTAAACAGAATCAACCTGGTCACAGCCTGTACATTTCACATGTTTCAACAACATTTCATTCAAAATGTCCAAGTCTACTATTATATTTCTTTGTTTATTACTTCCAGACAAGTAATCATTGTCTCCTCCAGTATTTTACAGATGTTTCAGTTTTATTTTTGATGTTGAATTAGGCTTTCCATCAGCACTAGTGCTAGGTCTACTATTTTCACTGCTGTTGTCAGCAATAAAACTAACCTCATTACTGCTAGAAGTATTACTGTTTACATTCTCACTACGTCTAAAACAACACAACTTTTTAATGAACTTGCTTACAATTAAATCTTCTTATACGCGGCATCACTAGTCACTCACTTTGAACTATAAAAAAGATTTATGTCAATACAAAAAACACAAACACAGAAGAAATTCATCAGGATATGAACAGCTAATCAATCTGTCGTTTGACAGGGTAGCCAACTAAGAAATCTAAAAGTTGCAATAATGCTTTTCAAAAAATATTTACTATGTACTTGTACTATGACAAGTAACAGTAAGAACTGGAGCTTATTATACTGATGGACAGAGTAGGCTACTTTCAGAACCGCTAGTGGAGTCCGTTGTGTTCAAGTGATACGATAACCTATTTCATACCTGAAAGAATGGTTAAAATATAAGTGTCATATGTCAAAACCTTCAGAAAAGACTGTAGAATAATTTTAAAAAAAAGTGTAAAATTGACAATTGTTCCAATTGTTTTTTGGAATATACGTTGAAGAATCAAAAGACCATAATACAGTTTATTGCAATAAGAGCAAAGTATAGAAAGTAAACTAGGAATCATGAAGACCAGACGTTTGCCGAACAACTTATAGTCATAACCTGCAATAGCTTTTACTGAATAAAAGGGTTTTAAACCCCTTAGTTCCATTCCAACTTCAGGATTGCATAAAAAAGAGCAATATTTATGTTGAACTGTTTTTAAATTAAAGACCATTACTAAAGTTAATGTCCACTGTTGTTCATTAGAAACACAAGCAGCCAACAAAACGGAGCTCGTGCAACGAAAGTCAAAGATTTGCAAGTAATGACTACAACATCAAGGGAACGTTGAAGCGATTTAACTTCTAAAAACAAGCAATAGATGAAAATGGTACGTTGGTAAACTGTGATCATTAGAAGAAAACCCTTCCAGTTAGTGTAAATTCATAAAACATTAGGTAACCATAAACGTCTAACGTTAAAGCTGAGTAATGCCAAGACAATAGAACATTGATATTTATAAATGACTCTAAAAGTTATTGACGAGGTAATCTTAGATGTGAATTAAGCAGTAGCTTAGGGTAGATCGTTCATTTGTTTTAGATTGAAATCATGTTAAATGCCAACTATGTGCTTATGCAAGAAAACTGGTACTTTGTGCTGTACCTGGGAATAGAATAATCACTAACTGTAATTTCGTATGATCATATTTATGATAAGTAATTTCCAAAAGGATCAAATCATAAGTAATAGGTGTAAATAAATTATTTAAACTAGATTCCTTTTAACAGTGTTATAGAAAAAGTAATAATAACAAAATCAGCTAAATACAAAATGTGTCAGACATTTGTAAAATTGTTTTTACGGAGGCGAAATTAGATATACTGATTCGACAATAGAAATTTAATCAGAAGGTTATGTCATATCACTGACGCAAAGCTTTAATATAGTAAAGGTCAGTGTAGACCGTTCTTTCAAATTACAATCTAAAGCAATGAGTAGCGTAGGAAAACAATATTAGAGAAATACTTTTACATGTTGGGTTATAAAATAACTTAAAGCAGGTAAGTTTTCTTTCTTTGTTTTCGTAGGTAAACGAGGTAAACAAAAACCGACAAATCTAAACTCGCTTGCTGTAAAAGTATATTGTATTTATTCTGATTTAATGATTACAAACATTTGAAAAGTCCTATTATGAATAATATATTTGTAAACACACACAAACAATTAGACATACGTGTACTTCCGAGTGGAAGAAACCATTTACTTGTTAACATTTATAGACAATACAGACTACATTTTAATGCCACATAATTTTCGACTGTGAAAAGTTATACAGGAAATAAAACTAAGTGGCCTGTCAATATCAACATTTTTGATATAGATTCGTGTAATACAATGTGTGATTAGGCGCCGTCCATATATTACGTCACCACAAAATTCGGCATTTTGGACCCCTCCCCCCCATTGTCACCATTTGTCACACTCGGCGAATCCCCCCCCCCATAATATTATGTCACCACGGTGGGTCAGACCCCCCCCTTATTTTCCCTTCTTTGTTGGAAGTCGGCGATCTTCAATGAAAAATTACGTACCAGCAATTATAAGTTATTTCTTTATTACAACTACTTTTAAACACATTAAATTAAATTAAGTACCGTATTTAATTTAATTAAAACTATTAAACAAATTAAATAGTTATTAAATTTAAATATTATAATTTAAAACACTTTTGAACAAATTACAAACAAATTAAATACAACAAAATCCGCATATTTTCTAATTTAACAGTACAGAAGTTTGAGGACTTACCTTCCAATGTGTCAGAATGACGGGGATGCAGTCGCAAATATAGTCCACTCCGACTTAAATGAAATCCGGCTTTCTCCAAAGCATCTTTTAAATCGTCGAGCGTCTTGCAGCTTCGCACCTGTTCAGATTGTCGTCTTACCTGGGCTCCTCCGCCGAACATCGCGAGATCACAGATTGCCTTTAGAAGGCCCGGTTGTTCCTCTTCGCTACGTGGTCTACCTGAAGCGTCTCTAGATTTTAGCTGTTTTGAAATGTCAGGGTGCTCGCGGCAAATTTCGTCCAATTTGTTTTTTTTCTTACGACACGTTTTTTGACGCGCTGCGTTCGACTGCTTCCTTTTTAAAGCATTTTTTTCGCTGTTCAGTTCATTCTTGAGAGATTCCAACTCTTTAGAAGAGTCGTCGCATGCAAGACCACTATCAATTTCATTACGTAAAGTACAAATTTTGGCTTGCAAATTCGCAATCATCGTCTGATATACATCCTGGGAAGGTGTACGCCTTTTTTCATTTTCAGAGTCTCCGATCTCACATTTTTTAGGTGTATCACTAACTGTGAGCTGACTGGTCGGCGCAGCCGGAGCCGTGATTGTTGCAGGTGCTTGTGTTGCGGTTTTCACATTCGCGGAATGTATAGTAAAATACGAAAACAAACCCTTGACTTTCTTATTAGTCCCTCTCACCAAAAGCTCTTTCACTTTCGCACTAATCTTAGCGTCAAAAGACGAATCATCCTTGCCGCGCTCCTTTTTTGCTTCCGCCCAGAAGGTATTGCAGTCATTTTGGAGATTCACTTTCGGCCTGTCGGGGTAGGCCTTCTTATACGCGTCGAAAAGAGACTCGTAAAGCTTGCCGCGATTCATGTTACGAACGACCACAATGATGGTATGTATGATGGGAGTGAAGGCGTAGCAAAACGCGCGATAGGAGGACTCGAGACACGAAATCAAGAGAAGACTAAACAGACACGCTCGAAATCAAGAGAAGACTAAACAAAGAGCGTGCTCACAGCGAAGAACGTATGATGTGAGTAAACACGTGGTGGCCGAATTTGGGGAAATCGAGACACCGACAACACAGTGCTAGCAACGAAGAATGTATGATGTGAGTAAACACGCGGTAGCCGAGTTCGGGGAAATCGAACTTTCGTGTGCGTGTGTTCTACGCCCCAGTACAAATTAGCGAAGAAAATGTAAATATTTAAATGGCTGTCTGCATAAAAAAGCGTTTTCTATACAAAACTCATCCTTATAAAACGAAGAATAAAAAAGTGGTTACGTCACAACTGCTGAAACCCCCTCCCTCCCCCTTGTCACCATTTGTCACACTTAGCCGAACCCCCCTCCCCCCCAAAGTGGTGACGTAATATATGGACGGCGCCTTAGTGTTAATACATAGTAATACATTTGCCCAATTATGTTATAAATATAATATTTAAACATCCTACTTATTAATATAATAGTCAAATAAACACACTCAAACATATCGTTGACTACAGAACACGTATAAAGTGAAAACCATTGTGTAAACTGAACTGTTTCCTTAGATTCAATTATTTATTACCGTTGTTCTAGTCAGCTACGGATAAATGGTCTATTGGTTTTTGCTGAGGACAACAATGCCGGTGATAAGGTAAGAACGAGTTCAACGTCCGATATCATAATAAGAGGCATTGTGTGTGTGTGTGTGTGTGTGTGTGTGTGTGTGTGTGTGTGTGTGTGTGTGTGTGTGTGTGGCAGTATGCATGCAATTCTTACGCAACCACAGATATGACGAAGAAGAAATTAATTTTCTTATCTTCTGTTCGATTAACAACAGCATGTAAGTGTTCCATCACATTCTGCCTTCGATGAGACAACAAAAAGCATAACAAAAGAAAGGTGTAATATACAGTTGGTTACATAATACATAGGCCTAATACAATTGTATGTCATAACCGCAAGAAATGTTGAAGAGTTGCTATAGAGAGCATGCGTATGTGCGTGTGTATTGTCCAGTTCACAGTACCACAGTACTTTAAATCATGGCATTCCTACGTCTTGTAAAGGGCCTTCGTCGTGATTACTGGGTCATGGCTGCTAAGCCACCGTTCTCCATCTAGACTGTCGTTACATTCTCATGCCATCTCCTCATCCAGCCACCTCCATTTTATTTTCTCACTTATTTAAATAATATCATCTATTTTAGTTTGTAAATTAATTTTTACTTCTCTACGCGTCCTTTCCGTCATAGTTTTCACCTTTCTTCTCTGATTAGTCTGCAGTTTTGTATCCTTCTTCTGCTAACTATTTACGTTTCTGAAGAGTAAGTCACTTCAGGAGGCACGCATGAACTAATAAAAACATTTCCTTTTTAAACACTTGGTCAGTTTCTTTATTCATCACAATGTTTGCTCGTTTAAAAAAAAGCATTTCACTATAATCTTCTTGCTGACATTGCACCTTCATTATTTGTCGTTGATTTATCTAATGTTTCAGTTTACGCTTGTCCAGCTCGAGTGCGTGTTTTTTTACAGTTCGAAGTAAAACATGTTTAATGTGTGTTTAATTCTTGCTAATGTGAAGAAGCATAAGCACCGACCTTGTTTGTCCCCCCCCCCTGGCAGGATGTAACACGTTAATCAGTTACAGTGCGTTACTGAACTCCAAGAGTATTCTACTCCATACGCTCCATACGCTTCCTTGAAGTGGGGACAAAATAAGATGCAAATAACATTCTACATGTTTATGACTCTACTTTTTATGCCACACTAGTTGCGGCGTCAAATATAACTATATTTTTATACTGTTTTTGTTTATCTCAGGGTTCAATTCAATAAAATCAATACTTCATTACTTTCTAGTAGTTAATTTATTAACTAAATATCATTATATATCATCATATTTCATTGTACACTTAATTATTACTATAAATATTAATTTATACACATTTAACAAATTTAATAATTCTTCAATCTCTAAAACTTTACTTCTTACTATATTTCATTCTTCAATATTTGATCAACTTAAGTTTAATACAACATATTGTATCATAACGGATTCATTTAAAATCAAAGCATTTGTAATAAAGGTATTTTATGAAATACTAGATTTCCTACGATTTTCTCAGTGGGTTTCAACATGACCTTACTTATAATGAGGTCTCTAAAGTAATACTTTAAATAAATTTCTTTAGTGAGTTCTTTTAGTGACAGACAAGTGGTTGTAAAATTTAATTAGTACATAACAAATTTACTTGTGGTACGAATTATCCATATCTTGTAGAGGTCGCAGGTGTGGTAAGCTACGCTTCTTGATCAGCATCTGGAGTGTTGATGATAAGTCACCTCCAGAATCTCGAGTGGTCTGCGTGGACCGCACTGTAGCCCTTCACATATACAGCACATTACACAACGCGTGTTCGTATTGGATTTATTGCGAGTCTAAATTATTGTTGCTATTACTTCGGTTATTCACTGACATTCTGTAAATATATCATTTAATTTACTCGCGATATTGTTTAAAGATGTATGTTACACTCGGTTTTCTGGTTTGTTTAACTGATACACTTGACGGTAAGTTACGGTTATTCATTCACGACAAATTGTTATACAACATTTTCGAATTGTTAATACCGCCGTTGTATTGCGTTTCACTATCAGTTACTGTAATACGATCACAAACTCGAACGCTGGAAAATGTTAAACAGTTCATATCGTATCGATATTTTCTAAGTCATTTTTACGAACTCCCGTAACACTTTTGTCACGCCCTTTACTTCCGATTCCTTCGAAAATTTAGTAAAGACTCCCTTTTTCGCGTCTCTGTCGCTTGCCTATATCCAACATGAGAATTTCCCCACTAGACTTCTGATTTCGGTGGTAACGTTTCCTAATTGGCTCTTTTTCGTACAACCTACTCCAGAGACCACCTACTTTTTTAAAAATAAGTTCTGATAGGTCTTCTGATTCCCACCAAACTCTTCTCCTGGGTCCTTTACCCTTCGGTCAACGGCATTTCCGAATACTCTGGTAATAAATCTAGCTGTCGTATCTCTTAGTCTTCACAAAGACAACCCTTCGATTTCTCTTCCAACAGCTGCCTCTCCAATTACTGTAGTTGCGCCTATGGTATTATATTTTCTTGAACAAAGGCCTCGCCAACTCTCTCCGTAAGAATTTTTTTGTCTGGTTCCCAGAAAAAACGTATCCTTTTAGTTCGTGTGTTAACCTCGAGTACAATTTCTTTCCTGGTATCATAGTATTATTCTGGTGTATCCTCTGTTGATGCGTTTCAGTCAAGGAACACCCTTCATTGTTTTCTGTATCCAGTTGTTATGTTCGTGTAACCTTTCATCTTTGTCAGAACGAAACATTTCTCACTTGATGAGTTTATTCACACCCTCGTACACTTTTCTCCGGATTGTAAGCTTTTATTCACTGGCGTCCTTTCTAGATACACCCAGCACAATGACCTTGTCTTTCTAACACGTGGCCACTTGCTACACTAGATTTATGGCGTGTTAATCAGACTTGCGTAGACGGCAGCGGACGGCTTTCACCCGTTTTTTGTTCGCCACACTCCTACGAATAACTCCATACCTCAATTGGCACCACGTTCAATGACACTTACCTTAACTAAAAGAAAATTTTTCATTATTTTTTTTTCTTATTTGGCATTATATGTTCAATTCCGTCCTGAATCTGCATTGTTTAAATCTTATCAGACAGACAGACAGAACATGCACGGGGCGTGTCGCGTTTTTGTTTTGCGTTGTTCAGGCCGGAGCCTGATGGATGCCAGGTGCCAGCAGTGCAGCGCGGTCGTTTGCTCGGCACAAGGTGTTAGGGTGCGGTCCACGAATACATGATGTCATGTTTGACGTGCGAGCATCTCTGTTTATTGCTCCAACCTCCGTGGCCCCCGTAAGGCATAGCCTGCAAGGGGCACAGATCTGAGGGTTCATAAGATGGGTAATTATGGGAGATCGTCTAACAGCGGGCGTGGGCGCCTGACGCGGCGTGCGGGTGGTGCATTGTCCATACTGTTGAGGCGACGGAGTGTGGGTAGGAGGATTCTCCAGCCTTGGCGAACAAATTGGTTATCAAGGACCAAACGAAGACCTCCAAGGTAGGGACTCGAAGACTCCGATGAATTACATCACTTCTGACAAACCACGGAGTCCCCGAGAGGAATCGAAGAGTATGATACTGGAACGTCGATAGCCTACGCCGTTGGTGGCCGACAGGAGTAGGTACGCCGCGTACGTAAGTAATGTTCTAAGAAACAGCAGTTAAGTCGGACAGCCAGGCGGCTGTTCCACGAGAGCATAGGGATTCTGACGCCAAAAGCTTTGTTCAGGGTTTAGGCGATGGTCTAGCCGAAGGCCCAGTTACTTCACCCACTCGGTCCACTGAATAGATCTCTCCCTCCAAGGAGAGGGACTGCATTCGTGAAGTGGAGTTACAAGTAAAACAGATCGCCTCGGATTTCTCCGTATTGATCACTACCCGCCACTTTCTTAGCCAGTCCGGAAGAAGATTCAACTGGCGGTGTAACATTACTCTCGTCCGCCAGGGCCAAAGCAAGCGAAAATTAAACATCGCGTTGTCGGCAAATAGGGAAAACGTGTCCCTGGGATATACCGGCAGATCGTTCGTATACAAAACGTACAGAACGGGGCCGAGAACTGATCTTTGAGGGACGCCGGCGGCAACAGGGCGAACCCGAGAGAACGCCTCGTCGAAGGTAATCCTGAAGGTGAGGTCCGTCAAGTAGGACCAGAGCAAGTGGACGATGGTAGGGGGAATTGGCGAAAGCGCCAGTTTGTTTGGCAGGCCTTCGTGCCAAACTTTATCGAAGGCGTTCCTCACGTCCAATATGACAGCGCCTGTGGCCTGATAGCTTTTGGCGGCGTCGGTTAGGCTGGTAAGAACCTGCACTAGCTAAAGAGTAGTCGAGTGTCCCGGCCTAAACCTGGACTGCTTCTTGCTGATGATACCATCCACCAGCGGCCGTATACGGGCCAAGAGGAGTCGCTCGAAGACCATCGAGATTGTTGGCAGTAGCGATATTGGACGGTGGAGATCCAGGAAGCTTGGGAGGCTTCTTGGGTTTCGGGATCATGATGACTTTGGCGGTCTTTCACAGGCGGGGAAAGTACACAGGAGTTGAACAGCTCAACAAAAACGTCAACTGCCGGAGTGGGGAGATTCTGCAACGCTGCAACGTTGGTACTGTGGTTTCCTCTTCTTCAGGCGACAAAGGACAGACTCAAGGTCCTCTTTGACGACTGAAAGCGGAGGCACTTGAGGGGGGTGTTGCAAAATAATCAGAAAGGAAGTCCCTGAATTATTTAAAACTTCCGGGCTGAAAGGCCGTGGTCGAATGCTTGATGTTCTGCAGCTAGACGTTTCGGCCACACCACCGGTGGCCATCTTCAGTAGCAATAAATGTTCGAAATAGGCGGTATGCCGAACAAGTCTCCCAATGAACTGGGAACAAGCAAACTTTTCAGCCCGGAAGTTTTAAATAATTATAGTGACACCGGCCGTGAAAGCCTACGTACTAAGTTTTTCTAGTGTTTGATCTTAGGTTCTCCTGATTCTATATCGCTATATACATATTCAGTTTAATATTTACGTCTTCATCATTCAGGTTAGTAACGTCACAGCTTAGACAACTGAAGCGGAATGCTGTTTCGATGAACTATTTTGGTCCTTATTGTATAATAAATAGTCTTCATTATGATTAATTAATTAAATAGATTTACTATTTCTGAACATAAAGTCTATTAATTACAGCAATTCTCATTTAGGCTTATAAGTGTTTCTTTATAGGCTCTGTTGTAAATGAAACACAAAATAAAAAGGAAATACAGCTTTTTATGTATGTATGTGTGTAATCAAAGTCCCGATAATCTTGATATAACTCCAAGTCCGACGCTCTGTCCTGGGGTAATTGTGCTTATTCGCTTACCGCTTCAAGTGATTCCTGATGGTCTCTCGCTGGATTTGTAGTTACTGTCTCACAACGTCTCTGGTTTATCGATTCGTAGTGTAAATATCCCTGTGATGATGTTCGTGAGTCGCAACAGCAATCACTGAAGTAACTGGACCCTTCTCTGTCGTGTACAGTGCCGACTAGCTAGGACCGCTTCGGCTGATGTCAGGTAACTGGCTGTGTACACTGCAACAGTTTATCCTCTAGTTGGATAGTTACTTTCTGAAACAAACATGAAGAAAAATTCCTTGTATACTTTCTTTTGACCAGAACAAATTCCAAAACTCAAAATTTAGCTTCAGAAACAATCTATTTTTTATCACGTTAAATAACCTTTTATATAATTGAACCGTTTATTTAAAAATTTGTATCATCATCATCATCATCATCGTTATCATCATCATTGTCGTTAGCTCCACGGATTAAACCAAGGTTGATTCATTCCGGCCCCAAGTAGACAAAGTCTAGAACTGACCACTCCGATGCTTCTGCGGACGTACCATATTATTTCTCAATCCTTCTGGTTTATAGTTAAGGAGTTCCTTGGGGATGCGGTTTAGATGCTCCATCCAGTTTAGCCGATATCGGATAATCCTGTATAAGATACTCATAATATGAACTTCTTGCTGTATACAGAAATCCTTTCTGGGATTTTGAAGAGTATATTCTACCCACATTCTGTCCCAGGATACCACATTTTAGTCGCTTTCAATGCAACTGGCTCAGACTTTTGTTAAAACTCATTTCTCAGGCCCAAAAACAAGTGGTGGGAAATGCCACCCCCTTATTGAACGTTAGGCATGTTTCAGAGTTCTCCTGACGATCTCACACATTTTTGAACTTACACAGCTCATTAGCTTCACTGTAGTTCATATTATAAGAAACATTATAATCCAGATATTCAAAGGTGCTAATTTTATTTTGTCGGATATTCATTGTAAAGTCCTCTTAACTAATCTCTTGGATCATAATGCTTGATCTCGTTTACTTTTTTAGTGTGGGCAAGTCGGATTATCTCCCCCTAACATTTTCCTAGTCTTTTTCATTCTTTTCCTGACTGTTTAATTCCTAAAACTTTTTACTTTATATATTGTGTAACTCAGGGCACAGCCAGGATTTCCTCCTGGGCGGGGTTTGGGGATGATTTTTGTTAACAAAACCACTACAAAATTAAAAGAAAGGAACTTTGCCTATTTTTTGTAATAAAGAACGTAAGGAAACATAGGAGTTAACAAATTCCTATCTTAAAATTTAATAAAGCACGAAAAAATGAAGACGACATCTTGCATTGAAATATAAAATAAACGATACCAGGAAACTGGCAAAATATATTCCCATCTTCTGCAGACGCTTATAGTGTTAAACATTTTATACGAATTTCTTGATACTTCACCTTAGTGAATACTTGTGTGTAAATATTGCAGCAAACGGGACTATATCAGTCTACTCGTTTTGCCACAGAAAGGAATCAAAGATTTTCATAAAATGGGACTTGAGGTCCTCAAAAAAATTGTGCTATGGCATGCGGGAATAGTGGTTGGCCGCATTTTTAGCTGAAGAAGTAGCAGTCGTACAGAGGAACTTTCCTGTATACTGTAGTCCCAGCGTTCCGAACGCCATGTTACGTCTAGGCCTACGTATATACAGAATAATGGACTCGTTTTAAGATTTTAATTGACTTGTTTTCGAAATGATAACACAGAACTAACCACACCGTGCGCGTACATGAAATTCCCCCGTCTGGACAGCGCGACATACACGTTGCACACGGTGCGCGCACCGTTCGCACACCGTGCGCCACGATCCAGATTTTGTCGGTTTTTCCCGCGAACACAAAGCGGTTCGTGCGTCATGTGTGGACAGGTAGTTGATGTCTGGACAGTGCGGCGCACACATACCGTTCCCCCTCGCGAAACTAATTTGTGTTTTCTTTGTATTGTTTTTCTTTCTAGTTTCTTTTTAGTGTTATGGAGTGGTCAGAAGATAAAGTTCTCGAGTTGATCGAAATTTATAAACAATATCCATTATTGTGGAAACCTTCAGATCCACAACATTTTAATAAAATAAAAAAAAGTGACGCATGGAAGGACATTGGTGATAAGATGTTGCGGCCTGCGGAGGAGTGTAAAAAAAAAAATGATTTATTTACTTTCATCTTACAGAAGAGAGAAGGGGAAAGTAAAGAATTCCACAGGAACTGGAACAGGTAAATTTCTTTTTGTAAACTAGTACCTTTCATTTTATTTTCATTTATTTAAGTATCAGTCTATAAATACTAGGTTCGTTTTATATTGCTTCCGCTATTTTCCGGCATTTTATTTTTATTTACCTAGCTATGTGTCTATCTATAAATAATACTGACAGCTACATAGGTACTTGATTTAATCTTTTCATTTTGAATTATTTTGCTTTGCATTTTTTACCTATTATTATTGTTATAACGATAACAAAATAATAATAACAATCGTATTATTTTTCTATAGGTACTTCGCAAGTGTATACCAGCCACTGGTTTGCGTTCGAGTCGATGAAGTTCTTGGAAGACAGGGATACCCCTCGCAAAAGAATGGACACGGTACACATTTCATATATATTATTCATATATATTTATATATATATTTATATTTATTCAACCAGAACATAAAGTATACACACATGTGCATCCTGCAGAGATAGTCGAGCAAAATAATGCAAAAGTTCCTCAAAGTTTGTTGAGCTCATTCGAGTGAAATTCCTGTACTGCCCACTGATTTCTTGATTTTTCAGGATTTGCAATAATTCCTCGTCTTTTCGTTGCAAAAAAATATTTGTTGACCACCAACGACGTCGGCGATCCCGTCGGTGTTTCCTCTTCCTCAAAATATAACCGATGACGGCGGCAGCACCACTGCACACGAGGAGAGCTCCTTCCTGCTCCATAGTAATTGCAAGACTGGTTCGTGGTTGGTACGCCAGAATTTCTGGATCTCGGAAACTCGCACACCGTGCGCCGAAACAAAAAATTACGACGTACGGTGTGCACACGGTGCGCGCACCGTGCGGTTCGTACGTCTGGACGCGGCTTTAGGCCTACGTATATACAGAATAATGGACTCGTTTTAAGATTTTAATTGACTTGTTTTCGAAATGATAACACAGAACTAAATTAAAATATACGAAATAATTATTACATACGGATCGGAAACCTCTATATAATGGGCACATTAGTATACGATTGGAACAACAATAAACTGTTTAACACAAATTTTTTAAAATTTGATGTGGAATAAATGACTATGTTATAAGTATTATAAACCAAGTTGGATACACTGTGGACTGATGACGTGTTCCTACTCCCTAAAAGGACGTAACTAAGTTAAAAGTTTGAACCATGAGTTTGAGCTGCAACCAGACAACTTGTAATCTTACATGAAATTCTTCTGTACTCGTAATATGGTGATAACATAGCGCAATTGAAAAATGTTAGTACTCACGTAACTAATTAGCATAAATAGTTAATTCGACTTATTTAACTACCAGTATAATTATATATTCGTACTCACATAGCTAATTAGCACGTTATTTCATCATCATCATCATATTTACATCATGACATAGGCAAGGTGCTGCCTGTTCCATCCATCTCTTCAAAGATCCTCCATCCATCTTCCCTGGGTCTACCCACACACCTATGTCCTACGGGTTTATATTTGGAGACTTATTTAGTCAGTCTTGAATCTGACATTCTTTCTAAGAGTTCTTTTCTGTTTGTGGCAGGAATCTTGTTATGTTTCGTGACAGTTAAAAACTTGTAATTTTTCTGTTATGGCCTCATTCTTTATACGATCACGTTTAGAACACCTTTCAACACCTCTTAAAAATGCCATTCCGAGGCCTGTATTTTACTTTCTTGTTTCTTGGTTGTCGTCCATAATTCACACCCATAGGACAGTACAGGGACTGCCGTAACTTTGTAAAACTTTAATTCTGTATTTCGACGTACCTTGTTTCTAAAAATACGATTGATTGTCCCACAGATCGTCTGGAACTTACCTAACTTAACATCAATATCATAATTCTTATCATAGACAATATAATTTCCAAGATACTTAAAATGGCTCACCTGTTCTACAATTTGATCATTAATTACTATTTTTGTTCTTATTGGTCCCTTGCCTCGAAATTCCATTACCTTTGTTTTGTTGTGGAGATTTTCATACTGTATTGTTTGTAAATCTGATAAAGCTTAAAAACTGATTTTTGTAAAGGAGATTCTGTATTTTAAATTACAAGCAAGCCGTCAGAAAACAACAGCCCATTCAAACACATTCAAATATCTATCTCGTGACATCTTATTACCAGGGTTAACTAGATGTTTCCATTTCCTTATTAGATCGGCAATACAAATGTTAAAATATTTAATATTTAATTAAATAGCATGTAATGTTATATAATTATGTCGCATAACTATTGAATTCGACTAAATTTTTACTAAAATTTTTTTAGTTTTCTTCATTTCCTTTTTTATTTTACTTTTTTTTTCAAAATCTCATTTCTCTCTCGCCACATGCTTCTGCTCAATGGCGGATCGAGAGAAAGCGATGGGTGAGCGACCTGTCAGACGAACGCCAAATTTACCGGAAATGTTGTGCGAATAAAATTCACTGGTTTGTAATATGTGACCAAGTAGTTTTATCATGGAAGCGATACAAAACAGCAAAACACCATTTTAAAAACTAAAATCTTTCTGTCATGTGCTAGTTTCGTAAACACCAAACACAAAGAATAACCGTTCTACTGTAATTGATTTGGGAAACCTTTCATCTGATTCACCCTATTTAATATAGTATTTTTATTCAAATCTTTTTCGTAGCAATTTAGTTTCAAAATGTTTTCTAGCCTATACAGAGAATAAAAAGTTACTTTTATTTATAATAAAAATGTTGTGTCGTACCTGAACACACGTCCAAACGGGATAGGTAACTGTTATTCATTTTCTGTATATAGACAAATTTAAAGAACTGAGAACATTGGCCCATTAGCTCAGTTGGTTAGAGCGTCGTGCTAATAACGCGAAGGTCGTGGGTTCGATCCCCCCATGGGCCACTTAAAATTTTGTCACTTTAAATCAACATATTTAGGGTAAGAACGTCATCATTTTAAAGTAGTTTTTACACGTCCAAGTTATTTTCTACACATATTCATTATAAGTTTACAAAGAATCGTTTGTAAGAACGTCCAACTCTCCGTGCGCCCAGCCTTAATGTACCCACACCTGGACTCATAAGTAGGAAAATGAAAGACATTGTAAACATTATGCTGGCCACATTATCGCATATGAGAAAATTGTTTTTTTACATACATTAAGCGTTGAAACAACTGGAAATGTCAGTTTAATTTAAAAGTAAACGATGTGTAGGCGTACAACTCAGTAAAATTAAAACTACTTTGGAATATAAGTAAACGAAAATTGTCTAATGTAGGGCTATCTAATTTTAAGATATAAGGTGATGATTCAAGAGTCTTAATTATTTGTGTTAGAAAAAATAATAATAGGATTACTAAAGCGACGAAGCTGCCTCAGACACTAAAGGTACTTGAATTTGTTACTGATTTTCCGAAGACTTGACTGAAAAGTATAAATATTTGTTATCGTTAATTTATTTTTTTTCTTGAGGCGTGAGTTCACACTTTAGAAAGAGTGCCGTGAGAAGGTTAATTCTGGGCCGAAAAAAAAACTTCCCTAAATAGTTCTAGGATTATGTGTGAGGTCCCTTTCGGTATTTTCATATATACAGAGAGGCCAATAAGTCGCTTCACACTAGACGTTATCCGTGAATTGTAAGAGTACATCATTAACTTGACACAATTTTAAAACATTTTTGTCGCCGTTTTGACTGTCAAGCGAGTGTATAATTCGAAATGTGTACATTTTTATGTACTAATTGTAAAAAATCTTTTAATCGTATCATTTAAAAGATCACATTTGTGTAATTCTTTATCCCTCATGTTATCCGGCGAAGGCTAATTAGAAGGTTATAAATATGACTAATACATAATCTCATTATACACACGCGCGTGCGCAAGGGTTAGAGCACATAAAAAATGAACCATTTCCACCTACGTTCTTTTCTATCTCACACTTTACACACTGATACACATACTGACCGTGCAAGAAGTATATAATGCATTATTACTGTACTTCCAACAACTGTTCAATCTGCTTGCCTAGAATTCAGGTGAGCAACGAGTTACAACCATAGGCATTATGTTCGTCTGTGTAGAACCACAGTTGTAGACTACGTGCCGTTGTCCATGGTACAAGTAAGTGGCCGTTGAGGTACGACTGTGTAACTATGTCAGATAACCGAACTGTCTCTGGTTCAGTATTTCAGTTTGAGTTGAATTGGGAAGAGTGCTGAAAATATGCGTCTTCGTCAGCTTCTATAATTATGACTTAGGCAGTTCTCTTGAGAATAAAAAAAAAACATATTTTTGAGTATAGAATTGAGTACAGAGTAACTGCTGAACATAAAAATGGTACTGCTACTACTATTATTGTTACTGTTACTATTATTATTATTATTATTATTTTATTATTATTATTATTATTATTATATTAGTAGTAGTAGTAGTAGTAGTAGTAGTAGTAGTAGTAGTAGTAGTAGAACAGTTTATATAAAAAGATAATTACCATATTACAGAACCTTATTACATTTTAGTAATAAGATATATTTTAATTTTTTTGAATGCTTTTCTGTATCTGTACCTGGTGATGGTCACTGAATTAGTGATATAAGCCATCTACCAACTCAAATAAATGGTGAGTTACAATTTTCAGACTTTTTAAAAACCTTAATCGCATCCAGATCGCAGCACATACCATGGAGTACGGCGTCAACATTTTGTATAGAAAACTGCGTGATCTATATGCAAACGCCCTAACGTGTTATTACATACTTTTGCTGGGGATTTAACAAAAAGTCTTGAAAACTTATCAATACAGTAGTTGTAATCTTTTTGTAAGAATAATTAATTCTGTATTGATGTAAAGTATATTGTTTTTCTGAGGAAAATAAAACATTAAACATCAGAAAATCAAAATGTATTTTGACTTATTTTTCCTATTCTAGTACAGTCCCTTCCATAATCAAAACTGATTTTTTTCTTTTTCTTCCATATTTGTTTTCATATGGCAACTTAATTTTGCGCTCTATCTACCTACCGTCTTCGACTACAATATTACTGTTAGTTATTATTATATGATACTACATCATAAGGATTTTATTAAGGAATTACACGGTATTATTAAGAATTTCTCTAGAATGTCAAATTAGTCTTTCCTGTTCCGTTCTGGACTAAAATAGTTCTTTGATTTTGTATACATGAAAATATATAAAAAGTGGAAAAATTTGTAAATGTATATTTACATACCAAGTTAAAAACCAAACTACCTGTCATGTTACGTAAAGCTTCCGACATGTTCTGCAACAATTTAAAAAAAATTGTCAATTATAAATTATTTTACTGTGAAATAAGTATTTACCAACACAATAAATATAAATTTGTATACGATACTTTTATGTAATGAGTGTAATTTTATGTAAAATTCAGCGCTTATATTTCTTACCAACTGTATTCTAAACAGTATAATGTTCAGTTACTTGAACCAATATATTGCTTACTAACAGTAAATACACTTTGATACAGCCAAAATTTTAACACAGCGAAACGCATGATTCTAATAAACAAATTAATTTAATTTAATTTACTAAACTTTTTTAATTATAGTTTTACATATGTTGGTTAATGTCTGACTTATGCACTGACAAAAAATCGTCTAAAAATGTTAACTGTAGCAACCTGAAACGTTGTAAAGAGTGATTAAGTTCTTTAAGTAAGTTTACCATACACATGTCTACTTAGAGTGACGTGCTCCAAAACTAAAAACTGTACCTCTACAGTACCTCATATGTGGTGTGTGTGCGCGCGCGCTCGCCTGTGCGCGTTTTCAGATGTCCTTTCAGGTTGAGACGTTTAATGTGGGGTCAACAATTCAATGACAGTTCCAAACAATCAATACAGTGTTTTATTAGGCAGGAATACACTTATATTCTTCCATTGTTTTGTGAGAGTGTACAAAAGGCAGAATATTTTGTTTGCCAAAGTGGAAATCAAACCCAAGCAAATGGTATAGATAGCCAACACATGGTCCGCTGCACCACAGTCCCACACAATGTACACCTCTGAGAAGAATTCTGGGAGACGCAGCAAAAAGTCTTATGGGATGAAGTGAGAGTTATTCGTAAAGAAAAGAAATGGTTCGAAAGTAGATTTAAGGAAGCTGCTTTCATAACGACTATCAGTAATTCTATTAGTCAAGTAAGCAGCGCAGTTCCTTCGTTTCATCAGAAAAACAATTTGAGCGTTGGGTATGTTAAGCTTCGGTCTGGTTAGCGTGTGTTAATGTTTTTTGTGGAGCAGGCGTTATTTTGAAGGCTGGGGAGGAGGTCTTCCGGCTGACTATAAAGGGTTAGGACTTAGTGCCACCTGTCCGGCCCACGGACACCCACTGGGCAAAGAGCTGAGAGGTGGTCAGCAGTGAACCAGCGGTTAGTCACTGCACTGTGCCTAATGCACTGTGCAGCAGCGACAAACCCCCCGGTCGGCCACTTGGACCTGCCAGGAACCCTCCGCTCAACCCGCGCAAGATAGAGAACGGTCCTCATTAGGGCCAACTTTGGCAACAATGTCTGGACCCTCCGGCTGCACGGCCGCTACCCGGCCCTCTGCCCAGTTCCTCCACAGGATTCACAGGAGTCTGACTCCCTGGGCGTGGAGACCTCAGCTTCCACTGACTGGGTGGTAGTAGGACACGGTAACAAGCCGGTAAGGTCTCAGCCCAACACATTTCTGAATTCGCTTCCGAATTCGGCGGAATCCCATGTCTCCGCTGAGGTTGCGCCTAGCCGCACCTCCGAAGGTCGAATTCCGCCATAATCGTAACGAATATCAGAAACATTATCGGCTTTTCACGCCGTCTCCGCAACGCGGTTGTGCTGACAGAGACCGTATCGGTCAAGCTCTAAGCAAGTGAGACTGTACGCGTGACCTGCCGCAGAATATCGGAGCACTTCGGAGTGATTCACTGGCTGGAATTTGAATCGTTCCAGTTCCACACCTATTCCCTTAACAGAATTAAGCCTACAGCCCTCGTTTTACGGGGGCTAGACATACAGGCTGATCAACAGATCGTTATGGACGAACTACGTGACGAGGGTTACAAAGTTGTGGCGGCCTCCCAGCTTTACACAACCTTTGACTCCCGTAAGCCACTGTCCCTCATCAGACTCATCCTGGAGAAGAGCAAACCCACCCACACCCTGTTAGAGTTAAAACGGCTGATCGGGCTCTGCTTGAGCGTAGAGCTCTGCCCTCAGAACGGTCGGGTTTCCCAATGCCACCGGTGTCAGAACTTGGCCACAGCAACTTTTGCTTGTTGGAACGCGCCAGCCTGCGTTAGATGCGGTTGCGACTAGAGGTGGGCCGATATACCTATAGCAGGTATTTTGGAACGATATTTTTGTGGAACGGATATAACAGTAACTGAAAAGTTGAAATACCTGTTATTCACGGCCTCGCAGTTCCGAGTCGCGGGATCCCCCTACCCAACTAACTAGTACGCAAGTAACAACAAGTAAACGAGTACTACAAGTATCAGGGGTATTACGGATACACAAGTAACAAGTAAACGAGTACTGCATTAGGAGTATTACGAGTACACGAGTAAGAAGCCACTTTTTGGTGCTGAATACTTCATTCTGCGCATATTCCGATTGCCATACAAGTACGAAACGAAGCAAAAGAGCGAGGTTCAGAATATCTCTATGCAATGAGACGAAGTTGTTTTTAATAAATGAAAAAAGTTCATACTGATGTTACATTTATTCTCGTGTGTTATGCAGATATATAATACAGATTATAATAACAAATTATATATTATAGTAGTCACTAACTTGGTAAAATTTAAAAAAGCGAATTATACTGTGTTATAAACTACAGAGTGGCCCATAGTTGATAGGCCATATTATACTTTTGTGTTAATGGGATTTCGGAGATGATTTTAACTTCACTGCACATCTCACGTAAATGATGAGATTGTTGTAACGTTTCTGTTGTAAAACACTACAAAATAGCTTTTTTGTGTGTACTGAGACCTGTAGCTAGCTCTAAGGTAGGATGTCGACTTTATGACTGACATTTATGCACTTTATCTATTCCTGTTCATTAAATCTTTACTGATCTGATAACGCTACCCTAAAACATAAGGCGTTTTCGTAAATTTGTTTCTTTTATCTAAACTGCTGATTGAATTTTTGTCTTTATCACTTTACTTATCATTTGACTAATAGTAGTTTCCACTTTGTAAAGAAATAAAAATAAACTCCGTAACAGATAACACAATTAGGTGTAAATGGGCAAACTGCTGCCTAAGATAAATAAACGATCTGATGAAGATAAGAATTTACTAAACTCATTAGAATTCAATTTACTAAACTCATTAGAAGGTCATCAATAAAACAAGGAGGTGAAAAGAAGAGAAAGCTACAAGTTTATCTGAATTTCTTGGAAACTGTAAAACATTCATGATTGATTTATGATATGGCTCGAAGTTTCCATTATTTGCCCAACATGTGCTTTTGCCAGGACCTATCAGTTGCACAGGTGATCTACTAGCAGTGGTTCCCAACCTTTCCGGACCCGCGTACCACTTTGGTCTTCCGCGTTCTTTTCGAATACCATCGGATAGGAAAATAAAATAAGATAAGAGCAGATATCTAATGAAATTTTACTCCAAACTGTTTAGGTTGTGTTTTTATAAGGTTAATCGTTTTAAATCATGTCCGATGAAAATTTATTGTTGTTTTGAATATAAATTTGTGTTTATTTTTTTTTAAGTAAATACTTTTCTCCTAGCTAGGTCTTCTTGCATACCACTAGTGGTATGCCTACCATCGGTCGGGAACACCCGTACTATGGGAAGGCCTTTTTAAAATTGCTGTCCACTGTGACAGTTGTCGGTTTTGCTAGGTTATGTTCGTTATGACAGGTTATGGCCTATAAATTCTCTTGTTTCTTATTTTCTTATTTTTATTTTCTTTCGTGTTTGTTAAATTTTCTTTCTTTGTAATAGTTTAATAAAGGCACAGTGTAAAATAACACTGTTAATACTTTTAGTTTCAATTTATTTCTTATAACAAATTATATAATATAGGTATATGTATAATAAGTACATAATAACAGGTATTTGTACCTGTTATTTTTTGGAACTTTATCATTCGTATCTGTTATTTTAAATACCAGTTTAGCACAACTCTAGTTGCGACCACATGACGCAGGCCTGTACCGTTCCCGACCACCACCGATATTGCATTAACTGTGGTGGCCCCCGTGCTGCAAATAAAAGACGCTGCCCTATCTACAAAGAGCAGCTGGATAAACTCAATAAACCTGTCCGGCCTAAACCTTTACAGAAGCTTTCACCTCCCCGCTTACGTCCGACTACCAGCGCATCCCAGAAGAGGTGTCTCAGCTCGCTCGCGAGAGGAATCGCCTCTGAAGATGCTGGCAGAGGACCTGTGCCCCGGCTGACAAGGCTGCGTTTAACAGAGCGACCGGCAAGTTACGTCGTCGTGTCATGTTGGCATTCCGTAGACGCAGCTGGGAGCTGGCTGTAGCGCAGATAGATGGGCCTGTCGAGGACCATAATGTCTGGTGGATTCCCAGTGCCCTAATGGGAAAGCATAAGCGCACGCTGCTCTTCGCACTGGAAGGACCCGGCGATCAACCTGTAGGACGCCCCCCGAGAAGGCAGAATTCTTGGCTGACTGTTTCGAGCGACAGTTCGCTTCCAACGCATCCAAGAACCCTTCCTTCACTGAGCACATCTGCCCGAGGTAGGGCGCTTTCTTTCGGCCGGTATCACCGTCGAGCTGGAGCCCATCTCCCCGGATGTGGTCACTGAGATCTTCCAGCTCAAGCCCAGGAAGGCGCCACGCCCGGACGTAGTTACGAACACCGCACTCCAGCGCCTTCTGGAGCGTGGAACTCGCTTCCTGTCGGAGCTGTTCAACGTTGCCACAAGCTGAAGTAGAAAACAGCAACGGTGATGTGATTCCCAAGCCGGGAAATGGTACTCTCGCGCGGAGAACCTCAGGCCGATTAGCCTCTTGTCCGCGACGTCGAAGGTTTTCGAGCGGTTGATCCAGCATAGGATCCATGACCATATAGAAAGACTAGACGTGCTGATCCCTGCACAGTTCGGCTTTCGTGAGATGCACTCCTCCACTCATCAATATCAGCTGATGAGACTCGTGAGTGCGTTACCAAGGCTGGCTGCCAGGGCAAACGACGACCGCGTTCTTCCTACACGTAAAGAAAGCCTTCGACCGCGTGTGGCACGAGGGTATCCTTTGCAAATTCACGGAAGTCCTTCTCGCAGATTGCTACGTTCACTTGATCGGCAGCTATCTGCGAGACCGCAGCTTCCGAATGAGAATAGGCAACGCTGTCTCTTCGGAGAGGCGTATTACCTCAGGGCAGCGTTCTTGGTCCTCTCCTGTTGTCGGTGTTCGTCAACGACACGCCCCGGGTGGCTGGAGTAAGGCTGTCTCTGTTTGCAGACGACACCGTGGCTTTTGCCTCGGAGCCGAATGCAAACTTTGCGGCCATCAAGCTGCAGCGCCAACTCGACGCGTATGTCGGGTGGGCCGAGAACTGGAGAGTTGCCGGTAACACTACTAAGAGCGCAGCGGTAATATTCTTGCGACGCCGCAAGCGGCCTCGGCCGCTTACCGTAGGCCCAGTCGAGTTGCCCTGGACCAATAGCGTCAAGTACCTCGGGCTTCATCTAGACTCCCGACTCACCTGGCGAACCCAGAAGACAACGCGCCTCGGCGCAACTCTGTAAGTAGTATGTTGGGGGGGGGGGGTACGAGAACGTCCAAAGTCCAACTCGTTACGTCACCCCTTATCAGTGTCGACGTCGCGAGCTTATGACGTCACTAGTCGGACTTTGAGCTAGTCCTCGTACACCCCGTCGGATGCCATCGTCACGCGAGCTTATGACATCGCGTGACGTAGGACTTTGTACCTGTCCTCTTACCCCTCCCTCTCCCCCCGATCGATTCCGCTTACCTTGGACGTTGCGCTGTCGTCGTCCGCTCGAGCTCTGGCGACGGAGTGAAGGAAGCGTGTGTGTGTGTGTGTGTGTGTGTGTGTGTGTAGACGTCACCGCGGGATGATGGTGGGAAGGTCGGTTGCGCACAGCGTTTGTTCCCCCTCCCCTTCCAGTCCTGAGATCTGTCGGTCATTTCGCGTATTTGTCGTTGGTTTTTTGTTAATTCGATTACCATTTCTGACGGAAGGAAAAGTAAATTGTGAGATGAAACGACGCGTTACGTGTTCTCTCTCCCTTCTACAACGTCGTCCTGCTGTCGGGCGGGGGTCCCTCCCATCTTGTACGGTCGATTCCGCTTACCTTGGACGTTGCGCTGTCGGTCGTCCGCCGAGCGCTGGCGACGGAGTGAAGGAAGCGTGTCACAATCGTCTGCCAGCGAGCCATAACATCGTGCTGTGCCTGTAATCTGGCGCTTGGTGGGGCGAGAACCGAGCCGCACGGAGGGGCGGAGAGCCCGGGAGAAAGTTAATGTGTTTCATTGTCCGACATAAGTTCAGTAACAGCTGATCTGATTTTTAAAATTCTTTCACCACCGTGTTTATTGAAGTTTGAGGATGGTTTTAGGCACAAATTTTAACCGATAGTTTTAACAATTTAAAAAAACTGAGTCTTCAGACGATTCCACGTCATGAAGTTTCTTTTTTAATTTTCATGTAGTGAAATTTTCGGCATGCGACAAACTTTCGTTTTATGAGAGATAGCTATATGGTGTCAGTGAGTGAAAATTATAGAAAATTCCAAATTTTGTTTTGGTTTTGTTTCAATAAAACCGGCTTTTTCGTTTTCGAGATATTGGCGTTTTTGTAAGAAATTTAGTTGGCGGTTTTATAAGAAATTAGTTGGTTGGCACATGCAGCGATTTTTCTTGTAACGATTTTTCTTAATAATAAATATTACCTTAACGTAATCATATTTTAACATTTATTATATTATTCTATTTAATAATAAAAATTTCAATTTTCATGTAGTACCTTAATGTAATTTGATTTCCTGGATCTGAAAATAAACATAGCATTGTTTTCATAGAATTTAAATTTAATAAGCAAATTTCAGATGAAACGGTAACAACTAAACTTTATTTAACAATCACAATTTATATTCCATATAAAGTAACATGGGATCTATATACAGACCTATATGTTATACCGTATAAAGGCATACTGCAAATACTGATTTGTACTTTTCTTCTCTGCTCATTTTGTTTTCCTTTTAATATATCTAATAGTATTGTAAATGGAGAAAGGTTGTAAGTTTTCTTACTTTATGAGTTTGTAAGAGGCAATTTCAGAAACTTTGCAACAGATTTTTACTATCTGACTTAGCTTATGTATCCAAACAGTTTTACTGTTTCTAAATGCCAGGCATTTAATTTACTTTTAAGTGACTAAGGGCTAACTCAAGCCGAATTAAAATATCAGTTTGTCTCTGTTGATTTTAATTTAAAACATAATTACTCGGAACAGTTTGTCAATTGTTTACTGGTTAATGAGTTATTCACAACTTGGATGGACATGTGTATCTTTGCTTGAAAGATCTTAGAATAGTGACAGTGTTTGACAAGAGTAATTGTGAAAAATGTATAATAGGGTACCGGTACAATGCATAAATGATAGTAAATAGTACACTATAATAAGTAGTACTAGGAGCCTGGCAAAATCTTTCTCAAATGCAACTTACACATATCTCGTTTCTTGCTTAAATGTCATGTGGACGAGCGAGCGAGCGCGCGCACGCACACACACAACATGTATATAAACCTTACCTCTGATCTGACTTAACTAACTTTTAAAGTTTTTATGAACAAATTATTCTTATAACTTTAAATTGTTTTGTTACTTTTAATTGCTTTTATTTTTATATTACATTTAATGTTTAATTCACTAATTTGTACTATACTGTACTGCTAAGCCACTTACTAAATTACATTTATTATAGTACGCGCGCGCGCGCGCTCGCTCGCTCGCGAGAGAGATGGGAGAGGCGAGCGCGCGTCTGCTACACACCTGTACATATGCTAAATATGCTAAAACAAAACTATATTAATACATCAAAACAATTATTTCTACTGGTATTTCAAAATCGATTTTTGTAAGGATCGCTTCGCCTGATATTAAAGAAGTAAAAATACGGAATTGTATTGGATGCCGTAAAACACTCAAGATCCGTTTTTTACCTACAGGCGCACGCAAGCGCGCGCGCACACACACACAGTACACTGTTCTGCTAATTGTGAACAGCGGCATTTGCACCAATTTCACTTGCAGACACTTAGATAAATAAGATAATTAATATTTGTTGATGTAAGAGGGTACTTTTTATACCTGACGTGCTATGCTACATTTATCAAAGACACATGGAAAAAGTAAAATTTACATTTTTACATGTAAAGTACTCAGATTTAAAATTAATACCAGTTGTAATGACAGCTGAGTAAAATAAACAGTGCTTATAAAATTTTATTACTTAACCTAACTCATTTCATATATTTCATTCGCTATATTTTTTAACTAGATTACTAAGTACATTTATCAAATTAAATCGTGTACCCCCTCCACCCCCCCCACACAGCATATATATAAACCTTACCTCTGAGCTGACTTAACTAACTTTTAAACTTTTTATGAACAAATTATTCTTATAACTTTAAATTGTTTTGTTACTTTTAATTGCTTTTTATTTTTATATTACATTTAATGTTTAATTCACTAATTTTTACTATACTATACTGCTAAGCCACTTACTAAATTACATTTATTATAGTACGCGTGCGCGCGTCCGCGTGCGAGAGAGAGAGAGAGAGAGAGAGAGAGAGAGAGAGACGTGAGAGGGAGAGAGCGAGTGCGAGCGCGCGTTTGCTACACACCTGTACATTGTGACGATTTAATAAGCCTAAATCCCACAAAAAAAAAAAAAAATGTATAATACTAATATTAGCTTTAATAAGGTACGAATGAACCCTTCTCCATGCCCCAAACCGGTAGTAACCTGCCGATTTGCCAATGTAGCAGTTAATAAAATTAGATTTGAGAAACTAAATAAATCCGTAACTACCCCTAGTCACACAAAAGAGTAATCAAAGTAAAGAGCGATGTCATTAAGTTGTAAGCGAATTAAAGGAAAATAATTAATAATAAGTGAGAACTACTTTTACGCTAAGAAGCTACCCGCGCGCGGACAGCCTCTTCACCCCTATAGTTAGCCAGTTCAGTTGTATCTCAGACTCCGCTGCTAATACAGCGTACAAAAGTATGTAGTCAATATAAAAACCTATAAACGAGGAGAAGCTTGTGTGAGATAGCCGGATGATGTAAAAATGTCGAAAATGACGTGAGTGTATGACAATGACATCTCTGTAACAAACTAACATCACCTAAATGTGATTTTAAACTTTTAACATGTAACTGTTAACCTTGAGTAATATGTGCGGTACAACAATGTGAATACCAGTGAACGTTACAACCCATAACCTACCACAAGAATCTACAGACCCAACAGACGACTCATCTTTAGGAATGACAGCAGATTTCACCAAAACACGATAGCCGGAAGATCTCCAAGACACCCTGTACAACCGATAGAAGCGCCGATTCGCCGACGATGTTACACACAGGTGACACGGAAGTTCAACTTCCGTGGTTCAGAACTTAACTTAAAATAATACATGATAGACACTTAATTAACCAATGAAAGTAAAGTAAAACACGAAAGACTGACTTAATTACCATAAAATTGTAATTTCATGCTTAGTAATAATATGTGTTAAGTTTAAGGCTTTTATGAATATAACACGTTAAAGTTAAATAAGCCCATTCTTCAGATGGCACAAAATAAAGATTATAATTTTAATATCATATACTGAAACAAACTACTCGGATCCGAGGGCAGTACAAGCTATGTTAACTCATTAATTACTCTAATTCTATTTGTACAAGAGGTGCAAATGTTTTTATTTTTAATATACTCATTACTAAATTTCTTCGCAGATGTTAAAACATTATATAATAAAGAGATGTCATGGTCCAAAAAGGTGAGTGAATAAATCTACAAACCCCTGTCAATATTCCTCAATTCACGGGATCCTATTTAACATTTGTTTACTTTCCAGTTATTTATGAGTTTTTAAGATTATGGCAGCCTGTTTAATTGACCTGAGCCAATTAACCAAGTTCTCGATATTATAACGACGAGACGTTATAAAATGCGCCACTCTGCTTGTTTTTGTTTTAATGCGCCAGTGACAATAGCAAAATAAAATACGTTACTCTGCTGTTGTCATTTAATATTTTGTAGAATTATTCACTCTGTTAGTTTAACTACCGTGTTAATTTAAAATACGCAACTCTCCCTTTTGCGTGTAGTGAAATAAGAAGTCTTTATTATTAACCCTTAATATTAATAGTAAAAAAAAAATTATTTAAATTAATCAAATAAGAACTTGTATTACAATAAGTAAAATCTAAAATTATAGAAAGAAAATTATAATCATTATTACACAACAATATAGGTAAGGATATTTAAATATTTAAATGTAGTAAGTCCAGGTTTTTTCCTGTTCAAAAATTCATTCCCCAACTTGTCGGTTTGACGACAATCTCGGACAGGAAAATAACCTGTTACCGCCTGTACGAAACAATCCCATTGTCACAAGCTGCAAAGTCGAGTTAGACAATACACCACCTCCCTCTATTGTCTAATACAAAGTGTTTGACCCCCTTTGCCCAGTAACAACATATTTTAACCATATGTTGAAAAGTAAAATATGGCTGTGTGAGATTTCTCTTCTCTCTCTCTCTGAGGCGAGATTCGATCCTCTCGTATCACCTATTTGTAAATATCTCTCATGTATTTAAATTTTTACAAAAAACTAAAGATAGTAAAATTGAGTGTTGAGTATAAGTAGAATAAGGAGTGTATAAGACTTAGCATCTTAAGAACATGGCTCAATTCAATCCAGATTTGTTGTTAAAAGACGAATTATGCTATGAAGCACTGTTGCGCGGACTCCCTTACGCGAACGTAACGGTCGCGGAACTACGCAAAACGTTACGCGAAAGTAGGCCAGATACACCCGCACAATTAGGTCGATTAAGCGAAATAGATCTTGATAGCGAAAGAGAAACATGTTATGCGAAGTATAGGGAATTGACGTCAATATCGCAAACCCTCCACGACGAAAAATCACCCGCTATAATCTTACGTACCACACAGAGAATAGAGCATTTAACCCGTCGGATAAATAATTTATTAAACTGGCCCAAAGTTACTGTAATTTCCCCAGATGTGCAAAAATTTGCTGATGAAGCATTACAGCAATTACCCACAATAATAACAGAATTACGTATAACGTCCGACTCATTTAAAATGGAGGAAATTGAAGAAGCTCTGCCGAAAATATATATCTCCCCATTTCAATCACCTACCCTAGAACAGAGACCCACTACCGTGAATTTCGAATTCCCCCCGGTATCAAGGATAGAACCGAGTAATGATCAGTTACTGAATAGGAAGGTGAATACCCTACCGATAGCTGAAGCATCATTTCCCAATGCCCTCCACAATTTCACCACCCTCAGCTATGTCAAATCAAGCATCGGGACCTAGAATAACACCTCACGTAAACTTTAGTGCGGACCTCTACGGAAAGATAACTCACCCCGTAGAAAAAATTCTATCAGAAATCCCATACACCGATGGATTGAGTATCACCAAACTATTAGCTTTCATAAAATATCTGCTACAAATAAAAGACTTACAGCAACTAAGCGATTGTCAAATATTACAAGTCCTTCTGCCCAAAAGTAGACCACCATTAAAAGATCGTGTACTGGAGTCATTAAGCTCTCAACATCCAGTAGAAGAACTCCATACTATTCTGATAAGACATTTTATTCCAACGGGAATTTACGAAGAGCTGAAACGAAACACAGTATTTCGAATACAAGGAGCTCACGAGAGACTCGCCCACTATATCGCTGACATAAGAGAAGCTTCACGATTACTGCAAGTAAACTGGAGAGAAAAGCAGTTAGTAGAAACAATCTTGGTAGGATTATCCCCGGAAGAGAGATCTCGCTTAGCACTTATAAATAAGCCCAACACGTTCGCAGAATTAGAACAATGCAGTATCCACTCATCCAACGTATGGTATTCGGATCAGAACCGAGGTGCGTTACTCCCCCAGGTACAACGTAAAAATGAAACACAACCCCTGGTATCAGAGACAAGAACACACCGTGATAGAGGACCATTTCGAATTCCTGCAACCTCTCACTACCAAACTAAATCGAGTAATCAACAACCCCAACAGAATACAAGTGATACTGTGAGTAGAGAAAAAGATGTTATAACTGCGGGAAATTAGGACACATCAGTAGATACTGTAAACAGAAACAGCACTACCAAAAACCCTCTTATTCAAAAAACATGTAAGGCAGGGAGATCCGAAATCCTGTGTCTTCCGCAGCATCGTGAAAATAGGTAAAACCCGGGAGTACCAAAAAGGAAACAAAAGAAATAATTAAAAAAAATTATTAGACCCCTACGTAGAGAGATTTATCGATAAATGCAACTCAATTACTACATGCAAGTCCAGTATGTGTCAATTACCATACATACAAGTTGACCTTGGCGTTACTACCACACTTGGATTAATTGATTCTGGATCGACACGGAGCTTAATCAGCCAACAGCTAGCCGATATTTTAGCTAAACACAATCTTGTTAAACGTAGTCAACCGGTGAACATTAAATGCGCTACCGCTAACAAACAAAACTTAATCATAAAACTCAGCGTTACGATTAAACTAAAAATTAAAAATTTAACGTGGTATTTTCCAGTGTTAGTATATGACGAATTAGGACCAGACTTAATATTGGGAGCGGACTTTATCAGTAAAACAGGTATAATTCTTGACATGTACGATAAGAAGTATTATTTTAGATTCGACCGTACTCAAAAAGATAATTTTGATTATGAAGTAAATAACAGAAAAAAAAAATGGAAACTTCTGCAACGCACCTAGAACACCGCGAGTCTGAATTAGATCACTTAGAAAGTAAAGATAGACTGAAAATACAGAAACTAATAAAAGAATTTTTCACCGTCCTCACCCCAAAGTTAGGATTAACGAATCTTATAGAGTACAAGATCAACCTGAGTGACAATAAAGTAATACGACTGCACCCATACAAATTATCACCACCAAAAATAGAAATAATGAGAAATCAAATCAATAAATTGTTAGAACAACAAGTCATAGAACCTTCCACTTCACCGTATTCATCACCTGCGTTTTTAGTACCTAAAGGCACCGATAAACATAGATTAGTTGTGGACTATAGACAATTAAATAAAAGGATAGAATTCGAGTCCATACCACTCCCCGACATCCACAGCGCCTTCCATTACTTTACAAAAGCTAAAGTTTTCACCATAATGGATCTCAATCAGGCATTTCATCAAATACCACTATCGGAAGAATCCAAACGCCTAACCGCCTTCGCCGTCCCATTCAACCTGTACCAATTTACTAGAGTACCCTTTGGAATATCCCAAGGAAGTTCTGTATGTACCCGATTGTTAGAGAAAATATTCCACGACATAAAATTTAAATTTGTATATCACTACCTAGATGACATAGTAATCTACAGCGAATCTATGGATCAACATCTTCATCATTTACGTGAAGTATTATCACGATTAAAGAAAGCCGGATTAACAGTAAACCCAAGTAAAGTAAATTTTGCCCTTAAACAATTTTCATTTTTAGGTCACATAGTAAAGGCCGACGGAAAAGTAAGTATAGACCCAGAACGCACCCGTGCTATCAGAGAATTTTTACCACCACGGGATACAAAAGGAATAGCCCGATTTTTGGGAATGATAAATTACTTCCACAAGTATATCCCTCACCTAGCTGATATAGCAGCTCCGTTGAACGCATTAAGAAAAAAAGGAACGAAATTTGAACGGACTCCACAACACCAATCTGCATTTGAAAAACTGAAAGAAAGCATAATATCACCCCCGGTATTACAATTAGCTGATTTTACTAAACCATTTGTAGTACAGACAGACAGTTCAAGTGTAGCACTAGGAGCAGTAATATATCAGGAAGTAGATAATTCTAGATTACCGATCAGTTATGCCTCACGAACTCTAACCGACCAGGAAAAGAAATTCTCCGCATACGAATTAGAATGTTTAGCTGTAGTATTCGCATTTGAGAAATTCAAACCCTTTTTAGAACATAAAGAATTTCTGTTAGAAACGGATAATCAAGCCTTATCTTGGTTATTAAATCACCCTAAACAGTTAGGTCGTATCGGACGATGGGTATTGAGATTAAATTGTTACAAGTTTAAGGTACAACACATTCGTGGCACCCAAAATGTAGTTGCCGATACACTGTCCCGTATGTTCCAGCAGCCGCCTAATAAAATATCCGAAAATAAGGAAAGTGGTGAAACATCGATTATCAATACGCTAATTACTGAAGTCCCCCTTGCATTTACTGATATAGCTCAGTATCAACAAACAAGACCAGTATTTACATACAATAATAGAACAGCTAGATAAAGGAAATAATTCAGAAAAATATATATTGAGTAAGAGAGAATTATGTTATAGAGTAGCTAATGGAAAATCCTTGAGAATAATTGCCCCGGATATTACTAAACCTATGCTTATGGAATACTACCACTCATCCACCATTGGAGCACATATGGGAATAAATAAAACGATACATCGCATTCGAAAAGAATATCATTGGGAAAATATAAACAGCGAGATAGCTAAATTCGTAAAACAGTGTAAGTTGTGTGCACTGAGCAAGCCAGCGAGAAACAGCCACATAGGAAAATTAATCTCGGCACCCACGACACCCTTTTCTAAAATTTACTTGGACTTTTCTGGCCCCTACCCACGTTCAAAATCAGGTAATACCATGCTACTCATTTGTGTAGACTCATTTACCAAATTCGTCTGGATGTATCCCATGCGACGAGCGTTAGCATCTACCACTGTGAAGATTTTGCAAGATAGATTATTTAAAGACTTCGGTACACCAGTACATCTAGTGTCAGATAACGGACCCCAGTTTAAGTCCAAATAATTCAAGGACATGTGTTTCAGACTAGGCATAGACCACATTACCGTTACAGAGTACGTCCACAAGGTAATATTGCTGAAAGGTATTTGCGAAACCTAAAATCTGCTTTAATAGCCTACCATGCAAACGACCATACCTCTTGGGACCAGAACAGAACCTATCCTGGATACAATTTGCCTTCAACTCAGCATATCATGAAGGACATAAATCGACACCTTTTGATTTGATGTATAAATATAAACCGAATCACCCATTATCCACAAAGTGGAAAATACATGAATTACTACCCCACGAAATTAGTGGTAAAAATATAAAAAAGATATGGAACGAAGTCGCGCTAACTTAAGAGTGAACTTGAGAAATCGCGAAAATATCACGAGCGGGATAGTAAAGAAGTAAAGTATCACGTCGGAGACTTAGTGATGTACAAAACTCACACTACGAGTAGTGCAGTTGATAAGACCACCTCCAAACTACCTTACCGATGATGTGGCCCTTACAAAATTTACAGATACTTAACTCCCGTAACCGTAGCACTGTATGAACCCACTACGAATACATATGTACGTAGAAGTCAAGTTTCCCAGATAAAATATTATCACGGAAAGAAAAATGCTAGTGAGCAAGAAAATAAATGAAGTAGAAAAGGATAGATGTATTAAGACGTATATTGTAATTGAGTCACTACTTAATTACCAAATCGTATAAATAGGAATGAGGCCTGATCAACCTTAGATCCTGGTCATCGAGATGTTCATCGAGAATAAGAAAAGTGAGAAGTCAGCTGACACAGAATATAAGTAACATTACTTTACAAGTATTTTAATAAAATGATTCGTCAACCGCGATTCAACAAAATCCTTGAAACGAAACACAGTAAGGATGTGAAACCTACTATGTGAAGAATAACTTCATAACAAGAGTAAGAAAAAGCTAAAGAAAAAACCGGTAGTAGTTTTAAGTAGTAGAATTAAGATGAATTTTGTGTATTTTATATATTTTATGACCTTTGAATTTTATGTATTTTAAGTATTAGTTAATAAGGTAATGTATTTCTTGCTAATAGTAAATAGTGAATTGAGAGAGATTCATGTACCTCATAAGGAAGTTGTTAAAAAAAAGAAAGGAATTTCACACAGAAATTCCGAGCATACTCCCAGTGCAATTCTAATCTATTTCCCCGTTGAAAACACATCGGTTCCTGACCCTGTGTCTTCTTTAAGTGGAGGAGTATGTGACGATTTAATAAGCCTAAATCTCACAAAAATAAAAATAAAAAATTTTATAAAACTAATATTAGCTTTAATAAGGTACGAATGAACCCTTCTCCATGCCCCAAACCGGTAGTAACCTGCCGATTTGCCAAAGTAGCAGTTAATAAAATTAGATTTGAGAAACTAAATAAATCCGTAACTACCCCTAATCACACAAAAGAGTAATCAAAGTAAAGAGCGATGTCATTAAGTTGTAAGCGAATTAAAGGAAAATAATTAATAATAAGTGAGAACTATTTTTACGCTAAGAAGCTACCCGCGCGCGGACAGCCTCTTCACCCCTATAGTTAGCCAGTTCAGTTGTATCTCAGACTCCGCTGCTAATACAGCGTACAAAAGTATGTAGTCAATATAAAAACCTATAAACGAGGAGAAGCTTGTGTGAGATAGCCGGATGATGTAAAAATGTCGAAAATGACGAGAGTGTATGACAATGACATCTCTGTAACAAACTAACATCACCTAAATGTAATTTTAAACTTTTAATGTAACTGTTAACCGTGAGTAATATGTACGGTACAACAATGTGAATACCAGTGAAAATTACAACCCAAAACCTACCACAAGAATCTACAGACCCAACAGACGACTCATCTTTAGGAATGACAGCAGATTTCTCCAAAACACGATAGCCGGAAGATCTCCAAGACACCCTGCACAACCGATAGAAGCGCCGATTCGCCGACGATGTTACACACAGGTGACACGGGAGTTCAACTTCCGTGGTTCAGAACTTAACTTAAAATAATACATGATAGACACTTAATTAACCAATGAAAGTAAAGTAAAACACGAAAGACTGACTTAATTACCATAAAATTGTAATTTCATGCTTAGTAATAATATGTGTTAAGTTTAAGGCTTTTATGAATATAACACGTTAAAGTTAAATAAGCCCATTCTTCAGATGGCACAAAATAAAGATTATAATTTTAATATCATATACTGAAACAAACTACTCGGATCTGAGGGCAGTACAAGCTATGTTAACTCATTAATTACTCTAATTCTATTTGTACAAGAGGTGCAAATGTTTTTATTTTTAATACACTCATTACTAAATTTCTTCGCAGATGTTAAAACATTATATAATAAAGACATGTCATGGTCCAAAAAGGTGAGTGAATAAATCTACAAACCCCTGTCAATATTCCTCAATTCACGGGATCCTATTTAACATTTGTTTACTTTCCAGTTATTTATGAGTTTTTTAAGATTATGGCAGCCTGTTTAATTAACCTGAGCCAATTAACCAGGTTCCCGATATTATAACGACGAGACGTTATAACATATGTTAAAACAAAACTAGGTATATCAATACATCAAAACAATTATTTCTACTGGAATTTTAAAATCGATCGCCTCGCCTGATATTAAAGAAGTAAAAATACGGAATTGTATTGGCTGCCGTAAAACACTCAAGATCCGTTTTTTGCCTACAGAAATTTAGAAAGTCTACCTACTTTTGAATATTACTTATTTTGTGCTAATGAAATAAAACAATACAATTCTTACCTTTAAGCGCCTACAGTGGTTTTCGCACTTCGCACAGTAGTTTAGGCTATGCTAAGCATAAGCACTAAGACGAGAATAATAAGCGCGGTAAAATGTTCGGACATCTTCGTTAAAATTCGTACCATAATCAGCTAAGCTCGGTTCTCGCCCCACCAAGAGCCAGATTACAGGCACAGCACGATGTTATGGCTCGCTGGTAGACGCTAGTAGCGTGTGTCCTGTGTCGGTTGTGTGTGTGTACCGCACGGTGGTGGGGGAAGGCGCATGCGCACAGCGTTTGTTTCCTCTCCCCTTGCAGTCCTGAGATCTGTCGGTCGTTTCGCGTATTTGTCTGTTGGTTTTTTTTTTTTTAATTCGATTACCACTTCTGATGAAACGACGCGTTACGCGTGTTCTCTCTCTCTCCCCTGTGGTCGGGCGGGGGCCGGGTCCCGGACGAAGACGGGAACGGTAATGTTAATGGTAACGGTAATGGTAACTTTAATGGCAACGGTAATGGCAACTGTAATGGGAACTTTAATGGCATCCGCAATGGTAACGGTAACGGTAATGGTAACAGTGGTAACTTTAATGGCAACTGTAATGGAAACTTTAATGGCATTGGCAATGGTAATGGTAACGATAGTGGTAACAGTAATGGGAAGTTTAATGGCATCGGAAATGGTAACGGTAACGGTAATGATAACATTGGTAACTTTAATGGTAACGGTAATGGCAACTGCACGAAAAAAATCAAGGAAAATATAGAGGGAAAGATTGGAGAAGAACAAGCAGGTTTTACAGCCGGGAGATCATGCGTAGACCTTATATATACAATCCAACAGATCATAGAAAAGAAAAAAGCGAAGAATAGGGAAGTACATCTGGCGTACTGTGTCGCCATCGCCTTCGTAAATGAAAGCAGCTCGAGCCAACTCTTGTGGATGAACCCTGTTAGTTGGAAATTCTTTTCTATATATCCAGCCGCTTGGAGGCCAACTGTACCTGTAAAACGTTCTAAGTCGTCGCACAAACGCCTTGCAGCTGCTCTTCGTACGTGGCATACTTCTGGTTGATTCTTGATGAATGTAAGAAACAAGTTGAGAATAACGAGTTTATATATCTACTGAAACGTTACTGTGAACATGTGTATTAATTTAATATGTATATAAACACATAAAATAATAAATCAACTATTAATGGTAACTATAACAATATATAATAATATAAAGCATTGAAATGTACATAGATGTAAGTAAAATATAAATGAAAATTTGAATCAAAAGAGGCTCGACTATGCGACAGTCAGGCGCCGACAAAATAAGTTACAATTGACCCAAAACACCCTTACATGTCATAAAAGCTTAAAATGTTTTGTAGAGTAAATCCAGCAAAAAACGCCCATGTATCGTTAGGTTAACGGTACTGTGTCCTTCAAGAGACAATAGATGACACGCCAATAAGTATGACTATTTTAGAAAATAGCGTCACTTTTTAGGAGTCTAACGAACGTCCGCGTAAGTTTATCGCCCGCTCTCTGGCAACCAATCACGGATAGCGTCGGTAGTGAGCTCGAATAAGTTACAGCACCGGAATGGGTACGTTCGAAATTACCGGCAAATATTTCAAAGTCAAGCCAATGGTAGATGATCAACAAGAGCTGTAGTGAGGGAAGGACTCGGAAAACTATAAAAAACAAGTGAAGCAAACAAAAAGGGGAAGTCTAAGTTAAATTTTCACGCAAAATACGGGAAACCTGCGTCACTCGATGTGAGCAGTTTAATACTATAATTTTAAGTTCAAATCAATAGATTAACTCGGTTAAATAGTTGAGAAAGAATTATAGTCATCAAGAAGTTTATATTATATGTGTGCGCGATAGTACGTACGGACCAGAAGATGTTTAACTTGTGCGCATAGATTGCAGCAAGAAGTATACTTATTTATATGTGCGCGACGTTTAGTACTAATGCGAGCGAGTGAAGTAAATAAAGAAGGTTTAATCAAGCGTGATTAGTGCAAAGTGTAGTGCGATGTTCAACGCAGGATTACAGTTCATCATCCTTTTACTTGGAATCCAGCAACATGTAACAGTATATCATTTATGATTCACAACTCAATAAATTAAAATAGAATTTGCATCTAACAAATAACTCATCTCATTCTCAAAAGACCCACGAGTTCAGATACTAACTATTACAATTTCTGCTATATGACATGTTTGGAGAGTTATTGTATAGTAAAGTAAGGAAACAAGTTATAATATTTATAGAAATGGTAATGAAGTTGGATAATTGAATCTATTGAAGATTATAGAATTTCATAGTAGTTAAGAATTTATGATACATATATGTTTTGATTAATATTGAAGATTTACATGTGTTAAGGGAGTAAATTTGAATCTACTGATTGCTTATTTGAATAATACTTGATTATTATGATTTTGAAGAATCCGTAAGCTAGAGATCTTAATATTTTTTTTTGTTATTAATTATAAAGAATAGTAATGAGTATAGATTTGAAAGATGATATTAATGATTAATTCTCAGATGTATTATGTAATAAGAAGGTAACAATATAATTCTTACTATCTGAACGATGTTTTATTATTTCATAACAATCCTGAGATACTCTGCTCTGGCGCCCAAGTAAATTAATCAATAATACAAAAATGAGTAGAAGTATTTAGTAATAAAAATATCTAAATATAATTTGTAACACAATAAATCAATGTAATTACTCTAGTACATGCAATACTGTCTTGAATAAATTATTTATTCAACAGTCGAAAATTACGCGCGCTTAACGAAAAGTTATATTTGTCGCCAGCAACGTGGTGCAGTTGTCGAAAAGTTATATTTGGCGCATCCAAACGTGGAGCACGATTCCACTAAAAAGTTATATTTGACGCAACCAACGTGTGGCATAATAACCATACTTAAGAAAGTAGTTATACTACTAACTGGATGATGCAATATACATTGACCATTACAATAACGATAATGAGTAAAAATATACGGGTAAAGGTGAAATAAACAATGTACATGTAAACAAGGTTTAAATTAAACAATCACGTTCGAGACGTTAACACATATCTGGGCTGTTCGTTTATTCAGTTATGTTATGACTACGTTTTAAATGTTATTGTCATGTTGGCATTGATGTTCTGTGCAGTTCCATAGAGTCATCGCCTTCGTAAATGAAACCAGCTCGAGCCAACTCTTGTGGATGAACCCTGTTAGTTGGAAATTCTTTTCTGTACATCCAGCCGCTTGGAGTCCAACTGTACCTGTAAAACGTTCTAAGTCGTCGCACAAACGCCTTGCAGCTGCTCTTCGTACGTGGCATACTTCTGGTTGGTTCTTGATGAATGTAAGAAGCAAGATGAGAATAACGAGTTTATATATCCACTAACTGGATGATGGAATATACATTGACCATTACATTAACGATAATGAGTAAAAATATACGGGTAAAGGTGAAATAAACAACGTACATGTAAACAAGTTTAAATAGCATTGACGTAAGCAATCATGTTATATGATAATAAGTAAAAATATATTCGTGTAGATTACAAGGTGAAAGGTGAAATAAACAAGTTACATGTAAACAGAGTCAAAGAGCATTGACGTAAGTAGTCACGTTGTGCAAACAGATGATTGTCATGTGGTTTATGATAACGTGAGGTGTGGGAATTGTTACCATATCAATATATATATATATATATATATATATATATATATAATATAATAGTTACAAAGTAATACTGAATATATTTTGCTGTCTTGTGTTTCTCCTTAAAGCCACACTGCTGGGCTAGCCAATTTGTAATATAATAAAATTACAAGTTTAAGTTATGTATTTCTTGTTGTATTGATGTTAGGTGTTTTCGTGTGGTTGTAGACACGCACCGGTGCCTACAATAATGTTGGTTATAAAAGGTGTAATTTGCAATCGTAACTGTCACTGGTGTTAATGTTTTGCTGTTGTAAGTACGCCGTAATAATTCACTCTTCTTATTAAAATATAGTCCGCGCACTTGTGGTGTATCTGATTTACTTACCACTGTTGAAATTCAAATTCTATCTTGTGGCGTTCCGTCTGAAATACATTCACTTCAAACACAATAGAAAAAATATTCAATTTGAATATTTAACATGTTTTCACACACAGTAATAAATGCAGCAATATCTGATAAGTATATTGATTTATACTAATACTTTTTGAATTCTTCCGCCACCTGTCAGAACTGATTAAAAATAATGAATGAATCTACTTTTAATAAAATGATACTCTTGTTATGGTAATAAAAATTATAGGTTTATTAACAAGTTATTAAGTGAGAATATTTTTAACAAACAAAACAATAATTAACAACCCTTTCAATTGCTGATTACAAAATAAAACTTCAAATGAAACTCTATCTGATCTCTCAAGGCTCTGGTATACCTGTTGTTGTTACAATAATTTTACTGTACAGGTTATGTTGTTTTAATTCAGTATATACCATATTCCGTTAAGGTTCTTGGAGATATCATGATACCAGACTCAAGATGTACTATAATTAATTATTTAGGATTAACAATATTAACTGATAATTGAACAAAATATAAAATTTAAAATTGGTATCATATTTCTGATGTTTACAAAAATTATCGTACGCCGGTATGCGCACGCATCTTTACTTTAGTATTGTGGTTAGGCTGTATGACTTGTACAGCATTTAACAAGTATTACTTTTAGTTAATAATTAGTTTTACAATAATTTGTTCATAAGAGAAAAATTTCTAATAAAAAAAAACTCTTGTTTGCAATGTACTTTAATTTGCATGTTAATTGAGAACAATTCGGTAATGTCATCATAACAAGCTACCGTAATGGTTTCTGAGGTTAAGAATGACCGTTATTTTTATAAGGATAAGTTTGTCTTATTAACTAATATTACTTATGCTATACAGGTAAACAAATTATTTTTTAATAAGTTTTAACATAGGATTATCAGAATTATGTTTGATACAATTAATAAAATAAATTCTGAAATAACGAAATATTCAACAAATACGTTTTATCAAGTAAGCGTCTAAATGCACTCGTATTGATCAATAATTATCTTTAAGCATTATTTTTTACATCGTTATAATTTATTAAAATATTTTTTATAATATTTTAATAATGTTGTGTTAAATCTCCTTTAAATTCTGATAACTTAGTTGTTGATTTCCGATACGCTGCATAATGACTTGCGTAGTATCGAAAATTCGAAATTGGCTAAACTCTTATTTTTCTTTTAAGTATTGTTTAATTGAAATTGTACTCCCTGTTTCTTAATTAAAAAATTCACTCGCAAATAGATCGATATTGTACACTGATCTACTTGATAAAAATAACACAAATCCGCACTGTTGCACTCGTTAGTAAATGTGTAGTATTAGGTTAGTGTATGTATATTATACTTGAGTAAAACATGTCGCGCACTAATTTAAAAATATACTTTTTCTGGTCTGGAGTGGCGTGGCTTGTTCCTTAGGTGTTCGATCGTAGACTGTCATGTACCTCGAGAGCATCTCTCGCTCGTCTGATGAACTTCATTCATTCCATTGGTTGGTTTTTGATAGTCTCTGACCCAAAAGGCCTATATTTTATTAAAATATTTAATTTTTAGTCAAAATCGATTTTGGGTTGGAGACTTTTTCACGTCATCGACGGTACAAATTTTTAGTTCGAAAGTTAAAAACTATCACAACTTCCTTATTATACGTCCTATCGTTAATCGGTTTATATCACTGAACTCAGGGCGTTTTGCTTATTAAAATAACTATACATTTTAGTTAAGTATTAAAATAAGTCCAAACACGCTTATTTTCTGTTCACTATCGATATTATTATATTGATTTTATTTATTATTTTTGGTACGTCTTATCTTTATAAGTTCGTATTACCAGATTTTTCTTAAATCTAATATAACATTTCTTATTTAAACACTTCGAGTCTATATCTCATTTGGTTTAAGTTACAATTTGTGAAAAACTATTTCCTACACAATTTTCGCTATGGTGTTACTCAGCGTCCATGTTGGATTTTTCACAAACATGCTTATTATTAAATATCCTTATCTAAAATGAACATATTATTACCTAGTATTACTAACAATGACTATTTACATACTTTTTTACTATAATATTGGTGTATTACCGTGGTCAATTCAGTATTTACATCATTTTAAACCTCTCACATAATGCTTATACAACTTTTCATCTTGTTTTCTATTTTTATTACATAGATTATATTATTTAATTGTTATAATTAGTGTACATACACAATAATTAATCTGTTATATTCAATGGTCATCTTTTAATAAACTCATAACCTCCTAATTATTCAGTAGTGGCTCTGTCTATGTTGTGTCATGACATTGTAGGTATTTATTTTGTTTAATATAATAACAAAAGTGTTATTGTCCTATTTGGATTGTATTCCTAAAGTAGCATTGGATATCAATCTAACTTTTAGTAATGTTTCCAATTACTTTTACATAGGTTTACTAGTTATATTTTTCATAACTAGCTGGTTGGTCATTGTTTGTTTACCTCTGTCCTTTTTTCACATTGGACATTTGGTTTTCAAATGTTTATGTACAATATGATTGTTTTAGTGGTCATTATTTGTTCTCAAAGTAGCTCTGATATTTCCTCTTGCTACTGGTAATAATTGTAATACCTTGTTCTCAATATTTAGTACAGTATTTTCTTTAACTAACTTGCTATACACTGGTTTAGCTTACATTTGGTCATATATACATGGTTATTTTGTTTACAATAATTCAGTCATAATACTGTTCTTAACATGTTCAAAACTTGTTCTCAAAGTATTATCATATATTCCTTTCACTACTGGTACTATTCTGATAAACATTTACATTAGTTTTAATACTGTAGTTTGCTTAACTAAATTGGTACATTGTCTTATTTCTGTCTTGGACTGTGTCACTATGTCTGACTTGTTTTGTTTACATTGTTTTGTCTTATACATTATATTGTTTCTTTATATTTACTTGATGATCATATATTTATACTAATATGTATCATTTTCTGTTATAATAGGTTACTTCCTTGTGGGTATTGTAACAATGTATCATCGGTTTTAGTGCAGTATCTACCTACACCTAAACTGACTCCATTATGGTATATTAACATAATACCTTCACTAATTTGTTACAAATGTTTACAACTCCTTCTAATACACTAATACAAATCTTTCTTATATTACTTTCAATGTTTTTCTCTGGTCAATTGTGGAATCTAAATTCCTGTCATGTTTGACACTTAACAAATATTCTCTATTTGTTGTCAGTTTTTTGATATAAACAATAATATGATTGTTTTATATGTTCTGATCTGGTGGTCTTATAACTATGTGTGTTGGTCACAACTTTGTTAAATCAGTCACACTCATTGTTTGTGTTTATTTGACTATTTTTTAACCTTTGTTGCCTCATCATGAAATTAACCTATCTTTTCACACTGTAAACTTCCTCACTGTAATTGTTTGTGTGGTTTTCAGTTGAAATAATCAGTTATTCACCGGTTTCACATTTGTATTAAGTACACTTTTATTGTTTGTGTTTCTTTAAATGATCACACTGGTTTTCATGTCACACTTATAGTTATTTCTTTTGTCACTGACTGTTTCTTCTTTAAAATATATATGGTTCATTGATTCCTTACGTCTTTGGTTTCTCTTCATTCCTCTTCTTGGTCCTTCTTCTTTCTTCTTAATTCCAAATTTCATGGTAGTCGCTGTTTTCATTTTATTTCCATTGTCGTTGTAGCTTGATGATCCTTGTCTCGTTGATTCCCCTCACTGCTGGATATTATTTTCATTGATTCCCCTCACTGCTGGATATTATTTTCATTGATTCCCCTCACTGCTGGATATTATTTTCATTGATTCCCCTCACTGCTGGATATTATTTTCATTGATTCCCCTCACTGCTGGATCCTATTGGGTCTATTTATTAGTATTTTGTTTTGGTCTTGTGTCATTTTCTTTTTACGTTTTATAATTAAGGTTGACATATTCACATTCTCGTCTTCATTGTTGGATTCTTCTATTATTAGTTTTGTAGATACACAACTTATATACTTATCTTTGTTCATTTAAATATGTTCCCATGTCTCTTATCATACTTGACGTCATATTTATTTATAGTATGTAACTACCATATTTTGGTACTGTTACAGAATAAATACGACAGTGTTTCCCTGTACAACCATCAGTACTCGCCATGGAAGGAATCGTCGCTAACGCTAAACACGTTGAAAAGTTTTTACCTAAAAGAGACTTATCAAGTCTTTCTTTAGGAGTAAAGTATCATATCATCCGCATGAAGTTTGTGAAAACAAAATTCGGTGACTCAGTAGTGGTGGATCTAGAAGACACCGGAGCCTGTCCGCAGCCGGAGGACAAACTATTCAACGTATACCTCCCGAAAAGATGGTGTGATGTATTTACAGAGGACCAGCAGAAAGCGGTGAAGCCTTGCGTGCTATCACTATGCGTAACCTCACACACTCCGCTGGCGAACGAGAAAGTGAGCGTCCATCTGGACATCGATTATGTGAGTATGATATTTCAGTACTTCTAATATTTACTTACACAGAAGTGGTTATAATTTTTTTCTCTCTTTTTCCAGACAAAATAAACGACAACAGGACCGAACAATAATAATAATAATAATAATATTATTAAAAATGTTTTTTAATTGTTGAAGTAGATTTCTCTGTTTTTTTTTTTAATTAACTGTTTCATTTTCTTCATTTACAGAGAAAGAGCAAGCTGTCGCTTGGAGGTAATATTGAAACAAAATTTTAAACAGAGAATTACATGGTATTAAAAGATTATATTGTCAATGCGACATGATTAAATTTGATTATAATTTTAGAAATAATCGTAGTACAGCGAGTAGATGGATATCTATACGAAATGAAAAAATGATTAACAAAATAAAGGTATTTATTCGTAATGAATTTTTCAGACTCTTCAAAACACCAATCTGTTATTGTAAGACTCATAATATTGAATATCTTCAAATAAAAGATTTGCTAATTGCTGAAACAAAGCTGGTTAATCAGATGTACTATATGATATATAATTTTACTGGTACAGCGTATACCTCGCTGGTAAAAAAATATGAGTGGTCAAGGCATGACTCTAGAGGATGTCCACTTCGTAACCGTTGTCGCATCTGTTGTTATCTAAGATACCAAAATGACTTTAATTCAGAATACATGTTTTTTTTAATACCACACTAACTATCATTTGATGTGTCTGCATTCTTTTGTAATTGATCAAGTATTATTATTATAAGTGTGTCTTGTAGGAAATTATATTCTGTTTTGAATTATTAAAACGTATGTGGTTTATAACATAGAAAGTTGAGATAAACAATCATTAATGTGTTAATTAAATTTTTGTGTGTAATTAAATTTTTAAAAGATTTCTCTCATAGTTACAGAAACCTTGTTTCGATGTTATGTCAGTTATCCTATTAAAAATATAATTAAAGATGTAGAACAAGTTTATATAAATTTTACTGTTAGAGATTTTTTATAATATGTATAACAATGGTGAAAACAATATAACATATTTTAAATATACTAGTATGGATGAATATTTTATAGAAAATATTTATCATTGAGATTAAGTATGGTTGCATTATTGGAATTAGTATATTTTCAATTCGATTATGATATAGATAAAGTTGATAAATTCTTTACTATAATATACAAGATGTGTGATTTTAAACAGAGATATTAAAAAAAAATCAATGTGGATTAAAATTTGTATTTTGATTGTTTATGTGACAGCTTCATAGTAGTTGGTATTATAAAAAAATCCTATAAGAAATTATGTATTCGGGTTCATGAATTGAATTAATTAAAGGATATTATTATGGAACGAAACGAAGCTGTTGCAAAGCCTATATTATCCGGTGATTCGGCTAATGTAAAAGTTAAAAATTGTGGTGATGGTACTATTAAAGCATCACCTGTATTTGTATTATCAAATAGAGAAACATTTCCAGATTGTAACGAATTTAAGTGTTGGTGGAATGAATATTGGAAAAATAAAAGTTATATTAAACATTATAAGAATATAGATCAATAAAAAATCATTGGATATACGTTTTGTATTACATTTATTTAATCAACCCACATCATTTTATTACATTTATAATGATATACATAACGGTTATACCAATCCATATTGAAAGCGATATGAGACATATGACTATGCACAAATTGTGCCCCGAATTTTGCATAGGAATCTATTCACCAAGGGCTACATAAGTATATAAACATTTAATACTCACGAAACACACAACTTTATCCTCCACACATTCTGGTTGGTTTGTAGCAACATGCGTCGAATAACGTCCACCAAAGAGCTCGATTGGTTCGTATCGCCTGTCGCAGTATGAGTTGGTGTCCCAGGTTTCATCGGTGTGCTTGTAGACGTTACCGGTAAGTTGGAAGCTGCTATCATCGTCGGTATCTTCGAGGTAGAAACTGATCTCGTAACAGTCGTCGTAATAGATGCAACCGTCGTAGTCGTAACCGTTGGTACTTGGATTGAAGGTTCTACTACACCAGGAACCATTGATTTTGTGTCCTTTGTAATAGAAGTATCCATCTTGTTCTCTGATGCAGTCCATGATTGCTATGTATCATGTGCTATAATGAGCGGTGTACTCATATAATAAGAACGATAACCATCATTTTTTAAATAATCAGGGTTACCAATAAACACAGCACCTTCTTTGGTTACGCGAACGGTTGTTTACGCAAACGGTTGTTGTGATGGTGGGGGAAAAATAACGTTGACGCGTTTAATAACGGTGGTAGTGGTGGGGGAAGATATATGCGTGCGCATCGGTACTATCAGAATGTATGATCCGCCCTCAGATCGTTAGTCCTATATTTACTTCAGTGTATACAAGATAGACGGTGTGATACCGTTAATGTGGTACCGTTTGTTCTCAATCTTACGAAGGGTTGTCAGACGGAAATATTACAAAACGATCGAAACCAATTCTGTACCTACCAGCGTTCATCGAGAAGTCTTTGTCCACCACTAGAAATCCGTAGTGACCGTCGTTCGACGCTTCGACACAAACGTTTTTTAAAGTCTCGTACTTCATCTCTGTATTGACGTGATCGTTGTACACATGCTTCAAGTTGAGATCGTCTTGTCTAAATAGCACTACTATATTGGCGTCATCGCGAACAAGCTGTTTCGACACTTGACTGTACGTCTGACATAGACAGAAAGAGTCTAAACCGCTATGTCTTCCCATAGCGAAGTCCGTACTTCTGTAACAAACTCTGTACAGTACTGTTGTAGTACTCTTTTCTGTTGTGTGTCTGTAGATATTTCATTTTTGTTGGCGGGCAATATGGGTTCGAGAGCGCAAGCCACTTCGATGCCCGTCTTCGTTTTCAGCGGTACAGCGTAGGCGAATTTGCTGAACGCGTCGATCACTGTCATCAAGTACTTGTACCCTTTGTTCGTCTTGCGTGCGGTATCATCTCTACCAGATCCGCGTTGTACAAGTAGTGAAGTCCTTTCAGTTCCACCGCCCGTCTTGACAAATTTCTTCTCACCGGTCTGTGCAGCTCTATCGCTATATCTTTATGTGAACGGTGTGCTTCCGTTTATGTCAACAGTTCCGTTTACTGATCGATTCTGTTTATTGAACGGATGAACTAACATTACCGACTTGTTTGATGTAATCTCGCTTGTCCTCCTCTTCACCCCTTCCTCTTTCTTCACTTCTTCAGTTATAAACTTTTTCTTTACGAGACTTTGTGATATATCTTTTAACGGTTCCAGAATAGGTTTGTAACTTTTCATTAACACTTCGTCGCTTTCATGGAGCCCACGCTTCAGAGCTCGGTACTTCCTCCGTATGTTGTTACTGATCGCATCGATATCAAGCGTTAGTCGCTTCTCCTTTTCATCCATCTTCATGAACGGTAGTAAACTGACTGAAAGATTTTTAGCACGCCCTACACCTTTATTAGAAATGTCTGTTTAAAGTTGGAAACAAAACTGATTCGTGTTCTTAACGGTAAATCAAACTTTAATTTCTTCGTATCTCTTTCTGTGAACGGTGTGCTTCAGTTTATGTGAACGGTGCTGTTTATTAAACGGTTCCGTTTATTGAACGGTTCCGTTTATGTAAACGGTGTGATACCGTTTATATGGTACCGTTTGTTCTCAATCTTACGAAGGGTTGGGACTTACATTCTCTAACGACTTGCCGTACACCACATTAACCATTAATTTCTCAAAATCGTTGACTGTCATTTTTCTTTTCTCCGTGTTAAAGTCTATAAATGGTTTAATTCACACCACCTGACGAAACTGCAAAGCTCATTGCACTTCTTTCAGCTCCATTCCAAGTTTCAAGTACAGTTGCAGAGTTTTATAGTGAACAACATAGTTTTTCTTGTATAAATAAGACCGAAACGCGCGCAACGTCGACAGTCGTCATTCGTCTGTGCATGCGTTCGCTTATCGAGCACAACAATGTATACTACATTTCTTTTATCGTTTATTATATCCGTGAGTGTCGCGTTTGAGACTAATAACGCGATTGATATAGAATACGCTATCGATTATTTGTCTCGTTACGGATACGTGCCCGATAATAAAATCGAAAGTTTAAGGTTTACGAGGATAACGGACAATGCCACCGTTGATGATATTTTGTCCTACCTGCTGTTGTTTCAAGCGAATTACAATTTAACCGCGATCGGTGAATTAAACAACGAAACGTTAAGTTTGATGCAAACGCGGAGATGCGGTAACAAGGACTTCACATCGTACACCGCTCGGACACCGTGGACTAAGAAACAACTGACGTGGCGGTTCGTTTACGGCACCGCTGATGCTGTAGAAATGACACGTCAAGCGTTCGCCATCTGGCAGAAACATTCGAGTTTAGAATTCAGTTATCAACCGCAAGACGTGTACATAGTTATCTCGATGAGTTATTTTAAACACCGGTGTCTTACCACCAGGTGCACGGTGTGCGGGTACGGTTTAGACGGACGGGGAGGTATACTCGCACACGCTTATTACACTCCTGATTTACCGAATAACACTTCCGAGATACACATGGACTACTACGAATCGTGGACTTATACAAACGTTACGAAAATACCGGACGATCAGACCAGTTTTTTACAGGTTCTAACGTACGAAATCGGACACGCGTTGGGTCTGTCTCATTCCCTCGAGAAGGATTCCATCATGTATCCTTCCTACATACCGCGCTCGGACGATGACGGAAAACCGTTCGATCTAAGGGACGACGACATAAGCGGTATTCAACACTTGTACGGACAGCCGAGTGGTACAACCTCATCGTCGTCTAGATCGACGACAACGACAACTACAACGACTACGACAACGATGATGCCGATGACAAGCACGAAACCGGATAGAGATAAAGCGAGCGGTACCGATTTATGTCTATTACAGAACGTTAATCAGTTTTTGGTAATTAACAAACGCGTGTATATCGTACAAAATAACTTTCTGTGGACGCTGGACCTCGAGTCAAAGCGGTACGACGAGATTTCTGTTTTATTGACGGATTGGCTAACGTTCTTACCACCAACGTACACTAACGTCTCGGCGATGTACCGGAGACCGCAGAGTGAGGAAGTGGTGCTGTTTATAGACAGGTACGTTTACGTGTTCGATATACACAGCCTGCAGTTGCTGAAAGGATATCCGCAACCGATCACAACCCTCGGTGTGCGTTCGCTGATGAAAATAAACGCAGTGGTACACACCTACACAGGACGTACTATCTTGTTTTATAACGTTGAATATTACGGTGAGATAGACGAGTGTTCGTTCAGGATTAAAAAGCACGGATACTCGAAAGATCAATTCGTCGGTTTACCCATCGGTATCGATAGCGCTTTCCGATATATCGATGGAAAATGTATTTTTTCAAAGACAACCATGTATACGTGTACGATGAATTCTTAAACACAAGCGAGAAAGGAAAACAAATGAACGGACTCTCGATTGTTGGAATAAAATGTATAGACCGTACGATCGTTTCAAAAATAATCGAGTTATTAAAACAGTACGTATGATCGTCATAATATGTATATAAACGGGTGCACAGGGTTGACACGCGTCAATCGTATCTCGCAACGTAGTCTGCGGGAGGACATCGGTATCGAGCGCAGACGGACACTTCGGCGTGGAAGGAAAAAAATAACCAACTTGGGCGAACCGACCGAACTCGGCGATGTCGTTCCTCTACATTACATGCAAGACCGCTGTCTGGTATACGATCCGCAAAACGCGACCGTGGCGATAGACGTCAAAGACCGTAAGCTCGGCAACGAATTCAAATTGAAAGCTCTGCTAATCGTCTTCGATTGCAGCAAACAGAACGAGTCATTCAAGTCATCGTTTGTTTAGATTTTGAAACTAAGGAGAATTTTGCCGTCCAGACCACGGCCTTCTGTTTGATTCCGCACGACTCTCTAGTTGAGTACACTCCTCTGACAAACACAGTGCGCCGACTCTCATAATTACCCCCGCCATTGCACCTTTCAAGGTCACTAAACTAAATATAATCAAACGTTACGATATTATTCACTCAGTCTCTAGACACGAGAAAGTGCGTTAGTATGGACAGCGTTACAGTACAACAACAACAGACGTGAGTTAGTATGGACAACGTTACAGTACATCAACAGAGCGATGAAGAAAAACGTGATGTCTACCTTGGACTCACGTATCCGTTGTCGCACAAACTGATCGTAACCGCTGGACTGTTTGAGGAACGTGATTACGGAGTGTGCGTATCTTTTGTCAACAGTGGTGGAAGTTTTCGTCACCACAAGAGGATATTGTTCGATTTCACCGAGTGGAACTTACTTCTGATTTTGCACGAACCTATAACGAACGAACTGCAACAACGTTTATCCAACGTAAAGTTATCGTTTCCAGATCATCAACAGAACGACAGAAAATTAGAAAATAATGTAAAAAGCGTACAGCTGAGACACAGTTGTGTATATGTTAAAGACACTGCGAACACTTCGATCCCAATCGGAGAAAGCGAATGGACACTATTTGTTAACCTATTACCTATATTGCGCAAGTACGTTGTTCGCTTGTTTTACGAACAGAAGCACTTGAAGTGCTACATCGATCGCGTGGTGAGCACGGGGCAGTACGCGTTTCCACCGGACGTGTTTTGTGACAACATGACCTACGATCGCATGTACGACGAACTTGTAATGTATGGGAAAGGGCAATCAGTATCGCTAGAAGATATAGTAGACGCAGTGAATCCAGAAGAAGAAGATTGTACATAACATTCTGCTAACATAGTATTTAACACATTTGATAACAGCATGAGCATGGGTCATCGAGAAGTTATCGCAAGCGGTTCAGCAGCTGTGGTTGAGTTTCAAGCGTTACGAGGCTTGCGCAATGATTGATTACATCATCAAAGAGTTGGCTGTCGTGGACCTGTGTGCTGTCTACTCAGTGTTTCAAAGTGACATTTTTTGCACCACCTTACGAAGAATCGCGGCTGGACGAAAAGACCGTTAGAAGCAACGAATGGTTGACAAGACATTATCACCGGATGAGATGGAACGAAGGATACACACCGTACACTAATATGCCTCGTACGCTCGTGGAAATCTGTTCGCACTTCTCTACGATCTACACTTCAAGATGTTTTAGAAACTTCCTGCGCGCCTACCATCACAACGACATGAATGCACTGTCAATGACGAACGATGAATCTTCAAGGCTGCAGCAGTGTCCTATCCGACAACACGATGGACAGTTGACACAGTGCGCACTGCGTAAAGCGATGAAAGACAGTAACTGGTTGATGATGAGTGGTGGTGTTTACGAACGAGCGCGGTACACATGTGCTGAATGTGGGACATTTGATTGTAATCCATGTATGTGTGTGTAAATATGTATATATCAATGTAGTAGAAACTATTGTGATTTTGTAATGTGGCTTTTTTTTTAAATAAATGTAAACTGCAACCAATATACGCTTTCTTTATTTTTTACAACAATGCCCCCACCACTGATATTAAGAACCAATAATCTCACCTTCCTCCCGCATATCCCCCCACTACTGTCATTACAAACCTATAAACTCCATAAAAAGAGAAGTTTTTGGCATTCGGTTACAGTCAGCGGTAGCAGCAGGATATTAAACTCACAACATAGTTATTTGGTGTTATACATAACGGTTGTCTGCACTAACGTGATAATGGGTATGTCGGGGGAAATATCTATAGGTTGCTATAAAATTCATGCTCCGAAAGCTTTATATACGATTCATGTGATATACGAGAGAAAACAGTGTAGAAACGTTTGTTCTTCCGGATATAGAGGTGGAGACTTAAAAATTGAATTATATAACGAAAGAGACAATAAAAGCTTTACAACTTACGTTGAAGATGAATACAACGAAGGTGACATAATGGGTTCGACGGATCTGAATCTCAACATTTTTGTCAAAGATCATCACAATAAATTCATATTAAAAGCATGCATAGTGAAGACCATATGCCGAATTTTACACTGCAAGATGTTTTGCCCCACCCTGCGTACACAAGATTCGTCATGAGCAAAACACGAGCTGAGATTGAATCTGAGAGGGATATATTGGTGATACTCCTGAAATGTGGCAAGGTGTTGGACCTTTATAAATCTCACAGGCTGAAGGAGATTACACCGGAGCGTAGAGCAAGTGAAGGGAACTTTACACATTTTCTCGAATGTATGTGGGCAGACGAATCTACCGTGGATGGACCGGATACGTGTGTCTGTTGTAATGTGAGCACACAGTGTCAGGATATCATCAAGTTTCTCGATGAACGATTCTGTTGTAAGTATTCATGTGATTATACATACTACAATATTTTAATTAACTTTAGTATATTTTCAACATTACATTTTATCTTAAACCAAAAGAACAGTTGTTTCAAGTAAACAGGGTCAAAGATCACATTGTCATCACTAATCACGTTATGCAAAATGTGAACAATAAATTGTAAGTAAACAGACTCAAGCAGCATTTATGTACGTAATCATGATTTATAATAAGTAAAATTAGATTACAAGGTGAAAGGTGAAATAAACAAATTACGTATTAATGTTGTCTGATAATAAGTAAAAATAGACTCATGTAGATTGCAAGGTGAAATAAACAAGTTACACGTAAACAGAGTCAAAGAGCACTGACGCAAGCAGTCACGTGGACAAACCGATAATTTTCCGTCTACCACCGTGTGCTCGTTATATAAACGTGTTGGTGTGTCTTGAACACAGTCCTGTTCTAGAGTTCACTCGGTTCAGATCTTCCTACAGTTATTACTTACAACACGATGTCGTTTCTAGAAAAATTTAAGTTAATTGCAACAATCGAGAATGTACGGGTATCGGAGTTGGTGAAAGACGTAAAATATCCAATAGTCTCAATGCAAAATTGTGACACAAAATATGGGAAGGCTGTACTTGCTACAATTTGTAATCATCTAGACGAAACAAAACAGTTTAGGGTGTATCTTCCCAAGAGGTATGCGGACGTTTTCTCCGATGAAGAACTGCGTCATATACAACCTATGGAGTTGTTTTTAATTTATAGAGGAAAACAGAACCAGATGACGCTTATAGACATAACTTCTTAAGGTAAATTGTACGACATGCATTTCGTACTCGTGAAGGCATCAACGTTACATTACATATTAATATTCACATCATAGACATTTTTCATATCATCAGTGTGTGTGATGAGAGCTGTATGACTTCACATATCTAATTGCGTACGTTCCTTTCTTTATTACAGGTGAAACATAGCGGATATAACGAATCACAGTTAAAATGTAAAATTGTAACTTATGTTTGTACTTGTTTTTTTTTCATAACAATATATGTATTAAACTCTTAATCGGATATAACGAAACCGAATCACAGTTAAAATGTAAAATTGTAACTAACGTTTTTAATTGTTTTTTTTTACGTAACAATATATGTATTAATCTTTTAAAGCGTTTTATTTCACAATTTTCCTTTTCCATTTGTTAGAAGTGGTACTGAAAGGTATGTATTACATAATGAATAAACGAACAGACAGATATGTGTTAACGTCTCGAACGCGATTGCTTACGTAAATGCTATTTAACTTTGTTTACATGTACATTGTTTATTTCACCTTTACCCTTTTTTTTTTAGTCATTATCGTTATTGTAATGGTCAATGTATATTGCATCATCCAGTTAGTGGATATATAAACTCTTATTCTCATGTTGCTTCTTACATTCATCAAGAACCAACCAGAAGTATGCCACGTACGAAGAGCAGCTGCAAGGCGTTTGTGCGACGACTTAGAACGTTTTACAGGTACAGTTGGACTCCAAGCGGCTGGATATACAGAAAAGAATTTCCAACTAACAGGGTTCATCCACAAGAGTTGGCTCGAGCTGGTTTCATTTACGAAGGCGATGGCGACACGGTACGCCAGATGTACTTCCCTATTCTTCGCTTTTTTCTTTTCTATGATCTGTTGGATTGTATATATAAGGTCTACGCATGATCTCCCGGCTGTAAAACCTGCTTGTTCTTCTCCAATCTTTCCCTCTATATTTTCCTTGATTTTTTCGTGCAGTTGCCATTACTGTTACCATTAAAGTTACCAATGTTATCATTACCGTTACCGTTACCATTGCCGATGCCATTAAACTTCCCATTACAGTTGCCATTACCTTTACCATTAACATTGCCGATGCCATTAAAGTTTCCATTACAGTTTCCATTACCGTTGCCATTAAAGTTACCACTGTTACCATTACCGTTACCGTTACCATTGCCGATGCCATTAAAGTTCCCATTACAGTTGCCATTAAAGTTATCATTACCGTTCCCGGCTTCGTCCGGGACCCGGCCCCCGCCCGACCGCAGAGGTGAGAGAGAGAACACGCGTAACACGTCGTTTCATCAGAAGTGGTAATCGAATTAAAAAAAAAAAACCAACAGACAAATACGCGAAACGACCGACAGATCTCAGGACTGGAAGGGGAGGGGGAACAAACGGTGTGCGCATGCGCCGTCCCCCACCACCGCGCGGTACACACACACAACCGACACACGCTTCCTTCACTCCGTCGCCAGCGCTCGGCGGACGACCGACAGCGCAACGTCCAAGGTAAGCGGAATCGAACGTACAAGATGGGAGGGACCCCCGCCCGGCCCCGCCCGTCAGCAGGACGACTTTGTAGAAGGGAGAGAGAACACGTAACGCGTCGTTTCATCTCACAATTTACTTTTCCTACCGTCAGAAGTGGTAATCGAATTAACAAAAAACCAACAGACAAATACGCGAAATGACCGACTGATCTCAGGACTGGAAGGGGAGGGGGAGCAAACGCTGTGCGCAACCGACCTTCCCACCACCATCCCGCGGTGAGGTCTACACACACACGCTTCCTTCACTCCGTCGCCAGCGCTCGAGCGGACAACGACAGCGCAAAGTCCAAGGTAAGCGGAATCGAACGTACAAGGGGACAGGGACACGGGGCAGGTACATACACACACACACACACACACACAACCGCCACACGCTTCTGTCGCCAGCGCTCGAGCGGACGACGACAGCGCAACGTCCAAGGTAAGCGGAATCGAACGGGTGGAGAGGGAGGGGTACGAGGACAGGTACAAATTCCTACGTCACGCGATGTCATAAGCTCGCGTGACGATGGCATCCGACGGGGGGGGGGGGTACGAGGACTAGCTCAAAGTCAAACTAGTTACGTCATAAGCTCGCGACGTCACTGACTTTTATCAGTGACGTCACCAGGTCACGTGACGTCGACACTGATAAGGAGTGACGTCACTTCTGATAAGGAGCGTGCCTTCACGAGTTGGACTTTGGATGTCCTCGTATCCCCCCTAACATACTACTTCTGTAGACTCTGGCCAGTGCTTTCGAATCCAGAGATTCCTTGGCTAGGGGAGCTCATAGTCAACAAGTATGTGATGCCGGTGATTACCTACGCCTGTCCCGTTTAAGGTTGCCTTGTACGCTGTCATAAATCGGAGCTCCAGCGCGTTCTCGACAGGGGACTTAAGCTCGCGTGTAAAGACCTCCGAACATTCTCTTCACGTGCTTTTGTAGATGCCCACTCATGTGATGACACCTTGAGACGCCTGGCGCATAGATTCTATGGTCGGGCTGCTCGTGTGACCCACAACTCCCAAATCACCGGATTCGGTAATTAAATCCAAGGACAGGTGAGTCTTGGAAGCGACCCATTTATTAGCCTCGGTGGTACCATTCGAGAGCCGCTTCACGCCCTCCCATAAGTAGATAATAATATACACTAAATTCAACCTGACCCAGTGGCAGGATTCCTAATTGAGACTCGGGACACTGCACATCTCGTGTCTGCAGATAGCGGCCGCCTGTCGCAGTTTGTGGGTGAATTGAGGTGTGCGCCTTATGTTGTGTGTGTGTGTGTGTGTGTGTTTAAATACTTTTATATGTTTTGACTCTCAGTCGATTGTGGGAAAAATATAGTTAATCTCTCATTTTTGATGTTTTATTTTTGTTTTCGCCTGAAGACGGCTACCGATTTGTTGTGTAGCTGAAACATCGCTTTTTGATAAAAAAAAAGCAGTAATGAAAAAAGTCCGTCTTACTAGTAGGCCTAACTTCAATAACCCATCACTGACTACTTTTAAAGAAATAGTCACTAAATTTTCCAAACCATTGCGTTTGTTTTTTAGTTAAACTTATTATCATAATGCCTACCGGATAAATAATTTACTCCTAACTTTTAAGTTTATGTATGTTTCCAAACATATCTATAGGTCCATCTAATAGTTTTCACAAACGTACGTAATGTTTGTAATATTTATATAGAAAACTCTAATGTTACAGATGAATTTTATGAAATGTGCATCAGATAGAAATACAGCAACAAAAAGTAAGCCAAATATACTTCCAGAAGTACAGTATTAGTGGTTACACAAGTATCATACGGTTCGGAGGGGAGGGGCACATAGGTCTTTAATAATATTGCATTTAGTAATTCTTATTAGTCTAACACTTACATCAAACATTAATAATTCATTTAATTAACTATTAACATAAGTTGTATAAATGATATAGTAATAACTATTAGAATGATATTAAAATAATTATTTCAGATGTATTCTTCACTCTCACTTATCAACATTATACAGCAATAACAGTGTGCCACTTGTACACTTCTCTGGCAGAGCAGAACAAATATTTTTCAGATATTTACTAGAATATTATTGAAGTACACGTTTTCAGACCACACACGATCACCATTTATGGCATAAACCATTATCTCCTCTAATGACGGAACCACTGTGTCCGTATTGTCAAAGGCAGATAGAAAACTCAGTCAATCTGTATAGATATCAAATTTCGTTTCACCTCGGTGTTCACAGAAACGAAGAACTTGCCACACTGTGTACAGTTCAGTTGCCGCCTTGGGCAGTGTCCAGGAGTAGGAGGCGCCCTAGATGACAAACGCACTATCTACTCCGCTCAGTGTATGTATACATGGTGTGTTCTTCGACATATTCCTCTAGGGATCATCTAAACTAGAGTTTCAGTTCAGTTGGGTGGCACGATTTCTTCCTTCTGCTGAGGACATCCAGCCGACAGTTTTGTTTGCGAAGCAGCCAGGCTGGCACTTTGCAGGGAACGTACGCTTGGACCATCGGCGCCTAGATAACGCCGGACTATTTCGAGCGCACGAATGCCGGCTGGTCTAGTGAACGTAGAACGGCGGTCGTATACTCTAGCAAGTGTGTTGTTCACCAACAACACGTTGTTTATGTGGCTCGATAATACTAGACTTTTTGCCATATATGTCAGCAACAGTAGCTGACGTCGAAGATGGAAGGACGTTATTCCCAAGGTTACTGCAGGGTTAGTGCGGAAGCCCCCGTGGTGCAGCGTAGTGCACAGGATTCAGCATTTTCAAGCACGACCTCCTGGCTGAAGAGGACACCTCGCATTCATAATCGATTTTGGACAACCAGCGCGGCATACAGGCGCAACAAAACTTTTCCATCTGCTCCCCAGGTCATATGGGAGATACACCTGATTGCGTTTAACAAAGACCTGCACCTCACTGTCAGGTCATCCACATGAATATTCCACAATTCCACGTCACTTTCTGTCGAAAGGTACTGGCCTATATTGCAGCCGGACACCGTTTATGTTTAACGTCGGGTCCGAGTGACTTCCTCGCTTTCGACAGAAGTGGACGCAGTTTGTCTTTGTTGCCGAGAAAGAAAAGCCTATGTTGTTAGCATTTTCTAGCAACGTGTCTATAGCGCCTTGCATTTTACTCTAGATCATCGCCGTTGCTTTGGCCGAGTAGAACAGCACAAGATCGTCAACGTACAAGCACTTCCCAACTGACGTCTCTATACCCTCAAACACCCCGTTGATGGCGACAGTAAAAATCGTGCCACTCAACGGAGATCCCTGCGGTACTCAATTTTCCAGCTCGTGTGGGGCCGACAGTGATTGTCCGACCCGAACACGGAAAGTCCTGTCTCTGAGAAAGCTGGAGATAAATTTGGGCAGGTTAGTAGGGGGCAAGTGAGCGTTCGGAAACACTTCCGGGTTCAACTATTTGCTGTTTCATGACATGACAGAGGCCCTAGCCGTTGGTGTCCGAGCGCTGCATGTCTAAAACACTGACGTCACTGTTTTATAAACCTGTTTCATGACGTCACAGAGGCCCTGGCCGTTGGTGTCCGACTGCACTGTGACGACACAGAGGCCGTGGTAGTTGGTTTCTGCTGCGTGGGACATGTCCGAAATTTGGTATTCGAAATGTTTAAAACAATGTGTAGCGGGTGGGGGTACCCGTAATTCGGTGGTTGACGAGACAGAGGTCCTTGGCTCTGGACGAGGCGTCACAGAGGCAATGGTAGTATGACGTGTTATCGGGTACTGTTACGCACTCGGGGGGGGGGGATCGGACACTTAAATTTGGTGATTAATGACGTCACAGAGGCCATGGTAGTTGGGTTCTGCATGTAGCAGATTTGGTATGGTCCATCGGGTATCGTTACGTGAAATTTGGGGGGCATCGGGTACCTGACAGATCATCGAACACTGAAATTTGGTGATTAATGATGTCATGGTCCATCGGGTACCGTTACGCAAAATTTGGGGGGCATCGGGTACCTGACGGATCATCGGACACGGAAATTTTGGTGATTAATGAGGGCATAGTCCATCGGGTACCGTTACGCGAAAAGGTTGGGTAATGGTTACCTGACGGGTTCCGAAATTTGATGATTTGCGGTAATAAACTATGGCCCTTCTAGGATTTGAACCCGGATCTCAGGTGCCCAAAACCGGATATTGTATTATTATATATGTTTATATTGTGTTATTATAAAACAGATTCATCCATTTGAATATTGTTTAGAAAATTCATATTTCAATTATGCATTACTAAAATTGTGTAATAGTATAAAGTTTAAATAAATATATTTAATCTGTTTGCCTGCAACATTGAAAACTAGTCAAACACGGTCTGTCAGCCTGCTCAATCGGTGTGTATGTTGAGTAGCGCAGAAACAGGTAAAAACAGATTATACGCTGTCTCTTTTTCATTGAGAGAGAGAGAGAGAGAGAGTGAGAGAGAGAGAGAGAGAGACGCATCTCAACTCTAAAACTGGTTTTCTTCGCTGCTGCATACCGTATTCAAGTTTTTTATAGCTGGAAGCGCACGACAGGAATTATCTTATTATTGTATTTGTATAAAGGGTATAATAATAGAAATAATAAAGGTCTTGGTTCATATATAAGTTTTAATAATATTGAAAGTTTTTACAATCAAATCATAAGCTATAAATTTTCTTCCTCTCTCTACAAACAAACGTTCTATATTCACAAGACAATTATAATTGAGAAAACATACGCGCTCTCTCTATATAAATAACTAAACAAATTAATAGCTTTCTCTCTCTCTCTCTCTCTCTCTCTCTCTCTCTCTCTCTCTCTCTCTCTCTCTCTTTATATATATTGTAACGGTACATAACCCGGTCCCAATAAATGATAACTTTTGTAGTACCATAAAGGTCAGAAATGGGTAAACTATAACGAGCTCAAAATTAAGTTGTATCACTAAACATTATAAACAATTAAAGTGATATACAGTGACAAGTGAGTTATAGTGTACCCAATGAGGTAATAAGTGAAGGTGAAGGGAACTTCTTACAGAATTGTACTGTAAATGTGAGAATTATAAACTATAATAGTAGATCATGATGCTACTAACTAATTATGTATGTTGTTTAGTTATTGTAGGATTTATATTGTGTAGTACCTATGTTAATTTTATATTTTATAAAATAATTGTTTTATTGTATAAGATAACCCAGGGTTGTTAAGAACTTAAAGGATTTAAATATCAAATGATAACAAAAATAAAATTAATACTGTATGAGGGAAATGGCAGAAGAAAATAGTCCAGTGTAAGAATACTATAAGAGATTAATAAATAATATACATAAATTCATTTAAAGTTAATAAAAATATTAAATACTTATATCCAAAGGTATAAGAAAATAAACAGAAAACTATTATGTAAATCAAATTGGGAAAGAAACCAAAATTAAAAAGAATTATTTTTCTGTAAATCAAAAATAAATTTATAATAATTACAAACTGCCTATATACTAAAAAGTAAATAGCAGAACCAATAAAATGATATATAAAAATTATGGGTTACTAAGAGTAACGAAAATAACAAGTATTGTTAATCGAATTTGAAATTAAAACCTGTCCAGTTGACAAAATGATGAGATAAAAATTTATTAAAATATCCTTTTGGAACCTTTTGAAAAGCACAAAATTGTAACAAAATTAAAGAACAGTATAAACAGGATGTATTACTACCTTAGTTATCAATGTTAACTTGCTATACTCCATAATAACAGTGAACAAAAAACCATTTTTGGACGAGTAGGCATAGCCTAGCAGAATTCGAGTTTTAACGAGATAATATTCGCCAGACGGTTGTGAAATTACCACCAAAATACCAACACCACCTGAGAAGCGGCTTCACCCAAGTAAGAACTTCAAGAAGAGAGGTAATATAAACATTCTTTTTAATATTTAACGAAGAAACCTCCAACGGAATGGTCGTGTAGTCCATAACGATTAGAACATAACCACATGTTTTAATAAAAACAAACGCCATCTGCTCTCTTACGGACATTTCCGGAACTACGTACTAAGCGAAATAAACAAATTTTTGAATATTTTTTCTATATTTGTAAAGCGTAGTATAATTATCCATTTCTGACCATATCATAACAAAAAGAACTTACCCTTAACCCTGGGGAAAATAACTAAAAGAATTATATGTTGATTGATGTTTAAACAAAAGATAAAATTGTAAAATCGCTCAAACCTTTATATTTTTATGACAATTTCTTGTTACTCAATGAAGTCGATATCATTTACTAGTTAATGAAACTATCGATTGTAATATTTGTATTGTGGCTGAAGGGAGAAAACCAATAATATAAACAATAAATATTATTGAAAAAATGATATTGAATAATAAAAATGTGTTGCCTTTCTTGTAGTGGGTAGTTGTAATAAGTTTCAGAACAAATAAGAAGAAGACGATCCACCGGGTCATATTCTGCCACAGTGTCGTCTCTGGTTAACCTATGTTTGGGGACTCGTCTCAAAATCAGCTGATTCGGTTCCCGGCGAATATTTGAAAAATTTATAAATCGTCTAAACCAAGGGTAAACAAACGGTACTTGCTCTCTCTTCAAAATAAGGCTAAACAACTTCCCTACTTGACCCAAATCACACACACTCGATTTCTGCTTTGTTTGAGTAACATTACCAACAACTTTATTTAAACGTCAGTCTTTATAATTCATAAGTGGCGACTGCGGAGAGGTGTTCGGACCGATCAGAGGGACACGCTCGAGGAGAACGTTACAAATTGACGCTAATAAAACAATAAAATAAATAAAACAAAGATTCCATTAAGTAAAGTACTATTTAAGGATCGGGGAGACACCCTAAAAAACCGACACGTTACAAAAATGGCGCTTACAACAGTGGGGCTGAATTAACTACAGACCCGTAATTGCAATACACTCTTGGAGAGGCGGAAACCTTTGATATAAGCATATACGTTACAGATTTGGCGAACCCAATAGTGGGGCTTGAATAAGACGGACGTTTCGCTAACACACTGTAAGGGTTAAGTTACAGATTGGCGCTCAACGTAAAAGGGCTGTAATTAGAAAAGAATTTTGATATATTTAATAAATTAATATACCAAAAAATCTAATTATCGTCGGCAGTTATGAGAAAACAAGAAATGCATAATACCAGAGGCAGATCGAAGAAGAGGGCAGAAGAAAAGGAGAAGGAAGAAGGTGGACAGGAACGAGAGATAGAAATATTTACGGACAGTGAAATGGAACAACCGGTGGGTGATAAAGAAGAAACTGAAGCAATTATGAGCACGGAAAAGGAAATAGTGGAAGAGGATGCCCAAGGGGACCAACCAGATAAAGCGGAAGCCAGGAGAGAACCAAATTGGCAAGACATGATGAGATTTATAGCCGAGAAGTTTGATAAAATAGATGAGAATTTTAAGAAACAGGAGGAAAACTCGAAGCAAACCAATGAGGAAAATAAGGAGAATTTTAAGAAACAGGAGGAAAACTTGAAGCAAACCAATGAGGAAAATAAGGAGAATTTTAAGAAACAGGAGGAAAACTTGAAGCAAACCAATGAGGAAAATAAGGAGAATTTTAAGAAACAGGAGGAACAAAATAGACAGACCAATGAGAAAATAGATAGCGTTCAGGAAAGTTTAGTCAAACAACTAAATGAAAAAATAGAGACCATCCATGGAAATATCAAACAAACCATGAATGAACAATACCATGAACTGAAAGAAACTGTTGAAGGACAAAGAGAAGAGATGAATGCAAAATTTGAAGAGAATAAAGAAAGTTTAAAGCGGATTGAGGGTAGGATGGAGAAGTTCAATAAGGAGATATGGAAAACTTTCGGAGAGAAGTTTGAAAATGTTAATACGCTTATCCAAAAAGCAGATACGTACAAGGAGGAGACGAATAAGCAAATGGATGAAGGTTTTAATAATTTGGATGAAATGTTAGACAGCACCTCAGAAGGTATTAAAGTAAGTCCGAATACAGAAGAGAGCAGGAAGGAAATAGAAATTACAGAATACCAAGGTGTTACAGAATGCCATCGGAAAATAAAAATAGCCACAACAAAGAGGTTAATCAATACCTGGAAAAGAAGACCAAGGAAATAAGAAAAACATGTAGAAAGAAAATAATAAATACAAGGGAAGAATGGGAGATGATTACAGATGGATTAATTAATGTATTTAACCTCCCAATTAATGAACAGATGGAATTAATTAAGTTTGGATATCATTTAAATATGTCGACGATTGAAGTGCATCAGAAGATATCAGTCATATCATCAAGACAGAATATATCATTAAAAAATTTGGTAAATTATCCAGAGGAAAACGGGAATGGAATGATATTAAAAATGAGTGAATATGTTATGTCAGAGGAGGTGCAATACCTGTTAGTTAAAAAAGAACTAACAATGACGGAAAGCCGTGACTTCTATGAAGACTTTGTATCAGCTGAGTTACGATGCCAGGTGAAAGAGAGGTATTTAACAAATACCAAAATCATTATGAATACCCCAGTAATCCGAGTAAAGGGAGTACCTGAATTAATGGACCATGGTTAAACTAAACAATAACCAACCAGAAAAAAGGGGACTGATTTTCTGAAAACCGACCCAGCAACCCATTGGAAAGAAAAACCACAAAATTCCAAAAGTACGTAAGGACAACTTACTTAATTTATTCAGAAATAATACGATTTAAGATATTTTGAAACAATTTGATTTAACAAAAAATAAGAACAGATTAGTAAATAAGAGTTATAAAGAATTGATTTAAAATGAAATAATAGGAAAAAGTAATATTTTTAATGGTAACAAACAGAAGAAAAATTAAATGAACAAAAACAATTGATGGTAATGTGCTCAGATTAGAAGAATAAAGAATAATTTAATGACTCCAATGAAACTGAAGGAGGATGATAATTAATACAATAATTAGAATTTCTCGGAATTGAAGATTATATAAGAAGAAATGATACGGAGAAATATGTCACAAGAAGTAAAGTCAAAAGAATTTTAACATAAAGCCTATCAATAATGTTATATGCTATTAGTTAATGGAAAAGAAGAAGGAATCAAGGAGAAGAAGAAATATATAAATAAATGCAAACAGCTACAGTATGAAGAATCCCAAAAATGTTTAGTACTAGTCGCTAATTGACTACTACTTATAATCTTTTTATTTTATGTATTGACCGTAGAAATGTTCCGGCAATAATTTTTATGAGCAGGGATGATGTTCCCCTGGTCTCAGAAGGTGTAAGGATGGACAGCGGAGTATGGACCCAGAGTGGCCACCCGACTGGTACCACCGCACAGGATAGGGAAAAATGTTAGGGAAATTGAATATTTAAGGGATAATAATTATAAAAAAGCTGAAAAGAGTGATATTAGATTCCAGAAGTATAGATGAAGAAAATAGAAGGAAGATAGCAGACCGAAGCTTAATTGATAAAGATAATTTATAGAAGTAAATAGAAATGAGTGTTAAAACAAGTTTAAAATGATTAGTGTGACCAGTCCTTATCAAATAAAATGTGGAAGTACCACTACCCAGAAATAAATAATTGATGAATTTTCCTCCAAGAGAGAGAGAGTAGAGTAAGAAAACAGCAATTACCACCAGTCTGAATTACCAGTCAGTTTATAACCAGTCGGAAATGAAACACTATTACGAAGAAAAAAACCAAGAATATTAGGAGAATTGAAACAATCAACAATTTATTTTAATAAACGAGTAAAACCAATATAAATTTGTTCTAGTGGGGGGGTTTATGTAACGGTACATAACCCGGTCCCAATAAATGATAACTTTTGTAGTACCATAAAGGTCAGAAATGGGTAAACTATAACGAGCTCAAAATTAAGTTGTATCACTAAACATTATAAACAATTAAAGTGATATACAGTGACAAGTGAGTTATAGTGTACCCAATGAGGTAATAAGTGAAGGTGAAGGGAACTTCTTACAGAATTGTACTGTAAATGTGGGAATTATAAACTATAATAGTAGATCATGATGCTACTAACTAATTATGTATGTTGTTTAGTTATTGTAGGATTTATATTGTGTAGTACCTATGTTAATTTTATATTTTATAAAATAATTGTTTTATTGTATAAGATAACCCAGGGTTGTTAAAAACTTAAAAGATTTAAATATCAAATGATTAAAAAAATTAAATAATACTGTATGAGGGAAATGGCAGAAGAAAATAGTCCAGTGTAAGAATACTATAAGAGATTAATAAATAATATACATAAATTCATTTAAAGTTAATAAAAATATTAAATACTTATATCCAAAGGTATAAGAAAATAAACAGAAAACTATTATGTAAATCAAATTGGGAAAGAAACCAAAATTAAAAAGAATTATTTTTCTGTAAATCAAAAATAAATTTATAATAATTACAAACTGCCTATATACTAAAAAGTAAATAGCAGAACCAATAAAAAGATATATAAAATTATGGGTTACTAAGAGTAACGAAAATAACAAGTATTGTTAATCGAATTTGAAATTAAAACCTGTCCAGTTGACAAAATGATGAGATAAAAATTTATTAAAATATCCTTTTGGAACCTTTTGAAAAGCACAAAATTGTAACAAAATTAAAGAACAGTATAAACAGGATGTATTACTACCTTAGTTATCACTCATTCAAACTCACTCAGACTCAGATAAACTACGTAAGATCCACGTATCTCGCAACCACGTTTTTTACAAGTCAAGTAATGTTTTTTAACAGTATTCAATAACTTGAAGTGCGATGGAACCGGCAGTACGTCGGTGCAAGTAATAGTGGAACACGATTATTTTAAAAGACTATAAAATCGTAATTTACGAGAAGTCGTATCGTCGATAAACTTCAAGATGTAACATAGAACTTCGAGACATGCACGAAGGACAAGATAAGAAGAGGAGAGTAACCAGAGCAGAAGACGAGAGGACGCAGGGACAGCCACATGCAGCTACATCCAGCCGTACATCATCACGACCAGAGGTCCACGTCAGAACTCAGCATCCAGGAGACGGAGCGAGGAATTTCAACGACGCAGAGACAGAGAAGGTGATACCGAAGAGGATCAACAAACTCGAGAGTCCAGATGACGGTAACGACAAAGTTAAATGGTTGCACAATAATGCAGGTGAAGTCAGACATTTATTTAATATTATAAATGACTATCGAAAGAAAGCTCTAGATTCCATATAAAAGGTTATAAAGGAATTGGTATATTTTTAAATTTTCATAATGAATAAATAAATATTCAAAGTATAATTGAATGTTAGGAACATTGAAAAAATTTGGAACATTGTTATTGAATAATCAAAAAAACAGTCTATTATGATATGGACCTTTTTTTCTCTTTTTTTCATTTATTTATTGAATTGTATTATAGTACAGACTAAAATTTTGTTAAAATTGAAAAATAATTTATTTTTAATATATTACTATGATCGGTGAGGTAAAACTCACAATTAGTATTAAGTATATAAATATTAATTCTAAGGACCAACCTATGTACGGGCATTTATGCCCCCTATAGGTCCTTTATTGTATAATTTTTATTATATGTAAAGGAAAATTGGTAATAAATATTATTATTATTATTATTATTATTAATTGATAATAGAGAATATAACTGTAGTAATCTCATAAATAAATGGTCAAGGAAGAACCATATTTTTATTATATTTTTGTATTTGTTTAGATATTTAAATTCAAGTATAAGAGTTACGTAATTTGAAGATTGTTAATTAATTGAGACATTAAATAATAGAATCAATTTAAGTAATAAATGTTCTCTATTAGTAGTTTAATTAATTTAAAGTTTTTATTAAGTGGTATATATTAAAAACCACACTTGCAAAGACAAGATGAATATTAAATTTTATACGTGTTAATCACGTTTTATAATAATTATATTTGTTATGTATTATATGTCTGTATAAATATTTCAGGTCATATATGTTTATGTTTGTGTATAGTATGTCTTAGAATATAAGAAATAAGATGAAACATTATATTCGGATCGAATATAAGGGTTCAAGTAATAATTAACCCACACAAAACAATCAATAATATGATAATTTGAATTTTTAAATAATAAATCAAATGAATATGATTTATAAACACAGTCGTACTAATTTCACAACCAGTACTAAATCCTCTGTACTCTTTACTTGTATTAAAATTATATAACGATATTCACGTGCTTATCCACACTCAATCAACGACCAAAGCCTGCGACCCAGTCGGGGAACATCAAGGTAAATACTGGAGAAGAAGAGTATACCTTTGAGACGTGGGTAAGTGCGCACAAATGAGTAAGAGCATATGTGTAAAAGTAAGTGTCTAAAAATAACGTTGTATAATAATTGGCGTGCCCAACAGTGTGGCCCGACACGTAGAAAAAATAACGTGTTGCAAAATATATGTTAATTATAATTACAAGTAAATGGCGCCCAGCATATAAATAAAACCACAGAATATAAATAAAGCACAGAAATAAATAAAGTGTAATAAATAATTAGCACAAATACTGTAGCAAGAATTAATAGTCAATTCATGTAATAAATAATATTAGAAATTGTTAAATTAAGTACAGAGAAGAAAAAAGAGTTGTGAAATTAATACTGATAAATAAAATAAATTTTAAATAAAGAAATATAGAGTCACGGTGGACCAATAATTAAAAATATAATTCATATAACGAATCAGTTAGGACACCGTAGTCTACAATGGCGAAGCCACAAACAATGGACTTCGAAACGATGTTTAAACGACTTCAAGAAGAGTTGAAAACGAATAGTGAAAAATTAGAAAATTAATTAGAAAGTAATAATAAAGAGTTAAAAATAAATTAGATAGTAGCAATGAAAAATTAGAAAAATTAGAAAATCAAGTAGAAGATAATCGTAATCGAATAGAAATCACTATTGAAGAGGTGAAAACTAAGTTAGAAAGTAATATAGAGAGTAATAATTCTAGGTTAGAAGAGATAATAGAACTCGTCAGTAATACTTTGAAAACAGAGCTTACTGCACGCGTTGAAGCCGTCGAACAGCGAGTTCAACAGTCACTTAATGAACAAGCTGTAAAGATTGATAGCAAATTCAAAGAACAGCGTGAATATACAACACGTGAAAATAAAGAACACATTCGACAACTGGCTGAACAGTGGAATGAGAAATTTAAAATTACAAAGCAGGAGCAAGACCTCAGACACAAAGACGTATATGAGCGCATCCTGGACAACACTAATAGAACAAAGGAACTCACTGTGAGGACCGAGACTGTAGAAATAGCTGTGGAGGAGGTCACGAGAAAAACTACGCACCATTCCATGGAAATTAACAACATGAAAGATGGACTACAAGAGGATGCAGAAAAACTACGAGCGGAAGTCAAGAGATGACCCAGTGCTATAATGATGTGTGCTGCAAAGGTAGACGATCGAGAGAAGATCAGTTTTAAAGGTAATAAATGGGAGAAACCCATAGAATTTTTACAAAAGTGTGAACGAGAAATGGCAACAATAGGAAGCAACGTAAGCAACAGAGACTTTATAGATTTTGTAAGTCGACATTTCCAGGAAACAGCATCCAAATGGTATACGATTGTTCGGGGCCAAACAGAAACTTATGAACAGTTCAAGGCATCCTTCGAAAATGGATACTGGAACGTACATACCCAGAGAGAGGTAGGAGACCAGCTGGAGTATTGGCGGTATTACGTCAACAGCAAACGTTCCATGGAAGACTACATCATACAACTCGTCGAAAGGTGTAAGCATCTTAGACCAAGTTTCACGGAGCACGAATTAGTATTAAAACTAAATTATCATTTTGACAGACACATTAGACTTGCCGTATATACCCAAGGATTAAAAACCATTGAGGAACTTCTTATCCTTGTAACACAATAATCACAATTTGTTAATAAAGAATACGAAAGAAGAGATAACCGGCCGCAGCAGCAGCAGTACTCTACACAAAATCCGATACACCACAAATCGACGCAGTTCGAGAAGAAAGAAAATAAGTGGAAAGAATATAAACAACCCTTTGAAAAATGTAACCCAACTCCAAATAAAGGAGCGTACGCACATCCAGGTACGTCGAAAAAACACGTAAAACTGTACAATGCAAATGTACATAACATTAATGCAAATAATAATCATAATAATGATAAAAATAATTATAAAAATAGAAATGTGCAACAATCGACACGCCCGTCAACACCCAAAGAGGAAGGGGGTGATCGCAGAACAACAGACAAAAGAACTGTATGACTGCAGAAGGGTAACCAAGCGCCAGCTCGGACAGGTTTCAAAAGCGACCTGTACACACACAAATTGCCAGCACGGATAGGCTTGATAAACGACCTGCACACACATGAGCTGCGTAACACCCTAAACAATACACAACAGGAAAGAATGTTGTCAAACGCCTATTGTCCTACAAAAGGGGGAACAATAAATAATATAAATAAGTGTAAAGATGTTAAAATATTAAATATTACATATCAAACAGATGATAGAGTTAAGTATTTGTTAAACAACATAGCAAATGAACAAAACAAAGATCTTCAAATAAGTCACATGAAGTTATCACCACTATCTAGTAGATATACGATAAAAAATAGTACATTGTACAAACTCGTCAATTATGATTGGAAAATAGTCCTATCACCAGAGATGCTAAAAACACTAACTATACCATGTCATCAATGTTTAGCACATGCGTCTGCTTTAAAATGTCATTTATCTTTGAAGGAAGACTTCGTGTTGAATAATATGTTTAGAAGAATAAAAGCGATTTTAAAAGGATGCTACGAATGTCAAACAGCACGACATCTGAATCTTCACACATACGTAGATTTGCAAAATATCAAGACACAGAAAAAGAGAGAATTAGTAGCAGTAGACTTCCTGGGCCCATTTCCGAGAGCTATTCACGGGGGTACAAAGCACATACTTGTATGAATAGATGTGTACACCAAGGCAGTTCGACTCTACGCTATTCGAAGACCCACCACAAAAAGTGTACTGAATGTCATACTACGCAAATACGTAAAGAAGTATGGTCAAATCAAAAAGATATTGAGTGACCAAGGTAAATAAATTTGAAAATAAAGCATGGACAGAAACGCTAACTCAGCACGGCATACAACCAGTGTTAACGTCAATACGACATCCACAAGGAAACCTTGCTGAAAGGGTAAATAAAGAGTTAGGAAAACATTTACGCATCTACTGTAATGAACAACATAACAGACGGGCAGAGTACATATCATTTTTTGAACAAGCTATAAATGCTACATACAGTGAAGCTACGGGATATACACCGGTGGAACTGGAAACAAAAAAAACCTAATAGATTCTGGTCGAGAAACATTGACAAACCTCCAAAACAAAACCTGCAAATTCCATTGAGTCACAAGTACGACAATGCGAAGAAGAGGATGGAAAAACTTGGAGAGAAGAGGATCGAGAGGTTCAACAGAACGCAAATACTCATCACATTCCAGGAAGGAGAGAGAGTGCTACTAAGAAGCAACCCAGTGGGAAAACGAATCGACAATACAGCAAAGAAACTATTCAGACTGTACGAGAGACCCTACTTATAACAAAGGAGGAAAGGACGACACACATTAATCGTCTACGATCCAACAAGAAGAAAAACTATTGGAAAGTACCATGCATCAGTATTCCGTAAATTCTATGGATGAATAAATAAAAAGTCAACTTATAAACCCATGGGAGGGACGTAATCCACCCAGGGAAAGAGTGAAAAAAATTTTAAGAACCCTTATAACGACTAAGTGTGAGTTGTAATAAAAAAAAATAATAATATAAATATTTTTGGAGTAAAGAAATAAAATTTGAATAAAATTCAAATTTTATTTTACGCAGCAAGGGACTTTATGCAACGATACGTTTACCATGAGTATATGTATCAACCCCTGACTGAGGTATGCTAACATACAAACGCACGTATGAGATATATAAGATGTAAATAATAAAAATAATGCAATAATTAATCATTAGGTATAAGAGATAATAAAAGAAATAATCGTAGTATTTAATTTCAAATAAATCAAATATTGTAGTGAACCTGCATATGGAATTAAAAGCTTCGTTGGTTTTTAATCGTAGCGAAGGGGAGAAATTGACACGCGCTGACCGGCACAGGTGACGTCATAGTGACAGGCAACCGCTTGTGTATCAGTCTGCGTGTGTGTGCTAGTATACATGTGTAAACGAGAGACAGGTTGAATTATGCAAACGAGGGTGGAAGATTTTACACAGTTTTTTAAATACTGAACGAAAACCAGATGTCACACGAATCAGCGACACATGTAAAAACATATGTAGCCCCTGGCGCTATCATTCAAGACTAATTGGTCATTGATCGTGGGAACCGTTCAGCCACCGTGTGAAATTTCGACATAACTGCCATAATTTACACTCCTTAACATTCATAATTTGCATAAACAAAGTTTAATATTATACCTAACGACTGGTGAAATAATATTTATAAAAAAGTGTGCGCTTCATAGAAAGACGCGTAGGTTGAAATTAGCAATTAAATCTACGCGCCGACCTGTTCAATGTTGTCAAAACAGTTTCCAACAGGCATGGGACGACGACAGCAGTATAAAACCCCAGCGAGCGACACACTCTTTCTCACTCATTCAAACTCACTCAGACTCAGATAAATTACGTAAGATCCACGCATCTCGCAACCGCGAATTTTACAAGTCAAGTAATGTTTTTTAACAGTATTCAATAACTTGAAGTGCGATGGAACCGGCAGTACGTCGGTGCAAGTAATAGTGGAACACGATTATTTTAAAAGACTATAAAATCGTAATCTACGAGAAGTCGTATCGTCGATGAACTTCAAGATGGAACATAGAACTTCGAGACATGCACGAAGGACAAGATAAGAAGAGGAGAGTAACCAGAGCAGAAGACGAGAGGACGCAGGGACAGCCACATGCAGCTACATCCAGCCGTACATCATCACGACCAGAGGTCCACGTCGGAACTCAGCATCCAGGAGACGGAGAGAGGAATTTCAACGACGCAGAGACAGAGAAGGTGATACCGAAGAGGATCAACAAACTCGAGAGTCCAGATGACGGTAACGACAAAGTTAAATGGTCGCAGAAAAATGCAGGTGAAGTCAGACATTTATTTAATATTATAAATGACTATCGAAAGAAAGCTCTAGATTCCATATACAAGTTTACAAAGGAATTGGTATATTTTTAAATTTTCATAATGAATAAATAAATATTCAAAGTATAATTGATAATAGAGAATATAACTGTAGTAATCTCATAAATAAATGGTCAAGGAAGAACCATATTTTTATTATATTTTTGTATTTGATTAGATAATTAAATTCAAGTATGAGAGTTACGTAATTTGAAGATTGTTAATTAATTGAGACAATAAATAATAGAATCAATTAAAGTAATAAATGTTCTCTATTAGTAGTTTAATTAATTTAAAGTTTTTATTAAGTGGTATATATTAAAAACCACACTTGCAAAGACAAGATGAATATTAAATTTTATACGTGTTAATCACGTTTTATAATAATTATATTTGTTATGTATTATATGTCTGTATAAATATTTCAGGTCATATATGTTTATGTTTGTGTATAGTATGTCTTAGAATATAAGAAATAAGATGAAACATTACATTCGGATCGAATATAAGGGTTCAAGTAATAATTAACCCACACAAAACAATCAATAATATGATAATTTGAATTTTTAAATAATAAATCAAATGAATATGATTTATTAACACAGTCGTACTAATTTCACAACCAGTACTAAATCCTCTGTACTCTTTACTTGTATTAAAATTATATAACGATATTCACGTGCTTATCCACACTCAATCAACGACCAAAGCCTGCGACCCAGTCGGGGAACATCAAGGTAAATACTGCAGAAGAAGAGTATACCTTCGAGACGTGGGTAAGTGCGCACAAATGAGTAAGAGCATATGTGTAAAAGTAAGTGTCTAAAAATAACGTTGTATAATAATTGGCGTGCCCAACAGTGTGGCCCGACACGTAGAAAAATAACGTGTTGCAAAATATATGTTAATTATCATTACAAGTAAATGGCACCCAGAATATAAATAAAACCACAAAATATAAATAAAGCACAGAAATAAATAAAGTCTAATAAATAATTAGCACAAATATTGTAGAAAGAATTAATAGTCAATTCATGTAATAAATATTATTAGAAATTGTTAAATTAAGCACAGAGAAGAAAAAAGAGTTGTGAAATTAATACTGATAAATAAAATAAATTTTAAATAAAGAAATATAGAGTCACGGTGGACCAATAATTAAAAATATAATTCATATAACGAATCAGTTAGGACACCGTAGTCTACAATGACGAAGCCACAAACAATGGTCTTCGAAACGATGTTTAAACGACTTCAAGAAGAGTTGAAAACGAATAGTGAAAAATTAGAAAATAAATTAGAAAGTAATAATAAAGAGTTAAAAAGTAAATTAGATAGTACAATGAAAAATTAGAAAAATTAGAAACTCAAGTAGAAGATAGTCGTAATCGATTAGAAATCACTATTGAAGAAGTGAAAACTAAGTTAGAAAGTAATATAGAGAGTAATAATACTAGGTTAGAAGAGAAAATAGAACTCGTCAGTAATACTTTGAAAACAGAGCTTACTGCACGCGTTGAAGCCGTCGAACAGCGAGTTCAACAGTCACTTAATGAACAAGCTGTAAAGATTGATAGCAAATTCAAAGAACAGCGTGAATATACAACACGTGAAAATAAAGAACACATTCGACAACTGGCTGAACAGTGGAATGAGAAATTTAAAATTACAAAGCAGGAGCAAAACCTCAGACACAAAGACGTAAATGAGCGCATCCTGGACAACACTAATAGAACAAAGGAACTCACTGTGAGGACCGAGACTGTAGAAATAGCTGTGGAGGAGATCACGAGAAAAACTACACACCACTCCATGGAAATTAACAACATGAAAGATGGACTACAAGAGGAGGTAGAAAAACTACGAGCGGAAGTCAAGAGACGACCCAGTGCTATAATGATATGTGCTGCAAAGCTAGACGATCGAGAGAAGATCAGTTTTAAAGGTAATAAATGGGAGAACCCCATAGAATTTTTACAAAAGTGTGAACGAGAAATGGCAACAATAGGAAGCAACTTAAGCGACAGAGACCGTATTGATTTTGTAAGTCGACATTTCCAGGAAACAGCATCCAAATGGTATACGATTGTTCGGGCCCAAACAGAAACTTATGAACAGTTCAAGGCATCCTTCGAAAATAGGTACTGGAATATACATACCCAGAGAGAGGTACGAGACCAGCTGAAGTATGGGTGGTATTACGCTAACGGACAAGTTAAAAGTTTGGAGGAATGAGCTGTGTGACAATGTCATTACTAAGGCAGAGCAGGTATGTAATGAATGGGGTGTCAGTATCACAAAAAGGATAAGAAGGAAGCGCATTATGCCAGGGGAGTATGCAGACGATTCTGTATTAACCGTTCGGCAAAGAAATGCGACGTTCTCTAATATAAATTTTGGACAAACTGTCAGTTCAAATTTCAAGCTGTTTCTCTAACATAAAAAGAGTTAGAAAACGCTTTGGGTTCCTCTGTAAATTTGAGGCGTACGTTAATGATGGGGATATCATTTTAAGGTACAGTTTTGCCAAATCAATATTAAGTGCACAGTGCTTGCAAAACTGTATTCACATGACCTAAACAGTGAAGAATTGTTCAGTGACTTTAAAGACGTCATACTTTTATTAAAAAGGGTAAAAGTTAACGGAGAACAAATGGACTTTACATCTCAGGAACTGCTACAATACATTTCTTCAATGGGATTAGAAACCTACAAAACACTAGCAACAGCTTTAAAAATTGTTCTTACCTCACCAGTGTCAGTGTCTTCTTGTGAAAGATGGTTAGTAGCCTAAACTTAGATTGATTAAATCGTCCCTACAATCAACAATAGGCCCTATCTCAAGACAGGGTATCAAGTCTTTAGATTATAGTGATTTCATAACAGACTTTGCAGCAATTAAGACCAGGAAAGTTACATTTTAAAATGTCTCGTTTTAAAAATGTATTAAATATTAAAAATAAATATTGTGTTTATCAATAGAAGACATTCTATTGAAATAATTAACCTGTAATGGTAAGTGATTTATTTTATTACTTTTAATGTAGTTCTTTGTTTAACTTTATGTTGCTTTAGGATACTGTTTTCATGATGGGCTTTAGACCTACAAGGACTTTGCATGTTTATTAGAACATTTTTAAGTTATAAATTTTGTATATTACTACATTTTTATAGTCTACATTTGTTACTAAAAAATGTATACAAACTGAATAGGCCTACCGGTAATATTATAATATGTAACGCCTTAATTTTGACTTAACAAATATTCTTAAGACATTTGCTGGACGCACTTTCGTACAAAAATCTACACTTTTGCATTTATTAAGTACTTTGTTCACTAGATGGACCTTCATTTTTGGTCTTTTGTCCCCTTTTAATTGAGAAGGCGAGGCGGCCGACAATCACCTTGCCCCAGACGCCAAAAAGCCTAACTACGCCACTGTATACTATATCAATGAATCCGTGACGTTATAAATATAGGAAAACATGGATATCACTGAAGAACCGTTTTATGTAATTAAAACGTATAGGTCTAATTGCCTCAGGTCATTAGTGTATAATTTTAATAAAATGATGACTCTCACTTGGGTCTTGCTATGTGGTATATGTACTACACATATATTCATATAATACAATATACTATTCAGTATCATGGACTGACACTTCCGTCCTGGCCATAATACCATCTAGTAGTCGAACAGAAACAAACTAATCCTAGTATAAATTTTCATTAATAGATGGTGCTGCCTTGCCAATAATTTCCGTTGCAATGCTGTCTGCTTCCGACTATATAAACACAACTTTTCTATTTTAAGTCCATTTCTCAGTTTATACAAAGAAAGCTATTTGTAGATACAAAAACTGATATCGACAAAAAACGAAAGAATAAATTAATGTAGCTAGTTTTGATTAATTCGATTCATTCCCCGGGAAAAAACTAGTTTACAGGGAAAAAAACAAAGTATGTGAGACTATTTTATAAGCCCTTGAATTTCGTTGTCCAGACGTGTCCGTTTCTTAACTAAATATAATTATTTCAGAGAAATGAAGAAGCTTTCTAAAAGTGAAAACCGGTTCAGGTTGTAAGGTAAAACTTTTACGTTTTTACCCATAAAAAGTTTTTTGTGTTCCGAGTCGTAGTGAAATAACTATATTTATTTTATGAGTTTACTAAATATTTTTTTGTGCTAATAGGATCGGATTTTCTGCTCTCATATTTGCCAAGGGCTTATACTAGATAGTGAAATAAATAAGTGGTTACTACAGGTTTTCTCCTAAGTCAATAGGTCCAAATATCCTACAATGTTTTGGAAGCCATCTAGTATTCATGGATGTGCACGCACACACACAACTATACACAGTTCTCTTTATTAGTAAACTTACATTAATATAATTTGAAAGTGTTGTTTACTCATGTGGGAGATATTTTTGGCATTATCTAGTATTGTCAGCCTTTTTGATCTGTTGTGTAGTCGTGTATTTTTGTTTTGGTTCGTTATTGGTGTTGTAAATACTGTCGGGCCGCGACCGGATGATTGAAGCTGCTCTCCCCCACCACGCGGCCGCTTGTAAGCGATGTCGGGTAAAATACGTGTACTAGCCGTTTGGTTTGCCTACGCTAGTAAGAGCACAGTTCCCCCTACTCAGCGTCAGCAAACTGACTTCTACAAAAGCCGTAGTTTCAAGTGTTCAAGTGTGTATTAATAGTGTATTAATAACTTCCCCTGTAAATGTATCCCACATAAATAATTTTTGTATTAAAAAAAAATAAATAAAAGTATGGTAATGTGATTAAAAATGTGAACAAGCAGTGTTGAAAGTTAAAGAAATAGCAAATTTTATTATTTACGAAAACTAAATTTTTATTATTTATCCAATAATAAATTTATGTATTTAGCACATTAAAACTAAATACACAAGTACATAAAGTGAACTTAAACGTAATGTTTGCTATATGAAAACACGATCGGTTTAGTTTAGGTGTGAATACACCACGTACCGAAATAATAATACAAAGGGATATGCCAAATTTTTTGGTCACTCTAATGATTGCTGGTGGCTTTGCAATTCAACACCTGACTACGCTTATCTGTGTGCCGTGTTTGTGTGTTATCTGACTTCCTGTCCCCAGACTATTGCAGTTAGATAATTCAATAATTATCTTGCTTTTGTTTTATAGATTCAACTTTGGTTCTGTCGACAAATTTATTTCAGATATCGAACGTTTTCTTACACAAACTGATAATGAAAGTATTCTTTTAGCCTACACTAATTAGGCCTATCCTTCTACGAATGTATTCCAGAAAAAAGCAAAATCTTTTGTAATGTACATACAGTATACCATAGTGTACGTTGTATTTTAAAATCACACATTTCACATGGAATGATTGACGTATGTCGTATTTTTCGGAATTTTCCATTTCTTAAATGGTTGCTACTCGTTACCTGTATATCTTTTGTTGTTTTGCCACGTAGCCCTAAGAATAGGTACTGTATTCTTAGACCTTATTAAGTTTACTTTTACAGCGTTACCTTCACTTACACTTAGTTTGAATCTGCCGTCTGTCTGTTAGTGTGCAGTCTACTGTATTTAAAATTCATAAAATATCAAGCATCAAACGTTAAATTTTAACGATTTATGAAAAAGTACGATTAACTCGGGCTTTAGGAAGCGGTACTTCTAATTCAACAGTGTTAAGAAATACTGTTTATCGGCATTTGAATTACGGTATAACATTAGATTTAAATTTACTCGAGCTTGTGTGCACTACAGTGAACTGTAGTGAATTACAGGTAACTTAGTTATTTTAGTGTATAGCCTACTAAACATAAATGTTAATTTACATGATTAAATTTTGTAGTTTATGCATTTGCTTAGTTAATTTATTTTTTGAAATTAAATTCTGTAATTCATACGTCTATTTTTAATTTTTTTTTGTCAATGTTGTAACGTGACCTACGGTAGCACAAGGTTTACAAGTATCAATAAATGAAGAAAAATAAATAAAAAAAATTAATAAATACAAATGATAAAACAACACCACTAACTGAGTTTGACGTAGACAAAGACAGTGAAGATGACAAAACCGAATAGATTGGAAAAGGTGATCCAGAAAAAATAGTTAAAGTCATAAGATAAAAATACCCCATTGTCAATAAGAATTATATATATAAAAGTACAAAATTAAGTAGGGAAATAAATAGTATGTAAACAGTAGGAAATGTAAAAGGAAAATGAAATGTAAGAACAAATGTAATGATAATATAAAGAAATAGTGTTGATAAATAAACTATCAAAAGACAATATTATAAAAATAAACTAAAATAGCAATAATTAAGTATGAAAGTGGTGATAATTAATGAACCTTGATAGGACCCAGTGATAATAAATACATGAAATATAAAATACAATGTTAGAAGGTGCACAAAAAAAGTGATAATTCAGTAAGAAAGATAATGATAATTAATGAACCATGATAGGACCCAGTGATAATTATCAATGAACTACATAAAAACACTAGGTAATAAAGTGAAGTGTAGTCAGGAATAAAGAAAGAACTTGTGATAATAGACAATACGTAGTAACTGGACCCAAATATAATAAATAAACTGTATAAATTATAAGGGATAGTTATGAGTAGACATTGGCATAGTTTTAATGAAATCAGAAAATGTTTGTATTTGATATAACAATGTTTGTTAGAAGTAAACAACTGATAAATGGTTTTCATTATTTTAGGGAAGTGTTCTAGTATATAATAAGGATGGTAAAGAGTCCATTGTTTTATTTTAATGAATTATGTTTATACATTTATACTAACCACTATTAAAATAATAGTAAAAGACTAATCTGTTATGCTGAAAACAGGAAAGGGGAGTTAGACACTGTATTCTATAAGTGATATTATAAGGGAATGCTAGTACACACCTACTGTTTATTTTATTATATTTTGTTTTGTTTTTAATTAACCCAAATGTTATTATGTTGAGTATTACATTTAACAGAACAGTTTAAAATACATGTAAAACCTTAGATACTGCCATTGGCCTAAAAGGTTTGTTAAGGAATTGTGTTATGTTATATGATGATTAAAAATAATCAAATGTTATAATTTAGTTTAGGTTATTACAGTAATTATGTTTAGAAGCACTTAAAATTAACAAAATTGACATGAACAGTTGTAATGAGTATAGGTGAGGTGAATTATGAACTCTAGGCAATTAGGCCTATAACTGGTAACCAGAAATTTGTAAAATATAAGACAAAACAATAACAATTGATAAAATAAAGTATATAATCCAGTTAGGTTTCATAATAATAGTGTAGGACACAAAACTGGATAGAAAATAATTAGTTTAAAGTTAATTTACAAAAGAAAACCAAATGGAAAATGTATGAATCTGTTATAATTTGAACAAAGGTAGCCTTATGGGATATCAAAATAAGTTGTAACCAAAAAGCAAACTAATGGTGTTATTATATTTAGGATTACAGCTAGTATAAAGGAGTTATAATAATTTAAAGATTTTTAGTAATTTTGTATAGAAAAATGTTAGCTTTATATAACAATGTTGTAAATTATCAACCAATGAGAATTAGTGTTTGGAAGTTAGCAACTATGGTAACCAGTAAATAAATTGTATTATTCCCAGTGGCGAAGCTAGTAGTTAATGAATGGGTAGGCAAAAGTCTTACCTTAAATTTTTTTGTAGAGTAGTTCAACACGGCGAGTTTTCTTGCTTGCAAAATTGTCAACTACACGGTCTTTGAACAACTGATCACTCATCAATTCCTTCACAAATTTTTTTTCAATAGCAATGGTGCTAAGAGAGTTAAGTCTTTCATTAGTCATCGTATTGCGCAAGTAGTTTTTTATTCTTTTCAAAGTACTCATACTCCTTTCTGAAGAAGCCGTGGTAACAGGAAACGTTAAAATCAAACGAATTCATTTTGAAACTTCCACGTACACTGGTTCTAAGTCATTAAGAATTATAAAATGTAAAAGTCTTTGAGGGAACAAATGTTTTCCAGTATCTGAATAAATGTTTTTTAATTCATTTTCCAGTCTTTCACTATTGAAAAAAGGGTATTTATTTATAAGGCTGTTCAGTTTAGAAGAAGGAAAACTCTCTTTGTAAGAAATGAAGTGATTTGGATCCAACAACTCAACAAACTGGATACTTTCGAAATCACTGAACCGTACCTCCAGCTGCATAATCAAAGTGTCAAGAACTTCATAAGTTAACGTTTTCAGCAGGTTCCTGTTACTGTCATCTATATTTACCTCGCTGCTTATATGGTGACATTTTTCAATACAAGATGACACAGTGTTTTCTGATCTCATGTCCTTGAGGATAGCAGTAGTTTTCTTAATTTCAGTGTTGCACAGAATTATATTGGAGATAGTTTTGTGTTGCAGTAGAGAAAAGAGATGGTCAGTATAAACGAATATTTCCCTATAAAAACAAAGTAAGTAAATGAAGTGGGTCTTTTTGAGTATGTTAAGCAATCCAACAGCTGAATTGTACGAATCACTATCCCATCCTTCATCATTCTCTGTAATGTCCTCAAAAATTTGTCTCAAGTCACCATAGTGGGAAAAGATGGTATGAACTGCTCTAGAATGAAAGTTCCAACGGGTAGTGGATACTTGTGGAAGTTTAAATCCTCTAGATTCTAAAAGCTGTGATCTCTTTGAGATCTACAAAAAAATGTGTGACATCCTGTCAGATTGTGAATGAAGAGCCTAACCGATTTTATTGTTTTAGTGCAATGAAGAAGTATGAGGTTTAACTTGTGAGCATAGCAATGTAGAAATAATGCTCTTGGGCAAGTCTGTTTTACAAAATGCTGAACACCTCCATGCTTTCCAGCCATTACAGAGGCTCCATCATATGTTTGACAGACTACCTTCTCAGTTACACCCCACTTTTTTAAAACGTCAACAATTAATTCTGATAAGCCTGATGCAGTCTTATCTACTGAAACATCATAAAACCCAATGAACCTTTCTATTTGACCTTCTTTTGAACAAAATCTAAAAATTATGCTGACTTGAGATCTACTTGATATGTCTAAAGTTTCATCTGCCTGAATTCCAATAAAATCGCAATAATCTAACTCCGCCTTAATCTTCTCTTGAATTATATCAGTTACAGATTCAACTAATTCATTCTGAATATCGTTTGATGTACCTTTAAATCCTGACATAGACTGGAGATGATCTCAAATGTACTGCTCCTGCTTAGAAATAAGATCTAACAATTCTAGATAATTACCCCGGTTGACTGAGTCTTCCCCTTCGAAATTACCTCTAAATCCAAGCTCCTGTTTCCCAAGAAAATACACAATATCAACAAGTCTTTCAACAACAAGCCTGTTTTGTTTCACGACTTCATTATGTTTAACAGCTTGAATTCTAGCCCCTTCAGAGAGAGTATGTTCAATCCTCACGCGTCCCAGCAAACGGTACCGCTCTTCATTTTGAATATGTTTATTTGAATTCTGGCGTTTGTCTGCCTTTCTAAGAAAGTTTTTTGTTACCGTCACTCCATATAAAATCCATTCTTTTTCACCAGAAAACAAGATACATGTATAACAAAAAAGTCTGTTGGTTTCGGAACAGCCTGTCAACCATGAATATCGCTCGTACCAAGAAAACTGAAATTTTCTAGATACGAAATTTTCTAACCATCAAAATGTTTAATTTCTAAATTAGGCGTAAATCTCTTGTTTTTAACACCACATTTTTCTTCGTAACTCCAAGAAGAAAACGGCTTACTTTTTAATAAGTTTAAAAGACCTGACAAAGTATTAAAAGGACCGCGTTCACTCATTTCGGGCGACACACTTATATTCATACACAATAATAGACTATAACTAATTGAACTTCCAAATTTATAACTTGATTAGTTTCTATATATATGTTTAATGTCACAAATAATTTAAATGACAGTGTTGATCGTCTATTAGTTCACGGAATCACAGGCACACTTTTAATAACCGCACAAAATAAACACGATTATAAACAACACAGCGCGCTTTAAAACTCGCACAACAGCAGTGAGACATGCCTCAACGCTACAGTGTGTGGAGCGCTGGTCAATACCCCGCTCCCTGCACTGCCCATTCTCGTCCAACACATTGCTTACATACGATGTATACAAAAAACTCTGAGGCAGGTTCACGTTGCCTGATTCGCTTTAAACTAACTGTCTGCTGTCACTTGTCACCATCTAGCGGTCGCTGAGTAAAGCATGTAATTAGTAAATTTGACAATTACAGTAACAATGTATAATCTTTACGTTACATACTTCATACGTATTTATAATTTTTATTCTACAGAATTTTTTAGGGTAGGCATTGCCTCAATTGCCTCCATGTAACTTCGCCACTGATTATTCCATTATTAGCTCTTGATGAGTGCAGACGTATTAAACCGCAACGAGTAAAGAAAAGAATTAACTATTAAATCTATAAAAAATAATGACGAAAATAATAAACTAAATTACAGAACTAATATTAACACTCACATGAAATAAAAATCACAAGAAGAAATTAAATAATCCATGAGGAATTGCTGAGGAATCCCAAGTGACTGACTACGAACCATTGGAAGGAAGAAAATACCTAAAACCTATAAATGAATGACGGAATCTTCAACAAAAAGGATGAATTATGAAAAATAAATACCTAAACTAAATACCTAAGAAAATAGAAGAACGGAATTAACGAAAAAAAGGGCAACCAGCAGTACCCGTAAGAAATACTACCCGGATAGAAGAGACGGAGGATTGCTAAGTATATTTTAAAATACGACCTTAACAGTAACACAAAAGAAAATAAAAACTAAAAGTGAAAATACACTTTCAACACCATTTATCACTTATTTAACAGACACTTGAACTTTCTTTGATTAAATAAACACATCAAATTGAAGAATAATCTCAATCTAACATGATTCCTTAAGTGAATATATTTCAACCGGAAAAATTTACTAAACTCAGATAACCTCCAAACACTAAATCCAGTAGGTATAGTTTACCATTGTAATTATAAGTGTATCACATTTTATGTTATTTATATGGTATTTGTAAAATTTTGTACTTTTATTAGTCCATTTGACAATATTTTCTGTAGTCCCAAGAACTTCGACCTGAGATATAAATAAAATGAAAATATCAACACCAATCCACGAGTTTTACTAAGCAGCGGCTGGTCAGAATAGCCAACTGCTAATAATTAAACATGCCGGAGCAAAATTAAAATATATAGTTTGGAAGAATTTGTAGTAAAATAAACCAATTAATAACTGTTAATAAAACATAATAGAAGCATCGAACTGTATGTTTGATTTTATTTAACTTTTCTTTGAAAATAGAGTATCCTCTTATCATAAAATAAACCTTGCATTTTTAGTTTACCAAGAAGAGTTGGCAAACCCTAGTTTGAGGCAGAAAATACGAATTCGAGCATCTGAACTGGTGAGTTGACATTCTCCAGTTGTAAGTATTATAACGGGGAGAATCTCGTGTAGTTATAAAATTGACGCAACCAACATGTGGCTTTACAACCATAAGATTGGCGAGTTATAATATGAAGCCTATCTCTTTATGGGAAAATTTTCCGTATTTAGTGGGAAAACGAATATCGGTTACAAGGAAGAAATTTACGCATTCGTTATAAACAAATTCCGCAGGATTTGTTTCTAAAGTACAACTTGTGTACTTTATGACGGCCACCAACCTTGGTGAAAGCAGTGTGCATAGAACCCTGTTTCTTGTCAGTGTAATGGCACATCTCACTGAGTGCATAAGTGTTGATGCGTTTTCAAAAACATTTACCGTGTAGGCCTGTATTTCATTTAATTATTTAGTTTGTATCGTTACTAGTGTTTAGTTTGGGACTGTGACATGTGATAAATAATCTAATTACATTTTAATATCATTTAATATTGTCTGTGGTTGTGTTTTCAGACATCATGTTAAGTTAAACTGAATTTTATTTTGCTTAACGTATTGTTATTTGTACAGTACATTTTATTTCATTATGTAATCAGACAAAATCCCTCCTATTAAATCGAAGTTAGGGAAAAAGATTGTACATAGCCAAGCTCGGGAAGTCATTTCTAATGTATGTAAATTTATGGAAAGTGAAAAAAATTGAATTAGTATTCCACTAAAAAAGGTTCAAAAACGAATAGCATCAGCAACAGGCGTTTCTGAAAGAACGATTCGCCGTATTAAAAGTGAGGGTATAATAATAGAAAATGAACAGTCACCACACTTTATAACACCTCGTAAAGAAAGAAAGAGGAGGTCAACAAAATCTAATATTGATGATTTTGATAAATGTGTGATAAGATGAACAATTTACAATTTTACAACAACACAAAAAACATATCCTACGCTACGAAAACTTCATCAACTTCTGAAGTCTAGTATGAACTTTCAAGGTAGCTTATCATGTTTAAGGAAAGTTGTTATAAACTTAGGGTTTAAGTGGAAGAACATTAGAAATAATAGAAGTGTATTAAATGAACGTCAAGAGATATGGGCAAAAAGAATTGAATACCTTAAGAAAATAAAACAATTCAGGACAGAAAACCGGCCAATCGTTTTCACAGATGAGACGTATATACACACGTCTCATGCAGTAAAAAAGTCGTGGTACGACGAAAGTGGTGAAGGCGCGAGTGTACCGTTAAATAAAGGATACAGATTCATAATAGTTCACGCGGGTACAGATCAAGGGTTCATCGATGGTGCCTTATTGGTTTTTAAATAGGGAAAGAAAACAGGTGATTGACATGGGGATATAAACAGTACAAATTTTGAGAAATGGGTAGTTGAAAAGCTAATTCCGGGATTACCAAAAAACTCAGTGTTAGTATTAGATAATGCACCATACCACAATTACCAATCTGAAAAATGTCCCACATCAAATTCTTCAAAAAGTGAGTTAATGCAGTGGTTATCTAATAAGAAAATTCCTTTTACACCTACTATGTTTAAACCAGAGCTACATAAGTTAGTAAAAATGAATAAACTGTTAGAAAAACCCTATAAAATAGATAGTATTTTAGGAAATCACACTGTTATTCGTCTACCTCCATATCATCCTGACCTAAACCCCATATAACTTATTTGGGCTCAACTTAAACACTCTGTTGCAAAAAAACAACACCACTTTTGATAATAAAAACATAATAGATTTAACTAGGCAAGCATGCCAATCAATAGAAAAACAACAATGGACATCAGTGTGTGAACATGTAATTAAAATTGAAGATGAATATTTGGAAAGAGAAGGATTAATAGATGAAATGCAAGATAGGCTTGTAATTAACTTAGACGAAGATAATGATGACAATGACGACTACGATGACTTATCAAGCACTGAATCTTCTTCAGATGATGGCAGCTATATCTCCGGTGTTGAAGCAATTTTGGACAGAGAAACATCGCCGGATTTGGAGAATGATACTGAATTCCCAGTTCATTCTGACTTCATATATACTTCTTTATAAGTCGGTAAGTTACTTACATTCATTACTTACATATTAATTTTACAATTTGTATTAATAATTGTATTAAATGCAAGAAAAATTGATGGGCTTGATTTTATGTGATATTTTATATAAAGTATGCATATTTTTATGCATGGTTACCCAATTTTACCCACTTTTTTCATTTAGGTCCTATTTTAGCAGCACTTGCATAAAGCATACTTATGATCATTTTAGATTTATATTTCTCTATTCCTTCTATTATAATTCCACTTGCTTGCTTTACACTAGTAATTATTTATTATTTATATTATGTAACAAATAACATTGTTGTGGTATTACAAATACATATTTGATACAATTTCGAGTAACACTGAGTAGAATTATAAATAGTAGTTAGTTGAAATGAAATCCGGAAATGTCAACAATGTGTAAAACCCGAGTTGTAATAATTGAATAGTTAAGGCCACCCATACAGCCGGCTGTAGCAACAGTAAGAGGGACGTTTTTGAAATGAAGTGTTACAACTTAGCACACTGAGTCTCCCCACTACCCCCACTTTTCACGCAGCTATGGAGAGGCCACCGTAAAGTAACGTGATTGTACATGGTAATATGATTTTGTTAGGAATGCGTAAATGGGTTTAGAGAGCAAGAGACGAGCTAAATGGCAGGTAGGTGAGGGACTAGTGAGACAAGATAATGTTCTCAGCTTAGAGATTACAACACCCCCACTTAGTCTACCGTAGTACCCGGCCTGCTTCTCCCACCTTACCCAATGCTCGATCTTCGAATCACGGCCAGACAGTATATTTGGTATGCATTTTTGTTTTGCAAATGTTTCCAATGTTTAGCACTTCAAATTGCCTTGTGTTTTTATCAAGTTAAGTTGTTTGGTTGTTACAGTAATTTGTTCTTTGTTTTGTTTATATTACACGTGTATACAGATTTTCCCTAATGTTCATTATCGTGCCTTTGTATAGGATATATTTTATAGTATCATGATATTAATGACTGTGAATTTATTTACCCAGAAACCAGAAATAAACACAGATAATAATAATAATGTATCAATGAAATTACGAAACTATTCAAAATATAGATAATATAGTAGAATATAAAACAAATAATAACAATAATGCATAAAACAACAAAGATACTCTGGAAAATGACAATTACAAAATGGAATGACTTTATACAGACCACAACAAATTTTTGTGCCACTTTGAACATTTAAAACCATAATGTAAAAACCAAAACACACACACACAATCACAGTCCAAAAATACTGTATGGTTTTTATTAAAATATTAATCAAATTTATTTTAAGATATTAATTTTATTTGCTACTTGAAAATTCACATTCTAGTTGGTTAGTCACAAAAGTTCACAAACAAGTTGTTTACTTTTCCAGTTCAAACCTGGCTTGAAGAAATAAGATTACTTGTACGATCAACTTCTGTTTTGAAACAAAGTAAAATAAAAGCAAAAAGTAATTCTTTTAAAAGACTTATAAATGCTCTATTAATGTTTTATTCTCCTCTGAAACCTATCAGTCCCACATAGATAGAAGCACTTGGTATTACAAGTCTGCTACACTTCCTGGTTATAATAACCTTATGCTGTTTGTTATGTGAGTTTCAGTATTGTACATTGCACAGAAACATTATTAAAATGCTAAAGAAAATTAGTAGCATTCGGGAATTTTTTTGGTTATGAATGAATGACAGAAGCTGCAGAAGCTTCAGAACTTCTTAAAAGTTGAACTTTTTTCTTATTCATTTTTGTTTATTTACACATATTTTATGAATGTGTAAATTGTTACATAATTTTTTTCATATGTTAACTTGCAATATAATCCATGCTGTGAACATGACTATGGGTATTCAGGATAACTTTGAACAAATGGTAAACTCAGACAAGAATTTAAAAAACTTGTGAGATGTAAGTGTTAAATTTGCAAAAACAGTAAGTGCTGACGTCCCAACTTACTGTTCTGCACAAGGAAGAATAACACATTGCTAAAACAGCTGCAAGATTATTGGTGTGACTTACCAAAACTGAACTACTCTCAATCAATTTACCTTTACAGACTTTAATGTTTATAGCATTATCAATATTTTAAGTTTTATTATACAAGGTTTCATGACACTTCAGATATTTTTAATGGTAAAGTTGTCTAAAAACAAACAGTGGAACTTTCATATGCAGCAGATTTATTGAATTAATTAAGAGTTCATTACATGTGTGACACAGATTCTTTGCATCTGGAAATTAAAATTTTAGGAATTTGATTTTCAGGCATGACATAAATAGTACAGTGACTGAAAATAAACAGCTTTCTTTAATTACTGGACAGGTTAAAATTATCATTAAGTGAAATGCACATATTGATGCAAGTAGTAAATATTATTCCCTGTATTAAATACATCCAGTTTGAGGATCTTTAATAACACAATATATGATGAATGACTGATCAGCCTGTTTTAAGAACACTTGAAAGGCAATTGGCCAAAACTTTATTAGACTTGTGTAGTGAATATTACTGCTGTTATAATACGAGTAGTAGCCATAAATAAAAGAATTTACATCTTTTAGTAAAACTGATTCTATTAAATGTGTGTAAATAAACATGAGAGTATGTTTTAATATTTTTTAATGTTATGTGTTTGTACTGTATTACTGTGACATTTTCAGTGTTGATTCCATACTTTGGGACAGAAGAAAACACTTTTAGTATTAGTAAAGACATGCATAAAAATAAGACATTGGAGTAAGCATACGGCAATAATATGTTTTGAACAACTTTACAATGTGGGTGCCAACCATACTGATGCAAAAATCACGTGATGTAGCTGTTCATTAAATTATGACTCTGTGTCCTTACAAAAAATTCTTATAGTGTGGCCCACCCCACATCAAATTGGCCCAAATGCCTTTGAATTGTTGGAACTGCCACATTCTATCAGCATGAATCCTTTTATAGATGTATGAATTCCGATATAGTTTTGATTAGTTGGTGGTAATGTGCTTACTGCTGAACTAAGATCTCCATACTCCATACTCGACTTAACGGTTGGATACTCCATGATAATGGCAGTCTGTCCTTCTACCTAGTCTTCTTTGTCTCTGTAGGGCTACTAGGTGGCATTATAGAAAAGACAGAAATGTCAATGCATGACGACTTGAAATTGTATACATAAATTTTGAGAATATACAGAGATTAGGTACCAGTAAATTATGAAGATACTAATTGCATCTGTGAAATATATGTTAGGTGTACATAATTGTATGTAATAATAAAAACTAAAAATACACTGCAGAAGTAATTTATTAGTTGGTAATAAAATGTATAACATACAAATACTGCAAGAAACTTGAATTCTCAAGAGTTAGGTCTAGTTACAAGAAAGTATGTATATTACTAATATGTATAAAATAAGGAGTATACATTTTTACTAATCCTTATAATTAGACATCAGGTGTCTCATGCAAAACTTCAGATTTGTCAAGAAATAAGTTTCAGTAATTTGCATCCTAGAGGAAAAAATTAAACTGTTAATAATCCAAACAAAAGAGATAAGATGAAAATGAAACAAAAAAAAGCAAAACGCAAAATGTGATGCAAAACATTATCAGTGTATTTTATTTTGAATCAACTAACCAAAGTATCTGTGTGTATGTAAATGTTAGAGTGTGGTGTATGTACAAACACCTTCATACATACTAGTCATCTGTATATATGTAGGTGTAAATAAATAAATAAATAGTTTTTCTATAATTTTGCTCATTCAAATACAATATATAATATTATTTATTTTCTGTATATAATATAATAGTAGAAGTATAATATATAATATTTACTTTTTAATATACTTACATATTTCTTATACATATAAAATTTAAGAAAATAATGTGAAAACCATGAAAAAATAATTTAAAGAGATATAATTTATTTGAATACCCTTATGACTATGGTTATTATCTTATTTCTTTATTTTGACCTCTACAATCCAATTCTGCTCAATTGTGCAACACTGTGCTCAATTGGGGGTTAACCCAACCAGTCATTGTTTTTTTTAAAGGTTCCATCTTCATATATCCTTCAAATAATATATTTATCATTTGTTTTTTCTAATATTTTGCAAAATTGATAATGCAGAAACATTATATTAGTGTTGTGTAAACAATGATAACTTTCTCAATTTTATAAATGAAGTTTTATAATAATAGAAACAATTCGTGTTTCTTGAGTTATCTGAAAATGCTCTCAATAATGACAGTTTTGCTGATGAATTTTCAGTAGATAATCTATAGTAATAGCAGGGGGCGATATGGACCCGCAGGCCCGCAACTGCGGGGGGCAATCTTAATGATAGGGTAAAGAATAGGGATAGGAAAGGATAGGAAATGTCTGATTACTTTTCAACAAGTTAATCATTAAATATAAATAATTGACAGATTTTTAAATGCGGCTTTGCCAGATATTCCTTTATATGAGACCTTGCTGGATATACCGTATTAACTTAAAAGGGTTAATATCAGAAATGTGGGTGGGCATAAAACTATAACCTACAAACATCAGAAACGCGCCATTTTTCTCCATAATCCTTGACACCACTCCAGATATTTCGCGAGTTGATCAGTTGAGTGTCGTTTTCCATTTCGTGAAAATTATAATTGATGAAAGTGGCATACCAGCTGACTTAAAAGTGAATGAATCTTTTATGGAATTTTTTCTGGTACCCAACCACACAGTTTCAGGGCTAAGAGACCTTATTTCAAGTGACTTGAAAAAGTGTAGAGACAAAGCTTACGACGGTGCGCGTGTTATGTCTGATGCGTACAACAGCTTAAAAGTAAAAATCAAGGAGCTCTTTCCTTAGCAGATGATAAGTTTCTGATCAATTATAAAAGAAGTAATTAAAAACAATGTGACAATGTAGCTAAGTCCCAATATGTGAACACGCATCTTTTTCCTCCAATTTTCGAAAAGTTTGTACAGCCTACATTCTTTTCATGACTCTATCTGTGACAACAGCAACAGCCAAAAGATCGTTTTCTAAATTAAACATCATCAAGTCATATATGAACAGAACAATGTCACAAGAACGGCTCTCTGGACTGTCACTTGTAAGCATCGAAATTACGGCACGGAATACAGACTCAATTTTCTGATTAATTCCTTTGCTCCATCAAAATCCCGAAGAAGGCAGCTTTAAAATTGCAATTTTTAAATGGCCATATACATTTTTTTTTAATAAAATATTTATTTCATTTAAGGCACATGTTCGTTTTTTAAGTAGGCTATGTGTAGAATTAAGAAAATTAAAATTTCAGTGTAATACAGTAGATTTCCTGTACGTTTTGCGTGGTGTGTCTTCGTAAATTTGTACATTATAAATTGTGTTGTGATCATCATGTTATATTTTGCCTATTGTAACTAATTAAACTTTTAGTTTGGTAAGTAACGTTTACATATCGTAAAAACATCTCATTTCTTCTTTTTATAATGTTGCAGACCTATTTGAGCTCTCTAGAGAAACAGGTGGCAACTGTATTTTCAGCCTTCCCTACTGCTGCGTTTGTTCATACCATACATATATGGTATAACATATACCATATGTTATTCATACTATATATGGGTGGTGCCTTGTTAATGACTTTACTTGTGGTTATCAATTACATTTGTGGCAGATAGGTGAAGAATTAATTTCAAAGTATGTGGTGGGTGAAGGTTGTGTGAGTGCTATAATAATCAGGGCTTCAATTATTTTTGTTTTGAATGATTTAAAATACTAATTGTTTTGTGTAGGCTGGATTTTTGTACTGAGGACAATAAGAGATTATTTATGGCAAATTGTCAACATCACAGTTAATGCAATGGAAGAAGCAGAGAACAAATTTTATAAAAGCTAAATAGCACAAATTGGTGGATTAATACATATGAAAAATAAATACGAACACACGTCAGTACATCTTTATATCATACATCAGTTATTGAAAATAAGGAAAATATTTAAATACAGATTTTGAAATATTTTATAAACATTTACTTTTGAGATAATTGTCATAGTTCAGACGGACTTTTTGAAATGATGTAGAACATAAAAAAATCATAAAACCAAGAATTTGTTAAATTTTATTTGGTAAAGTAGGAACTTCCTGACAGTTTTAAAAATGTTTAAACAAACTTTGTCAAATATGTGATATTATGCTATGGCAGGCACATAAGGCCACCTTTCATTTAAATTTCAAACTGACATTAATGTCAACCGAGGAAAAAATGAAATTTACACACATATGTTTGGTGACAGCTGTCATTGTTTCAAAATTTGTTAAACTGTTAAACAAACAGAATTTTGTCTGCAAACAGAAAATTTACATATATATACGTAAGCAAGTTAGCCAAAATTATCTGCATTGTTCACTTCTTCTTAGTAAAAAAATGTCGCTACTATTTTTTATAGTCCTTGGACTCAGTTTACCTGTAAGTTATTAATTTCCATATTTATAAGTTTTGTATGTGTAAGATTTATGAGAAGTGTTTATAGGTTTAATTAATAAGATGGTTACTTGTAGCTTAAAAATTAAAAAGAGTATACATTTTTTAAATTACACTAAATATATATTAAACTATTATATATATTAATATACATATTAAACTATATTTAATATCCGCTATTAGACATACTAATTTCATGTATGCATGGTTTTGTGTGTGTGTGTGTGTGTGTGTGTGTGTGTAACTTTTATTTAAATTTATAATAATCAAATGTTCAGTTTTAGACAGCTCATACGTAGGGGGACCCAAAAGTAACGAGAATTTTTCTCTGGCAGTTGGTAGAACGCTAGTTCCGACTTCTCCCGCTAGGTGCCTTCACTAAACACCATTTTGTATCAGTTGCCCTATCGGCATTGTTGTGGAAATATTAGTGTGGTCAGTGTGACTATTTTTTGTAAGCGCTGTTTCACGTTTTCGGCGATTTTTAAATTAATTTAATGGCAGACATTAAATACCAACGTGCTAACATCAGGTTCTGTTTCCTGTTAGGGAAATCAGCAGCAGAAACTGTCGCAATGCTTTGGGGAGGAAGGGGAGGAAGCTTTGAGCCAGGCAAGGATTTTGAGCCGACAAGAAAGCACATGCGGAACGAATTTTGCTGCAACACGTTTCATCTTCAGATCTTCAGTCAAAATTCGTTGGCATGAACTCCAGGATATTCCAGTCATTTCCTCCAATTCACCGATTGTTCTACGATGATCAAACATGATTGCAACACGGATTTTTTCAATGTTTTCGTCTGTTTTGGAAGTCGAGGGACGTCCCGGTCGTGGTTCGTCTTCAATTGACATTTGACCACTTTTAAAACGAGAAAACCACTCGTAAATCCTTGTCTGGCTCAAAGCTTCCTCCCCATAAGCCGTCCAAAGCATTGCGACAGTTTCTGCTGCTGATTTCCCTAACAGGAAACAGAACCTTATGTTAGCACATTGGTATTTAATGTCTGCCATTGACAAATCGCCGAAAACGTGAAACAGCGCTTACAAAAAAATAGTCACACTGACCGCGCTAATGTTTCCACAACAATGCCGCTAGGGCAACTGATACAAAATGGTGTCTAGTAAAGGCACCTAGCGGGAGAAGTCGGAACTAGCGTTCTACTAACTGCCAGAGAAAAATTCTCGTTACTTTTGGGTCCCCCCTCGTATGTATGTGCCACTCAGCTATATTACATTGATAATTTCATGAAAGTAATTGTAATTTGTGTATTTTGAATTGTTTTCTACTTACTTCAAACCATAAATTGTGTTGATGCATAAATATTTTGGAGCAGGAGGTAACATAAAAATCTTAATCTGAGCAGCTAACTAAAAGAAGTGATGCGCTGTTTGAGGTACATCAAAGAATTCAGTCGGTGACATGATGATTGGTTGAATGGTCATCTCTCTTTCAAATCACTTGACCACCTAACAACTGTGATACAAGAATTTAAATCACATGCAAAGTTGAACTGAGTTTAAAAGTTAATGAATGTCACTAACATTCGTTATTGTCAGTTTGTGACACACAGTATTTGCGAGTCACCAGCCATCACTGGTTTTAAATGTAGTATTTTACATATAGAAAGTAGCATAAGTCACTTACCATTAAATCAGGATTATTAGTTGTCTCAATCTTGAGAGGTTTTCAGTCAGTAAATTAATATAGATTATTAAACTTTCACTTGTGAAACTTACTTTGTTTCCTCCCGTACGCGTTTCGGCGTGATGTGCGCCTTCATCAGTGGTGTGAGACAGACTCTATCATCTTTTTTAACCTGGACTGGCGTCGATTGACTCACAACGCCGTTCATTATTATGGACTCTGTCAGGCTCGTTTCAGTTACTACCGTTGTTAATAAACTCGTTTCGGTTACTACCGTATTTGCTTGATTGTCTGTACTAATATTATTTAAGTCAATTCTGCTGACTTCATCATTATTATTCTCCATCTTTTATTATTATACTTGCATATACGATTATTAAAACTTTAACTTTACTTTATGGTTTTACTTTGTCACTTTCTAACCACAGTCTATAATCATTTACAACAACGCCATCACTCCCAAATAATCCGTCTCTGCAACTAAAATTAGGTCTAGCTTATTTTGTATATAAGCCGTCCCTAAGTTCATGGCACCAATTGTAACTCTATTATTTTATGATCCAATAAATTGTTATACCAGTTTTTAAAAAATTACAACTTTTCTTACCTTAAGGTTCACGTCCAGGGTTCTATAGACAAAACTGTTGCAGAGATGATTATTTAGGTTTGATTGACGAAATAATTTTGCTAACACAATTTTCTGATTTTAACAAACTATTTTTCTTTTATTAAACAATCACTTTCTTTTCTCAACCTGTATAACAACTCCTCAAATTCTCACCATTTCTTGTTGCAAGCTATTACATCGGTGTCAGACCCAAATTTATGAATTATAATGAATTACAATTAAAATTATAAATGAACAATACTTACAAAACTACAAAAGAATAGTTAATATAGTTAACGACCCAGTACTTTTCTTTTTTGTCACACGCTCTCTCTCATTCTTTTACATTTTCATACATAACCCCCATTTATAGAGCTCTCTATTTTTTGTTTTTATGATTTTAAATTTGTAGCAAAGTTTTAAAAGTTTAATCAATTGGTTATATTAGGTACTCATCCATTTCATCTGCTCCTCGGTGAGTTGCACCACCACGTGTTATTCACACTCCGAAGTTTCATGGTCACTCTGTTAATTTCCCACCATTATTGTTGGTAGTTCATTATATTTAATTATACTGCACTATTGACTTCATATTTTTATCAGCCGAACTGACTTTTTGCTCGCGAGCACTGATTTACGGAACCGCGCGCTATTTTACTGTACCTCGCGGTTCTGGAGTAGAAAGTCCACTGGCCCACTAAACTGGCATACTGTGCTTGTTACCGGTCACGTGACCACAAATTCGAGCTCTGATTGGTTAGAATGTACAGACGCTCAGCCAGGGAATTCTTGTAGTTTTTTACCGCCTAGTGAAACGGGCGTTTTCCGTGATTCACAGGAGGCACAAACTGTAGGTGGTTGTGTAACTCATCTAGCCAGACTGACCCCAGACATCAACACAGATTGGTCTCTCACAATAACATTGTACTCACTTTTGTTAAAAACGAAGTTCCCCAAAGGGTGAACACTGATTGCATTAAAACATTTCTTTCAATTATTAAAAATTATTTACTTCCCTGATCTGTCCCGTTACAGACTGCTTGTATAAAACATTTGGGAAATAAACTTGGTATGTTTGTAGAGATGTTTAAAACAAAATAAAACACTGTAAGCCAAAATAATTCTGTATTGAAACTAATTACTTTTGTGTGTGTGTGTGTATAATTAATTACAAAATTAATAACATTAAAGGTAATTAATTTCAAGAATCCATCCTGACATCATGAGATCTACATTACAAATGCTAGAACCAAGGTGTTGGAGCGACCATGATTCAGTTTATCCAATGTGGCAGACTATCTATGGAAGTTATCTTATCTATCTATGGAAGTTACCTAACCTTCCACACCAAAATGATGGGTACTATCAGCTAATTTGTTTTCCTAATTATCCGCCATTTCTGAAAGGCTCAAATGAATTTATATAAATTATGTGTTATCCAAAATGTATTCATATTTGCTTGTTTACAGTTATTAAAAAGGCATTATTTCTTAAACATATAAAATTCTTTCTAATTCGACAAGTTCTTGTAACTTTATTTATTACTTTACACTTTTGATTATATACACTTTCAATTTACCTTTGTTTGTTTACGTCCACATTCCGGACGCCATCTTGCGTTACTGCCAACTGCAGAAAATACTTACCCAGAGTTCGTTTGGACGTATTTGTGAGAGCAAATAATGGTTGTTCGAAATAAATAATAGTTCATTTACTTATGCTCAAATCAATCTTGCTTTATTAAATTATAAAATCCCATCAAATTCATCTTTTTCAATTAAATAAAAAAAAACCTTGTACATTGCTTTCAATCCCATCATTACATACAAAATATTCTTTCTCCCTCTCTTACATTTTTGTTTCAGTAATATTTAAATAAAATAAAATAATTCGTTACAAACTTAACTTTATCTAACGCAAACCAGTGCTTCCATTCATACGCACACACATACACCCAAAGACTTTAGGAGATCTCCATTTTAATTAAAAGAATGAAATTGAAATTATAAGGGCCCTGGTTACTAATTTTTGGTTTTACCCTCGTTGGTTACTTAGCTGATATTTGAGTCCAGAAGAACTGTCCCGTATTTTCTGTCATTCGCACCTTTCTTCTTGCTTTCACTATTTTCCGCCGAAACTCTTATTCCATTTAAACTATTTTCTTTTAAACTGATTATTTACATTTACATTTTAAGTTACTCGGTATAGTTACATTTTATACGGGCGCCCGTAAATTGGTTCCGGAACTTTTGTTCGTGACCGATCGGCACAAAGGTGTAATTTTAACTGGGCCGAGATGAACTGGTTTAAAATCTGAGATAGAGGGGGATCACATGGTCTCATTTCATTGTGTTATTATTATGACGTCTCCAGATATTAAGACGTTGTTGACTACGCCTTCCATTCCAATGTTATATATATATGTGGGTTAGGCTACAGACGTCATATGGCGTATGATCCCAACGGTGCATAGTTCATAGGTCAACTTGCTAAAAATAACTGTTTCTAGCAGATTGATCGCCCGACCTTGACACTAATTCACAAACGTTGTTTCTCCATAACATTTTCAAATACAATCTTTATTATTTTAAATTTCCCAAAACATCCCTGAGTGGGTTTGTCCCGTTACATTCTTTCCCTTTTGACATAGTTTTAATATTTCTAGGCTTTCCTCTAAATGTTCTAAATTGTGTTTATTTCCCAATAGTTGTTTTGCAATATTTGTTATTTCAAGTTTTTTCAGGGCTAATGATATTTTATATCTATTTATGTATTTCGTTCAAATTATATGTTTGACTAAGTCATACTTTTCACAGTTCTTGCATTTTATTTTGTATGTTCCAACTTTATCAGTTTTTAGAAAACTTTGATCTGATGTAAATTACTACTGATAGTTTTGTTAGTTTTGGATGTTACTGAGATGTACTTTTTGAATTTTTGCTACTTTTTGGTTCTGTTTTCAAATTTAAAAATAACAGTCTTTTCAATGGTTTTCCTTTTCTGTATTTGACTTTTTGTTGCCACTAGGATGCTTTCCTTGTAGTTTATTTGGTTTTCACTTTATTTTCTGTTTTATATACGAGGAATAACAACGTGACATCACAAACAGTGAATGGTATTATTATCATGCACTAGAATGCAAGGTCGCTCCGAAATAAATCTGATGAGCTGAGAAAAATCTTGGAAGAGAAAAGATTGAAAATTGCGTGTATACAAGAAGTTTCATTACCACAAATCGAAACTTACCAGCCGAAATTCAGTGGCTTCAAAATGTACCACGCATCGAGAGAAAACCGTAGTGGTGGAGGCTTAGTGACGCTGATCCATGAGTCACTGACTGTAGAGCGTATTGAGGGTGATATAACCCCCGAAATGGAAGTTGCAAAACTGAGGATTAGAATTAGCAATAATGAGGCTTTCACACTCTACAATGTGTATGTACCTGGGCAAGGACTACGGAAAGAAGACCTACTGAAATTGCTGCCGACGGAAGAGAAAACAGTAATTGTCAGTGACTTCAACAGCAAACATCACACTTGGAACAGTGGCTCATCAAATGGAAATGGAAAGATCCTCTATGAATGGCTGTTAGGAAGCAACCAAATTGAATAAAAATCACACAGCCATGTTCCAATCCGCCTCAACAGGTACACTCAGTACCCTGGATTTATCGATAGTCACTCCAGGTATGTGGGGGAAGGTTGTAAGCTGGCATGTGGGACAAGATCTTGGTAGCGACCACTTCCCGGTCTTCCTGGAACTCGACGCGGGAAACACTCAGATAAGGAATAACACCACAGTACACAGCAGGTATAAAATGAAGAAAGCGGACTGGGATTCCTTCAAAGATGAAACAACAAAAATTCCAACTCAAGACATAGCTACGTTGGAGGAAATAAAAAACAATTATCATTAACGCAGCCGACAAAAGTGTCCCAAAACAGTCAGGAAAAGCCAAGCACAAGTACATGAATAGCTGGTGGAACAACGAGCTTCAGGAGCTAAGAAGAGCGCGTAATAACGCTCGGAAAAAATGGAAGAAAACAAGAATAGCTGTAAACCGAAGTCAGTTCAACAAATGCAATGCCATGCTCCGCAAAGCTATTCTTGAGGCTAAGCGAGGGTCGTGGAGGGAGTTCGTCAGCTCCATGAACACAAACACCCCTTTGAGTACAGTATGGAAAAAGATCAGAGCAACAAATGGAGAATCCTCAAAAAGGATAAATGCAATTAGTCAACCAAACGGGAATCTCCTCCTGGACGATGGTTTAAAAGCGGAAGCCTTCAGCAAATTCCTCTCGGATAGGTCGGGTTGCAAGATTTCATGGCCAAAACAGTTAAGCCGGGATGAGCAATTCCTGTATTGCCGAATGGAACATCTCTATAGGTGCGCGGACCCCGATGACGTCCCTTTCACGCTGGCGGAGCTAACAGATAGTGTGGGAAAGCTTAAACGCTCAGCTCCAGGTTCGGACAACATCCACAACGAAATGTTGAGTAACTGTTCCCCCGAAATGTTGACGAAGATCTTGGACCTATTTAACGATATCTGGAAGACAGGCGAAATCCCTCAAAAATGAAAAACGGCCAGAGTTATTCCCTTATTAAAACCTGGAAAGGACGAATCGAAATTGGCCTCCTACAGACCCATCTCATTAACTTCTTGTTTTGGGAAATTAATGGAGTGCCTAGTCAACAAATGCTTGACTTGGAGGTTGGAGTCTCAAAACCTTTTGGACAAATATCAGTTTGGATTTCGGTCTCAACGAAGTACCACGGACGCCCTGCTATACTTCACAAATAAAGTTTACGAAGGCTTTGAATGCAAGAAGTCCACGGTTGCGGTCATGATTGACTTTGAAGCCGGGTTCGACAAAATACCACATGCCACAGTCATCCTACAGTGAATGAAAATTGGGATTAGGGGAAAATTATTGCAGTTCATCGTAAAATTTCTTGAAAACCGCCAAATAGAAACTGTAGTAAATGACACAAACTCTTCGAGCCACAGAATAGAGAATGGAATACCACAGGCTGGTATAATCTAATTTAAACATTTTATTTGCCTCCAGAAACGGTTGAGACTATAAAACAGGTTAATTACCTTCTGTCGCGTTTCTCTGAATCCATTGCGGGATTACTCGAGTTTCGACACCAATGGTGTCATCATCAGATCCAATATGATTAAGGTTAAAACTTCATTTATCAATGTATATTAATCTCATAAAATAATAAAAAATAACACATACATTGCACAAAAGTAATAAATAATTAACACATATTAAAATGAAATAACAATGAATGAAAAATAACATGCGGCCGTTACGAACCTGTACAGGAACGCTCCCACGGTAAAACTAATCAATGCCGGCTTGACCTTCGTTCAATTTTATTGATCTGATATAGCCAATTTCTCGTTCTATATGATTAATTCTATTAAACAAAATATTATTTGTATGTACTGATTTTTCATTTAGGACGCGATTGTAATCCTCCTTTATAGCTTTATATATCTCAAACCGTTCGAGAGTGTCTAGGCTTAGTGATTTCTTACATTTATGTAAGATGTCTAAATTATCCCCAATACTTTTTAAGTTATGGTCATGTAAGCTTAAATGTTCAGCAAATGTAGATTTTCCTACATTTGACTTGGAGCTTGGGATGTGTTCTTTATAACATAATTTGAACTAACGGTTTGTCCTATGTAGAACTGTGTGCAATCCGAACAATTAAGTCTATATACACCAGTACCGTCAAATATATCAGAAGATTTATTTTTGTTTGTAAACGTAAGTTTTTTTCTCAAGTTTATTATTCGCCTTTGAAGCCAAAATAATATTTTGCTTTTTTAATTGGTTTTTTAAAGTATGATGTAAAATTTCACCATATTCTATTGCAATATATTTTTTTTTACTTTTTCTTTGGACACATCAATATTTATTGGTCTATTTTGTTTTTTATTAATTATTCTATCTACTATGTGACATTTATATCCATTAGCTGTCGCTATGTGTTCAATAATGTCTATTTCATTTTTATAATCTTCCGTAGATAGGGCCAATGCCAACAATCTATGAATCATACAATTAAAAAATGCCATTTCATGTGAAATAGGGTGATAAGACGAGGCGTGAATAGCATGATCTGTGATTGTTGGTTTTCTGTAAATATTAAAGTTAATTTTATTATCCATTTTTGTTAAAGTTAAATCTAAAAATTAATTTTATTATTCATTTCCGTCTCTAATGTGAATTGCAAATTATTTGTAATAGTATTCATATATTTTTTAAGCATCTCCAATTGCCTGCAATTGCCATTATAAATCATTATTGTGTCATCCACGTATCGTCGGTAAAATAAAATTTTTTTATAATGTTTGTTTTTAGTTGATAATATTTCGTTTGTTTGGATGTGGTTTAAGTAAATTTCCGTCAGGATGCCCAATAATGGGGACCCCATCGCCAATCCATCCCGTTGTAAATAATATTTGTTATCGAAAGTAAAATAATTTTGTTCCAATATTACCTTTGTCAAATTGATTAGCTCATCGATTGTTTCATGGTTTAGTGTGGCTTTAGAGAGTAATAAACTTTTTGCTACTTCTAACATTTCACTAGTTGGTACGTTCGTGTATAAATTGACTATGTCGAATGAAGCTAGGGTATGTCTCGGTTCGATTGTAATTGTTTTTGTAAGCTCGACCAGTTCTAAACTGTTTTTCAAACTATAGTTCTTATTAAACATTATATGTTGTCTATAAATTTTTTCGAGTTTTTTGGCGATTTTATAAGAAGGTGCAGACATGAAATGCCTGCATGAACGCATTGAAAGCAGTAGCCAGTCGCAACTGGGGCGCTGACACATCAACGCTGAAAATGTTTTATCTTGCATTCATGAGGTCGAAGGCTGTTTACTGTTGTGAAGTTTGGGGTTCAGCTGCAAAAACCCACATAAACAAAATTCAGGCCATCCAATCAACGGCACTACGTCTTTTCCTGGGTTTTACAAGAACCACTGCGATAGCTGCTATGCAAGTTGACTTAGGTGTTGAGCCGATCAAAATGTAGATTAGAAGACAAATGTGGACAAAACTTTTGAAAGTCAATACATTACCAATAACTCACCCATTATACAACTTATGTGCCAATCAGATAAGCATTAAAAATTCGTTCAACTATCAAACGAACATACTGTCGACAACGTTATCGCATAATGTGCCGGAGCAAATTCCACCTGTGTACGATGAACCGCCACGTAGCTGGCTGGGAATAAAAGCAATCGTGGATCTTCCACACAAAGTCGGCAAAATGAGTCATCCAGATATACTTAGAGCAGAAACACTGGAGATGATTGACGAGCAGTATAAAAATCATACGAAGATCTTCACAGATGGATCAGTGGACATCGAAAGCGGGAAGTCAGGTGCAGGGTATTTCAACCAGAGTAATGGCAAATGGTACTATATTCCGGCTAGCGCACAGTCCAGTATGAACGCCGAATTATTGGCTATAAACGCGGCATTAACCTGCTGTCTTTCCATTGAGCAAAAGCTCATCTGTATCTTGACTGACTCCAAATCATCATTAGAAGCGCTGTCAAAATCTGGCACGAGTGCGTACTTCTTTCGTATTAATGAAATAAGGAAACTATTCCTCCAGCTACACAACGAAGGAAAAATGATCACCCTTCAATGGGTTCCATCCCACTGTGGAATCCCCGGAAATGAAATAGCAGATGGGATCGCAAGGGAAGCGTGCACAATGTATCCAACTAACCTAAAGAAGTTCTCCCTACTGCAGTGCAGAAGCTCGGGTGACCGACACTTCAGGAGCTCTTGGGAGGACAGTTGGAAATCAGCAACCACAGGTCGCAACTTATACCAAATACAACCTGTGCTGGCCAAGGAAGACATCTACAAGGGAGTCGCGCGTCCGATAGCTGCTTTTGCTGCGAGGGCACGTACTGGCCATATCGTTACTGGTACCCAAGAATATCTCTTTAGATTCAATCTCACGGATACGCCACAATGCTTATTGTGTGAAGACGGAGAGGAAAACCTTGAACATATACTTATAAAATGTCATTACCCGATTGCCGCAAGGGATATCTTAAGGATGGAAGTGTCGGGATGGCAGGAAATCATGAGCAATAAGAAGTACTGGGCTCTCGCTTCTATCATCTACCATGGACATCGGGCTATCGACTACAGTTGAAGTAAGAAGTAAGAAGCAAGTAATGGAAGTAATATACTCATTAGCATATATAATACTTCTTTTTATTTAAATTGTCTTTTTCCTGTCTTCATTACTCATTGATATTCTATAAATTTTGTCTAAAGCTGTTTTTTTTGTGAAAATAGATGGATTACATTATTAGTAATTACTGAATCAGTTAGGGTAGGTTTTCTGTACATTTTTAATTAATGTAGTTTCTATTTCTAATACTTTTTAGGTCAAGAAAGTTCATTGTAGCTTCCTTTTCAAATTCGTGGTTGAAGAGAAGATTTTGTGGTGTGAGTTGAATGTGCAACATATATACCACTCAATTTTTGTTTTTCTGATTAAATTCCTAGCTATTAAGGTGTCCTAACATAAAATATAATGTTGTGACTCTTTTTAACCTTATCTAATATCAATTTTTCATTGGTCTGCAAAAATATTTCAGACAAAATTTCTGATAATGGCTTCCCAGAACTAATCCATCTGTTTAAGAATAGTCTCTATTAGTAAAATGAAAATAATTTTTTCACATATTGTTTATGTAAGTGTATTGTTTGTTCATGTCTTCCTTTTAATTTATTTCCTATGATGTTAATAACTTCAGATACATTGTTGTATATGTTATTTACGTTAAATGATATTAGTATCATTCTTATAACAGACATTCTGAAAACTGTTTGTATTCTAAATCATATTTAAAACTGTATCATAGTGTATATTATCTCTAATAATAAATAGAAATGGAATTCAGTATAAATAAATTAGATTTCTGGGCCTAACATTCAACAGGCAAATAAAAGACGTAGATTTTAATCATCAGTGACTACAGTGAGATGCATCTCCCATGGTAGCTGGGGAGACATCCTGCTGCACTTAGACACAGTCATGATACTTTTGAAAACGGATTTCAGGTGTGCAGTATACTCTTTGTCTAGGGAAGCATGCCTGAAGCAACTAGACATATTGCATAACACAGGAATCCATATACCATTGGAACTTCTCGTACTATTTGTTGTGCTGCAGGAATGATATGACTATAAGTTAGATGCTGTCAGTTGGTACCGCATTATGTTTCAAATATTGGCTTGAATTATGCCTACAAAAATCACATGAAACACAAATCATTCATTTAGAACAGATGGGCACATGTGTATACCTGTAATTGCTCATGTGATTGCCTGGTGTTCAAACACATGAATCATTCAGCCAGTCTAACATTCCAACTGAGAATGTGTATCTGATTTTTCATCTGATGTACCAGCACCCTGGCTGCTCAAAAAACCAGACTGTCAATTGGATGTAGCCACTGTAAGAAAGTCAGCAGTTCATCTTCCTATATTGGATATTCAATTCCATTCAAGATTGTAGACAACCAAGATCATATCACATTGTACACTGATGGGTTGAAGACAGAAAAAGCGAGTGGGGACAGCACATTTATGGTTCAGGGTGGCTTATACTCATGGGCATTGCCAAGGGCAGCAAGTTATAGTTATATGCCATTTGTAGGCTCTTTGGTACTGTGACACTATGATCCAAAACTATTTGTAATCTGCACAGATTCTTCAGGTTTATATTTGCTTTGGACAAAGCTAGCAGAGATGATCTGTTACTAAAACAAATAGTATGTTGTTTGGTTGTGTTTTGGGTATACCTACCCAAAAGATCGCAAACTCAATACCGCAGAATAATACAAAATATACAAACACAACCAAACAACATACACAATGACTATTTACAATTTAAATCAAACACACTATTCAACACAATAATACACAACGCATACAATTCAGAATCCTGCGCCAACCCCCTTCCATCTCCACACCCCCACACACAACCAGTCACCTAAAAAAAACCGTTACAAATTACCGACTACTTGACACATTCTGTATTCAAACCTCACTGAAGAAGGAGAATACAACTCCGAAACGGCGTTTGAGGGAATATCAACAAGTAAGTTTCACAAGTGAAAGTACCATTAAATAATAATTAGAAAATAATAAGACTATAAAAAATATAAACCAAATAGCCAGTGGTGTGGCATGGGTACATAACACGTGTTGCCAGTTGTGATATGCCTAAAATTTAATCTAAAAATTAATTTAAAAATTTTTTCTTGTACCAAGTGTACTTTTTAGAGCATTTTATATCATTCGCTGGGAGAAGAAGAGGGTTCCAGTTCAACAGGATCTGACTCTCATTATACTTACACAGAATAAATCAGAACACAAATAATCGAATTAAAAATAATAAAGACAGACAGAGAAACACATGACTAAATGAACAAAACAAAAATAAGTAGGTAGTATCTGCTGCACATCAGTTCCGAAAATGAACGGCAACACATTGGGTGGACAAATGTGTCCTCCCCTCCATTGTTTGTACAGTGACAACTACTACGAGGTCAATGACCATTGGCAGTAAAACATTGCTGATGTCTGAGCCAGCAGCAGATATCACAATATCTGTGATATAATTAATATTGTTTTCTCTTATTTCCAGTACTGTTGCCGCCAACAACATCGGTTACATGGATGCAATGGTACTGTAAATAGCCCAATAATTTTTACAGATAAATAAAAGGTCTGAGTACAGATATTTACACGCAAGGTCCGGCTTAAATTACAATGTACAGTACAATGACATTACAGTTATTTTTAATTAAGAAGTTACTGAAGCGTTGAGAAATATAAAAATAGGAAGATCCAAACATTAGTACAAAGTAATAAGAGAAACGTTCCTGGATGGAGGCCTAAATGTGGAATTCGCAAAGAGCATTTTTAATGAAGTGCATCAGAACGAAAGAGACTGAAACAGCACAGTTACTTTAATACAGAGAAAAGGAGAAAACCATGATTTTTAAAATACCAACCAGTTACTTAAATTTTTATTGCAGATTTAATAAAGAACATAACGGAAGCATGAACTTATAGAATGTTATAGAAGCAATAATGAACTAATTAGAAGAACAAAGAGTTTGAAGGGACCATGGACCATGTTATGAAATATATCCAAACTCATGAGGCTCAAATCATAATACACACATCATCGAGTGAAATATTTGGTTAGAATATTAACAAAGAAAGGATTTGTAATGCCAACACTTGTCAGTCTATTGTGGAGGGTTGGTTTTGGAAAGATGAACAATATTATGAATAATAACAAACTGCCATTTTACTTTTACCTCAGAACCTAGTAACAATGATGATACAGGTTATGAAAGCACTTGTAAATTATTAAACTGCCATTGTGTTTTTAACAGAGAAAGAATATCAGGGTGTAACATCTCCAGTATTCATGAATAATAAGTAAGTACTGGTTCAGTGAATGTGAGAATTACCAAAAAATTGTGGACTCCATAGAGAAGCATGGAAAAGGTTATAGTAGTAGAAACAAGGATAGACAGAAAGACAATTAAATGGGTATACAAGTAAACTAAAATAGTTGTAGAATTACGGACATAATGGAGATGAACAGTATATTTAGCTAAACAAGAAGATACTGAGTGGTCTAGAATGCTGCTAGATGGGAGACCAAGAGATAAAGCAACGATAAGTAAGATGGAGAAAAGATCTAGTTAAGTACTGGGTACTGTGGTACAGTGAACTGGATTAGTATTTAGGAAATAAATCACTGGAGAATAACTGTGGACGAATTCACTCAGCAGTGAGCAGATAAAGTACTAATTATTAAGATAATGATATATTCATGTGTGTGTGTGTGTGTGTGTGTGTGTGTGTGTGTGTGTGTGTGTGTGTGTGTGTGTGTGTGTGTGTGTGTGTGTGTGTGTGTGTGTGTGTGTGTGTGTGTGTGTGTGTGTGTGTGTGTGTGTGTGTGTGTGTGTGTGTGTGTGTGTGTGATACTAGTCGAGAATTCAGGCAGTATTTGCTTAATTAAGACCAGGTTTCAGGACCCAGATCTGTGTTTGACATCACTGGTATCCTGAGCATAGTGCACACATGATGTACTCTTCCAAATACAGTCGACTCCCTCTAATCCGGACACCTCGGGACCCGATCCCTGTCCGGATTAAAAAATTTCCGGACCATCCGGCGGTTTTTTACTTATGTAAATTACAACCTGTAATAGCGTATCTATATTTATAAATCACATTTTAAGACAATTTTCAAGTGTACGGAACACAATTTTAGGTTCATAAAATTGTCCCAAACGAATAAACTTAAACCTAAAACTAATGAAAAACTTGGCTTTGCAATATTAAAAGAAATCTGTTATTTTCTTCTGCTTCTTTACTTCAACTGTTTTCTTGAAGGCATAATCACGCCACTTCCTTAGAAACATAACATCCACAGCTGATGCGCCAGGCTGTTGTTCGACGTAGGTAGTTGCCAGTTCCAGTGCTGCCCTACCCTCTGCATGAGTCAAAATTCCCACGCCATTTCCCGCTTCACTATCACCTTTGTCGTCGTCTTCTTCTTTTTCTTCCTCTTGACGAAGGACTACATCGACGATTTCGTCATCATTCAGGATTTCATTAGCCAGTTCATCATCAGCTCGCGAAATCCATTCCACAACGTCATTCTCATTAATACTAGCAGAATCAGGCAGCCGTTGTAAATCCTTTAAAATTGAGTGGTTGTCATCAGGTTCAGTTGCATGAATATTTAACCCTATTGTATTTGGGTTGTCTTCTTGTCTCTTCTCAACGAGAGTTTCAACATCTGGCCACAATTTTCTCCAGGATTTGGTAAACGTAGATGATGGGATTTCATCATACGATTTAGCAGCGATATAAATGACGTCCTTAATGTTAATTGTCTTGAGCGTCTGGATGAGACCTGCATTGTCATTACCATCCATCTTATCCAAAATTTCTGAAAGAAGCTTCCTCCGGTATTTTCTCTTAAAGCATTCGATTACACCCTGGTCCATGGGCTGTGCGATACTTGTTACATTTGGAGGCATATATAAAAGCTTGATGTCACTGTAACTATCACATTCGAGACCTTCCTCTGGATGCGTAGGGGCATTATCAAGCACAAGAACTGCTTTTACTGGCAATTTCAAGGATGTCAAATGTTCTTTTACAGACGGAACAAATTGAGCCACGAACCACTCCTTAAACAAATAAGAATCCATCCAGGCAGACTTTTGTGACCTGTAATACACTGGAAGGGAAGACATGTTTAAGTTTTTGAATACTCTGGGTTTGGCCGACTTTCCAATCACAAATAGCGGCATCTTGTGTGTCCCAGTTGCGTTTGAGCATAGTGCAACAGTGATCCTTTCTTTATTTACTTTAAAGCCCGAAGCAGACTTTTCTTGAGGAGTGGCAAAGGTTTTATTAGGCAAAAGTTTATAGTTAAGCCCGGTCTCATCGATATTGTACACTTGTTCTGGGGTTAGTTTTTCACGCTCAATGATACGCTTCAATTTTTCAGAAAAATCATTAGCTGCCGGTTGGTCTGCTGAAAGCTTCTCCCCGCAAACTCCAAGGAAATGCACTCCATGCCGTTTTTTCCATCTCGTTAGCCACCCATCGCTTGCCGAGAAGTTTCCTTTTTCCCCAAGTTTTGAATGAAGAATGACGGCTTTTTCTTTCAAAATCGGCCCATTTATAGGAGTCCCTCTTCTATGTTCCTGCATGAACCACAACCATAATGCGTCATCAACAAGTTCATGGTGTGGTTTTTTCAAGGTAGATCGAGTAGAAAGGACGGATTCGACTTCAATTTGCATACAAAAATCCTCGATCGATTTTCTGTTTTTCCGCCAATCATAAACTCTGCTTTTCCCTACATTAAACTCCGTACAAATACTTTGCACTGATTCACCCTTATCTAAACGTTGTAAAATATTAAGTCTGTCTTGCATTTTAACCGTATTATGCTTCCGTTTTTCACTCATTTTTGAGAATTTTACTGTCAAATAATCAGAGTTACTGAAACTACAATTTCACCTAACAAATAAACTCACTTATAATAACATATGTAACTCACATTGAAAATTATTAAAACACACAACAATATCAGTAGTAATTAGTAAAAACAGCTACAGTACACTGTATGACGATCCGGAGCAAACGCAATCGTAAGCCGAACTGAGGATCTTTGTTTACATGTAGGCCGGAAATAAACAGACACGCTCAATCCTGTCGTTTTCGGCCGTGAGAAACCCGGTGCGCGCTGATGACTCATTTCCAAGAAGTAGTCCGGACCATCCGGCGTCCGAACCATCGGAGTCCGAACGAGAGGGAGTCGACTGTAAATGATAAGTCATTTGAGGTGTTTCTCTCCATATTTCCACTATATCCCAAATTGGTAACTGGTAACTGCTAAGCCTGTAATTCTAATGTCTTGCCTTAATTTAATAAAACATACGTTATGCAAAAGTGTTTTTCACAGTATCATAGACGGTGCACACACCACATAACTTACATTTGAAGACAACTAAAAATTTTAAAGAACATTAATTATTTATATAGAAAAGTATGTTTCAACAATAGAAAAAGGAGACTTATGTAAACTAATTGATCTTGTAAGAATGAATATTAAACTGGATTTATCATTGTATAAAGTAGCAGATTGTCCACATACTTCATTTTTTAATGTGATAATAAATTTCATATGTTAATCAACCAGATTTAAAATCAGTAGATTAGTTGATACCTGGATGTATGCATATAACCCAACTTGAGTTTTCCTGGTTAATCATGTTCAAACTATTGGATCACTCAGTACTTTTGTTGTTGTAATTTCATTTCATATGTCTGAGCACTGTGATAGATACATGATTTTTGAGATATTTTTAATATGGAAGTTGTATGTATCTAAGAGTATAGTGAACTTGTAAGTTAATAGTGTGTCAACTTGTCATCATTATATACCGGGTGGGAATCTGATATAGCTTTGGTCGGACTGACTATTGAACACTGTCCAGGAAAGATACTTCAAGACCCAGTGAATTTCTTATTACATGATACATGTTGAATTGCAGGATGTAGTATGACTCAGAAAGATTATGATTGACTTCTTTGCCAAGTTACTTCTGAAAGACATTCTAGGAAGGATATTTCAATATTTACTTTCCAAGAAGAATTTTACTTCAATAATTGTTAACATGTTCTTAATTTCTAGTAAGAATATATTTATTTTACATTTTGGACTTTGTTTGACATGTACGAGTAGTAATAATAATAATATCTACAAATTTTTCTGATGTGGAACACTAATGTTTTAGATAAAAATTATAAAAACTTTTTACTTTGTCTAAGCCAGCTATTGCCATTGTGAGCTTCATCAGAGTTCAGATATATTTTTATGCACAGTGCTTAATAAAATTATACTTTTTAATGGGTAAAATGAGAATGGTGATGTCAAATTCAGAAATATGAAACTGAAATTGAATGACAATTTTTGGAGTACACATATATCAAAAACTGTAACTGTCAATAAGTTACACAGTTTTGTATATCTTAATATGTACTTATGAAATATATTTATGAATGTTTACAATAACAAAAATATCCTTGCTTCAAATTAAGTATGTATTGTAATCACTAAATAAAATGTGTGTGTGTTTTGCTGTTTGAATGGATTAAGGATCCTGTAGTATTGACACCCTTGGAAAAAATGGTTTAAACATTTCTATAATCTCTCCAATCTAACCATACAAGACACGAACACGAGGTGGGAGCCTACCAAATGTTATAACTATTCTATGCTATAGCTATGCTATTCTTTCCACAATTATCAAAAATCCATTATCTTTCTTTTTTAATACAGAGGAAGAAAGAACTATAGATGATAGAAGGTATCATTACAGTACTATATATACTTCATTTCAAAATACCTAACAAAAATTAATTATAATATTTAAACACTACAATTAAGATAAATCTGATTAAATGTTTAACATCCCTTTTAATAAAAACTGTTTCAGGGTTTACTTGGACAAGATGTGTCTGAAAACAGTATAGTGGATGACAACGTTGTAACTGACACCCAAAACACAATTTCAGGAGATGAATCAAAAATAGAATCTGCAGCAGAAACTCTATCTGATAATGCAGAGAACAAACAAATACTGTCAGAAGACCAAACAAAAGTAGAGTCTGAAGGAGAATCTACAGCTGCAGACAACTTATCCCACAATTCAAATGACATTATGACAGTTTTGAATCAAATAGTTGCTCCAGTTGCTAAAACTGTTGATACAATGCAAAACAGTCTAGATGAAAACAAAGGTGATATCACAGAAGCTGTAATCATGGACATAATTTCTAACCTGACAGTAGGACTAATAGAAAGCATAACAGTTGCTCTTGGTAAGATTGAATCTTTAACTTTGAATGAAACAAATCAAATGACTGCACTTTCTGCTATTGGATCAGCATTGCAACAGATTGTACAAGAGAATAGTGGAATGGATCTCAGCAGTGCTGTAAGGAATGCTATTACATCTGCAATTAGCACAGGTATAGCTGCTGGTTCTGACACTATGAATGTATTGAACTCTGCAAGTGAAATCACTGAATCTGCAGGAGATTTAGCTACAAGCTTGGCAGACGACGCCAATCATACTATCCAAGAAACTCTTGAAGATATTATGGAGGATTTGGATGACAGTTTGGATAAAGTAAAAAACTTAACTAGTAATGCTGGAGAAAACATTGGTGAGGTTGTGGAAGAAATGAGTGAGGGTATTGAAAATGCTACTTCTGCTCTCACTAGTGCTGTAGAGGCAAGTGTGGATTCTGTAGAAGAAGCAGCAGTTAAGATAGAATCTGCGGTGGAGACTTTAAGTAATGCCACAACGGACACTTCATCATCTGGTCCTACACACCTTCATCCAGCTCTTGCCCAGCTAAAAACAAATGTGATAAATCATTTTCAAAAGCTTCTTCTTGAGAGATTAGGATAATCGTACACCATTTCAATAAAATAGATGGTTTCTGATTTCAATAAAATCATAATAAACAATGACATATAACACTGCACACAATAACTGCAGATTTTAAAATTAAGCAATTTATAGTTTATAAATAAATAAAAAAATCTACAATAATGTAAGCTAGAAAGTGTTAATTTACAACTGATTTTATTTAACTATATAATTTTATTGTTAATCATAATATAAAACTATTTTTGAATGAACAGTTTTTGCCTGAAATTGTTACCAAGAGGATTAACAATATCTAAAGTATAATTTTTACCATCATAAAAACAAGTGAAATTAAATATTTTCAGATTTAGTATTATATTTTTAAAAAATTAATTTGTTTTTTCTTTTGTTTAATTACCAATATGATCAGATTGAATAAAGAAGCTTTGTGGCTTAACACATAACTATTGAGTTGAGGTATAGATGATAAGATGTTTGAGATTCATTGTGGTTGTACCTATACATAAGTGGAGGCTTGCATCTCAAGAAAGCAGCTCTGGCGCCAGTCATATACATACAAATACACATCTCAATATTTGTTACTACAGAGATAATAAAAGATGCATGTATAAGTGCAAGTTAAAGTAACACGGGGGGGGGGGGCAAAAATATGTTTTCTAGTTAAGAGTACAAACTAATTAATAATACTTTCTGAGAAGATTAAAATTCTTATAGACTGTGCTGTTGTGTCTACCAGAAATTCAATTTGGTATATCAATTGTAGATGGTCTGCTGTATGGGGCGGGGAGAGTTAAAAGTTAAAAGAACAAAGGGGGCAGTTAAAACACATCTTCAAGTCTAAATCATTCAGAACACTAAATAATCATTAAAAAAAGATGAAATCTTAAAGAATATTTAAAAGTAATGTGTTCCGAGTCATTAATATAATAGTTGTATTTATTTAAAAGTACTAGTAGACCATAATATGATAAAATTATTAAACTATGACAAAATTAATAAATCAATGAATACACAAACACAATGAATACCTCTCTCAATCAAGTTCTGTATTAGTACATATACAGAGCATGGCAGATAATAATCAAGAGAAATTAATATTAGATAGGAGATAAGATTGCCATTATCTTCATATACTTGTTTGTGGATTTTAGTTTAATGTTTTCAAGTCATGATCTTCTTAATAGTAACTCTGAAAGTTCTGTTTTATGATATTCATACTTGTCACACATGTAAATTGACATGGATTATGCATAATTACGGGCTGTTAACACTTTATTTCACATTATTTATTTAGTTCATATTTCAGATCCAGTTCATCTGGTAAACTAGTAAGACCCCTGAGCTGCAAAACACACTAGTTTGAACAGGTTTTTTAGTTAATTTATAACTATAATGCCTAAATGACAAATAATTTAGTCCTGGCTTTTAAGTTTATGTATGTTTCCATAGATATATATAGGCATATATCTGGTATGCATATCTAGTACTTTTCACAAATATACATAACTGATAACAATGTTTACAAACTTTTGAAGGTTTTCCAAAATTTGTAAGGAGTGTTGGGAGATTCTGTCAACTTATTAAAGTTTTTAAATAACATGTCATAATTTTATTGTCAACATGTTTTGTTATGTTTCGTCCCGTAGGACCCTTAAATGTTAGGAAGAATGATGCTTGTGGTGCTATTGCCAGGATGCAGAATTATGACGATAGTGGACTGTATTTAATACATTTATTAAACTTTGTAGTACACTTAAATCAGAGTGCTAAGGTTGGCTATGTCTGAAGACATTTAAATTTTGAATGAACCGAGTCGTTTAAAAAAGCTACATGGCAAATGAGGCGCAAATGTGCGACACTCCAACTACATTAAAAAATGTTAAGGCCTAAGGCCTAGATAATTGTCGTATGAATTGAGGCGCGAGTACGCGGTACTCAAGCTACATGAAACCAAGAATTAGCAATGTATTGCTAATGTATATTGTAGTATACAATATACTGTTGTAGGGCTTAAAACCTACATGAATTGTCGCGACAAAAAGAAAAAATGAAAGACAGAACAAGGAAGCAAACGTTCTGACGTCTGCCGCCCGCCAACGCTCGGTGAACTGTGTCGATGTATAAACATGATAAGCGCAATTTCAGAAAGTACAGATTAGCCAACCTTTGAATGTGAAAATTACCACATTACTGTCCATAACTGCCCGCAAAAAATCAAAAGATTTTTTAATACATGTTAATAACTTATTGTACGAAAACACAGTGTGTTCTTAATAATAGAAGTCAACCTCAATAAATTGTATTGAACCTTGAGACTGAAATGTTAGATAACAGTTATGACATTAACTGTTTAGAGATAAACTTGAGTGATGATGATAAGAGTTGAGCAGGCCAGAGTTGGCTTGCAAACTGATTTACACATGAGTATAAATGCAAAAATTAGCAATGTATTGCTAATATATATTGTATGTATACAATATAAAACAATATAAGACATGAAAAATACATAGTTTGACAATGTTTAATGATGAATAATCGGTGACTCATCACATGATGGGCCCGAACAAATTGTAACATTTATGCAAGTCATAATGGTTAGCTTGAACCAGTCAAGCTGGTTGACCTATACAATAGTATTGAGTGTAAAATGAACAAACAAAATTATTATAAAATTATACATGTAAAGACATAGATTTAGGATGACGCTTTATAGTTGAACGATGCATGCTATACCTGAAGTTTCAGGAATGTACAATAAATTGTTATGTGAAAACAAATTATACATAGTTGAATGATTGCAAGCACGAAGTGTAATGACATGTATGTCATAATTAAAGCATGACTAATAATTGTGCAATACGTGATCACAAAATACAAAATACACAATATAAAAATATAGGCGTGGCGTATGGTTATAGACAGTAGATGCGGATAAAACAATGTGTTTTACATAGATACAAGTTATACACAATAAATACAATAGAAATCGGTTTAGATAATTACAAATACATGAATACAAGGCACAATAGCATAAGTGACAAGTAAAACAAATGTGTTTATACAAAATGTAATACATGTGTTGAACAATTGCGAGTAATAAATTCATAGAGTAACAAAATATCACACATATTGACAAAAATGTGCAAGAAAATGCATACATGGTTTGTATAGCTGCAGACCATGCGAATATTATATAACAAAATTTTTACATAAGAACAATACCACCAATGATATGACACATAACCCATTACCAATATCAAAATGTAAGCATGTAGGACATAGTATGTCTCACAAATTATTAATATATAAATACAAAAATAGTAAAGTATACCACCATAACAATATGATAATCATAGATATAATAACATAGTGCATGGTTGTAAAATTACAAGTACATGCGAATTTAGTATGAAAACACGCAATGATGCAAATTAACATAAAAATGTTGTGATGATACATACCACCAATTAATTTGACCAAATTGTCAGACAATAAGGTAATGAAAGCCAGTGGCCAAGTGAAATATAGCATTGTGCTACGTAATTATATTGACCTTGTGTCTAAGCCTCGTCCCGCGCTGGCAACAAACATAGCTTGTGAACTGGTCTGCGAAAAATACCAGTAGGCGTGCGAATGTCTACTACTCTAATTAAGTTGTCTGGGCCGGGAAATGTGGCGGTAATTACACCAAATTTCCACGCTAATGGAGGTAAGTTATCCTCAATCAGTAAAACCAGGTCACCAATGGAAACGTTTGTGACCCCTCTTTCCTTTCGTCTTTTATGAGTATAAAACAACTCATTTCATTTTAATATTTTTTTTTTGAAAGAGAAGCCACAAGTCAATTAGGACTAGGCGGGAGCCTAGAGAAGAAAAATTGTGCCGGGTCCAGTATGACGGGACTTGCAATGAAACTCAGCTGTAATGTAACAATAACAAGTTTATTGTATGCCTAGAATTCATACATGCAGGCCAACTCTATGACATAATTATCCCCCCATGAATCATAAATATCACGAACAATTTAAGCCCTGCTTTAACAATATTAGAGAAAATCAACAGGTGTATAGCATAACGAGTGTGTATAAATTCAGTGAATACATATATATAAAAATATAACAGCATAACAAGTGTGTATAAATTCAGTGAATACATATATATAAAAATATAACAGCATAACAAGTGTGTATAAACTCAGTGAATATATATATATATATAAATATAAAGTTCTCCCCCATCTTGTGGCTAGCTAGACACGGACAAACATAACAACACACACAGAAACATAAGGCACATAGACTCACAATTACATTAATTCTAACACGAATGCCCCTGGAATGCACCCGCCTAGCAGGCAGTGTAACTACAATACTCAGAACCCAGCAGTGATAAAATGTACGCCCATCAACAACCCGTTTTTGCAGAATTACATAAAAGCCAAAACCCTAGAAGGATGATGAAAACTCATAACGCATAAATAAAACCGGACCGCCCATTTGCATAGCATTCCACTGATCAAAAACCCATCATGAGTGTATGAACCTTAAGTTCCTTCCACAGCATTAAATAAAAATTTACAGAACTACATCACCAGATTTCAAACGGTTACTTTACTTCACAAATTCCGGAGGATTTAAAAATCAATATGTACTTTAACAATCAGAAATTAATCACTCGAGGCTTTACAATTTCAGAAAAATTTAGACAATGTATGTTTTACAAAAAATAATGAGTATATGTTTTATAGTTAAAGAAAATTAAACAGCAGATACTACAAGTGAAAGTTAATCAATATGTGTTGGCCAGTTAAGAAAAACAATCAGTATAGCCCTTTTGTAAGGAGCAAAATCAACTAATATATGTCCCGAAGAAAAAACAAATTATTTTCTATTAACCCCGAATGGCTATATAAATATAATTAACCCTCCGGTGGGCGCGCCCGCGGCAGAAAGCCGCAAATTTTAGTTTCTGAACTGTCTCCTAGGTACCGGTAGTGTTTATTGTCTGTGCTGCCTAGTATGCAATTTTCATGATAGATGGCAGTATTTCCGACATGCGGATAAATCATGTGCATAACGCTTCAGTAGCTGTTGTGCTTTGAAAAGAGAGTGACGTGTTTGCGGCTATTTTGCCGCCTGCGCGCCCAGTCATGTAAGTGTTAATTTTTTTTAGTTTTGTGATGTTTTTTTTTTATTTTTCATGCTTATTTTGACCATTACCATAGAATCAAACGTCTTCTTAGAGCTTGGTTAGGTTTTGTTTTGAATCTTTTGGTTTTCGCCTATTCTATATACCGGTGCCTGTTTTTCCTATGTTATATGAGTTTGTGTTTACGTTCAGGTCTCGTCAATTTGTGCGCCCTGAAGACTTTGAGAAAGTACTCATGGAATTATCAGAATTGTCGGAAGGAGAAAATGAAGAGGATGAGTCAGATGACCCAGATATGGAGGATGAAATGATACAAGCTGACAACCACAGCAGTGACTCAGAGCAATCAGCGGATGCCGATCAACTAACTGTGCCAGAAGTCGCTGACGATGATTACCATTTTTACATCGGGAAAGATGGAGATACGCTTTGGATGAGTAACCCTCTATCTTCAACTAAACAGAAGGCCAAAAATATTATGAAAATAATGCCAGGTCCAAAAATAAATGCTACAACTGTGCAGAAAGAAGTAGACACGTTTCACCTGTTCATTACTGATGCCATGATAGAGGGATTGTAACTCACACTAACAGATACATTCAGAAAAAAAGAAATGATGTCAATTATGGTAGAGATAGAGACTGTAGAGAAACTACAAAAGTGGAGGTCAAGGCTCTCTTTGGTGCGTTATACTTGATAGGCATAAAAAAGGGATCACATACAAATTGTGCTGAACTGTGGAATTCCGATGGCACAGGAATGATAATTTTACGCGGGCTCTTCAGTTATAAGTGTTTCCGATTTCTGCTTCGAGCCCTTAGGTTCGACAATTTAGATACACGGAACGAGCGAAGAGCTATGGACAAACTTGCACCTATTCGTGATTTTCACCAAAATTTTGTGAATAACTGTTTGACTCACTACAATGCCAGCGAGTTTGTGACTATTGACGAGATGCTACATGCTTTTAGGGGGCGATGTGGCTTCATACAATATATACCAAACAAACCAGCCAAGTATGGACTGAAAATATACGCACTCTGTGACGCAAAAACTTTTTATACCCTCAACTTAGAAATATATTGTGGCAAGCAGATGCCTGGTCCCTATCTCAAATCGAACAAACCAGATGACATTGTGAAAAGACTGGTTGAACCAATAAAGGGTTCCAAACGAAATATCACAACTGACAACTACTATACAAGCTACACTCTGGCTAAAGATCTTCTTGAGAAGGGGCTGACCTTACTCGGAACTATGAAAAAAAATAAAAGAGAAATACCACCAGAATTCCAAGCCAACAAAACAAGAGAAATCAAGTCGACGCTCTCTGGTTTTCAGTATGATTTCTGTTTGTCTTCTTCGGCGCCTAAAAAAAGTAAGGCGGTGATATTTCTCTCATCGATGCATGATACAAATGAGATAGACGAAGCAACCAGCAAATCCACAATAAACCTGGATTACAATGCCACAAAGGGAGGAGTTGATACGGTTGACCAGATGTGCGCATCCTACACAACTTCTAGAATAAGTAGAAGATGGCCTCTCGTGCTGTTTTATCGGCATCTTGATATCACGGGAATCAACGCCAACATAATTTTCAAATACAACAATCCTGATAACCGAGAAAGAAGAAGACTGTTTTTGAAGAATCTGGCACTTAGCCTTATGGAAACTCATCTGGAAGAACGATCTAGACTACGTAACCTACCAAAAGATATCACAGCATTTTTAGCTAAATATAAAAAAGAGGAGGAGGTTCAAGAAGCACCAAAACCAGGAATCTGTCATATTTGCGGACGGCATAAGAATAACAGATCAAAAATTGTGTGCCAGAGATGCAGAAATAATGTCTGTAAGAGGCATTCGCGTCAAGAGACAACATGTGTCAGGTGCGACGGCGACCAGGGCCAAGATATGGAAGTCGATGTCTAAGCATTATGTTTTTGTGTTTAATAATGTATTTTTGTATTTAATAATAATGTTTTATATTAATAATAATAAATAAAAGTTAAAACACCTTAACCAATCTATTTACTTCTCATACTACCTTGTCTTAGAGTAAAAAAGTGCAATTTACAATTGCGGTAAAAAAGCCGCAGTGCGCCCACTATTGAGTGCGAATTTTGCGCGCCCACCGGAGGGTTAAAATGAAAAATACAATAAGGCGGTTGTGCCCTAGCAGCTGTGGCAGCGCGCCAGCATGCGGTTGACAAAGTTTGACAGGCCTCCAACCTGCCTGAGGTTGCACCAACATGTGTCAGAGAAAAACTAAGTCCCCTTTTAAACCCCAGAAAACGGCCCAAAAAAAAACACAGGAAACCCCCCCAGCCCTTAAATGTTAAACGCAAAGTGAAGTTAATATTTATTCACTCCTGTTCCAGCCGGAACAGAGCTACTAACCTGTTCTATAAATTTTGTAAAGAGTTAAATGCTAATGAGATGCAAACTGTAAAATGTCCAAGTGAAAAAAAAATCTGGCACGCTCCCGCATTGCAGCACACAATTACAAGCAGTGCACATAGTGTTATGTAAATCAGTTATAAAAAAGGTGTTCTTGAATTTAACTTATAATGTTCAGAGTTATGATCAGCTGCTCCCCTTTCTAGCAGACAGTCTGGACATGTGGTCACATGGCTTCAAAGATATATATGTAAACAGGCGCACTGCCGGCCCGGCCCCCAAAAGGAAAATAAAAGTGTGAATATCACCTTAGTACCGCTGGCAAGTGCTACATCGAGAACGAGTCACCAGCTCCCTCTTCGGACAGGATCTTGTTTAATGGTCCATGACTGATGCAGGTGTACGGCAATCAGCAAGGCCAAATCTCCGGCTTAATTCAAGAACCCGGGAGTCGTTTAAGTTTCAGCAAGCCATGAAGACGGATACAAACTACGCCGTAATTGTTCGAAGAGAGAGACGGACCGTTGTATCTCGCAGAGGCAGTGAGTCGTCTGCCGTTAGCAGCAGAGGAAATGCTCCCCTTTTCTACGAGTTGCGCGCGCAACCGTCCACGCCGGACAAAGGTCGCTTGCATTCGCTCTATTTTACAATTAGACAAAAACTTTTCTAAAACTTTTTCAACGGCCGGATTTACACCGGCATACCCCCACCCCGAAAGGGCAACCCGGTTGCCCCACTCTGAAACTCGGGAAAGTACCCTGCAGTGTACCCCCAACTTAAATACTCCGGTGGACATCATGGGTAAGGTGGCCCGGCGGCACTTGCTCCCAGGAGAACAGAGGCTCAGAAGGGAAAACGAAAGAGATGAAAAAAGACGTGTAGTATGTAAGTGTATATGTGCGGCCCGCTGACCTGATCAGGGCCAGCCCACCGCAAAGAGGGACAGAGAAGAAAGACGAAAGAAAGTTCGGGAGCTCCCTGAGTTCCGACCTCCTGAGGCTTGTCCACCCAAGCCAGAACACGATAGCCACCTAAACAGGGCATCTGCCCCATATACCTACGGGGTAATTCTGTAATACTACCCCCCCCATTTTACACAATACCATTACTGCGCGGGCCAAGGGGAAAAGGGGCGATGACAGTCTCCATGATGCGGTGGTCCCCACTGGGGACCTGACGGAAAACCATGTCAACTGTGACTATGGCACCTATCCAATATATATATGAGTTTTACATGTGTGCTCCAAGGGCATGCCTGGACAGCAAGGGGGAAGAGGAGCACAACAGACCCCTGCCCCCTTACTGCTCCACTTCTCTCGCTAACTCCTTTTTTTTTTTTTTTTTTTTTCTCTGGATAAGGTTAGGAAAATCGGAAGGTGGATGGTCAAGGATGATTAAACGGTCATGGGCTGGGACTGAAGGTAAGGACATGGCTCCCTCCGGGCATAAGGACAATCGGAGAAAACCAAGGCTCGCGCAGGCAGGGGCGCATCCCTGAAGTAGACGAACTACTTCGTCTACCCTAAGGTAGACGGGCTACCTTAACATTCTCAATACCGCCCCCGGAGCACACCCTCTCAAAACCGACAACATCCCCACTCGCACAGAGACCGCCACCGTTCCCCCCCTTGTCTCAGCCCGTTTACCCTTTTTTAAATAATTTTAATTTGGAAATGTGTGCAGTAATCTCCTTAGGATTACTACTACCCTGCTCTTCCAATCGCGCCGTCACCGGAGACGTAAACCCTAGGATACGGTATGGTCCCGACCAACGATAGCACAATTTAGCGGCCCTTTTGTCCGCGGCTGAGCTGATCGGATGGCTCTGGCAGTAGACCCAGTCGCCGGTCTGAAAGGGGTTCGGAATTCGCCCCTGATTATATCGTCGACGGACCCGCTCGTGCGCTAGCAGCAAATTCTTCCGGGCCTCCCTCCATCTCTCCGCAGTTCCATTATCGGGCTCCCGTGGTAGAAGATCGTCAATATTCCACAAGTTAGTCAACGGGAGTGCGGGCGAGAATCCAAACATGATCTCAAAGGGCACGGCCTTATGACTGTCATGCAGGGCCGTGTTAAAGGCTAGCTGCAACCACTTCAAGTTCTGGTCCCAGGTGGTCTGTTGCTCCGCGTGATAGGCAATGAGTGCGGACCGGAGATTCCTATTGAACCTCTCCGCATGGGACGGCTGTGGGTAATACGGGGAAGTGGTTACATGTTTGATACCGCTGGCGAAACACATCCGCCGGAACTCACTCGAAATGAACTGTTGTCCATTGTCGGAGACAATGATGGTCGGAAGACCGAAATGCTGAAAAACATGGTTCTGAAGCGCGCTTATGGTTAAACGAGCTGTTGCCTGCCGTAGGGGCAGTAGCCAGGCAAACTTCGAAAAAGCATCCACACAGACAAGTAGGTAAGCGTTACCTGACTTGCTACGCGGGAAGGGTCCCACGTAGTCGATGAATAGCTTCTCCATCGGTCTGCTCGCCACGTCTGATGACAACAACCCCAACTTAGTGTTTTGAGCAGGCTTGCTTAAGCCACACAGAACTTGCTTAAGCCACTCTTAACCCTCGTCGCGATGTCCCTGTCCATGCCCTTCCAGATGAAGTGTTTCCTAATCCCGGAAATGGTCTTCGAAATTCCCTTGTGGCCTCCTACTGGGGAATTGTGATAATAGCTGAAGACCATGGGCACTAACTTGCTAGGCAGCACGATCTTCGGGGCACGTCCCTTTCTTTCTCGACAACACAGGACGCCCTTGGACAAGAAGTACGGGGCCTGCGCGTTACCCTCCTTTATTTTCTGGATGACAGGACCCAGCTCTTCATCATTCAACTGATGGGGCAACACATCAGTGAAGGCTAACGGAAAGTCTAGTAGAACAGAACAGGGTTGCTCAGATTGGACTTCACTGGGTTGGGAAAACATGCGTGACAAAGCATCTGCAACCACATTTTGAGTTCCCCTAATGTGTTGCACCTTGAACTTGAAGGATGAGATTTTAACCACCCATCTACCAATTTTACCCAGTTGCCGGGGGTGAGCAAGAAGCCAAGAGAGAGCCTGATTGTCGGTCTCGAGCAGGAACTCAGCGTGTTCCAGAAAACGCCTGAACTTATCTAGAGCGTATACCACCGCTAAACACTCTAGCTCATATACTGAAGACTTTCTTTCTTGCTGGGTCAGGGTTCGGGAAATAAAGGCCACAGGCTGCCTAGCACCATCAACGACTTGGGACAGAACCGCCCCGAGCGCCACCGAACTCGCGTCCGTCTGTAAGATAAACGGTTGAGAAAAATCCGGCATCCGGAGCACCGGCGGGGAAATAATAGCTTCCTTCAACGTTTCGAAAGCCTTCTGCTGGCTTTCGCCCCACACAAACTTAGCCCCCTTCTTTCTCAATTCATTTAGGGGTGCCGCTATCTCCGCTGCATTGGGGATAAACCGACGATAAAAGTTAACCATCCCCACGAACCTGGCGATGCCTTTGGCATCCTTTGGCGGGGGAAAATCCCGGATACCCTGGGTCCTTTCAGGGTCCACTGTAACGCCTTGGTGCGACACCAGATGCCCCAGAAAAGAGATGCTCTCCTGGGCGATTCGCACTTTCTCCGGATTGACCGTGAGGCCCGCGCTTCTCAACCTGCTCATCACCTCCCTGAGATGACACAGATGTTCCTCATAGGTTATGCTGTAGACCAGCAAGTCGTCCAAATAGTTGAAAATGAACTTAAATTTTACATCTTGAAACACTAGGTCAAGCAGACGCGTGAGCGTTTGGGCGCCCACCGCCAGACCCATAGGAACCCGCGTATACTGATATAAATTCCACGGGACACAGAACGCCGTGTACGGTCTACTTTCCTTGGACAAGGGGATCTGGTGATATGCAGCGTTGAGATCAATCACGGTGAAGTACTTGGCCTCACTAAACCAATCGAAAGCTGAGTGGAGATCCGGAAGGGGAACCGAATCCACCTCAATATTAGCATTTAACTTCCGGTAATCTATCACCATACGGTGCTTACCCCCAGGCTTGGGTACCAGGAACGCTGCACTGGCATAACTGGAGTTGGAAGGCTCAATGCTCTAAAAGCTCTTGAACCTTCTCCCTCAGAACGGCCATTTTCAGAGGGGCGAACTTGTATGGGTGCGACCTCACTATCTTAGAGTCCGTTAAACGAATTTTATATTCTAATAAATGTGTGAGTCCCAACTTAGGAGTTAATACAGAGAGAAATTCCTCACACAATCGGTCTAAAGCTCTCTGCTGGGCGGGAGTGAGATGATCTCGTGCAGAATCGGGACAAGCGACCTCTTGGATACCTCCCTTAGCTCCCTGGTGTAACCCCTCTTTCAACTTTTAGACTTTATTAAAAAAAAAAACTTTTTTTTTTATTTTTATTTTATTTTATTTTATTTTATTTATTTTTTTTTTTTGAAAGAGGGGCCACTAGTTATTTAAAACTAGGCCAGAGCCTAGGGAAGCCAAAACTGCGCTGGGTCCAGTATGACGGGACTTGCAATTAAACTCGTTTAGCAACAATAACAATTTTATTCACTATTTCAAATAACATGCAAGTATCATTCCCTGTCATTACACTCCTCTGAAAATATGCACGTAACATCTCATCAAAATATAATGCATGTAAAACATCAGCATAATAGTATCTCCCCAAATATAAATAATATATAACATCGATCAATATAAATACATCAATACACATAAATAAATAGTTACATAAATACACATAGCGCACACATATCGATATACACACATATATATACTACACACATGTTCACCTGGCAGGCAGCTCATAGACATTTAACCATGCCACCGAAGAATACCATCTTCAGTACCAGTGACCTAGATCCCCATCCCAAAATACTGTAAAAGGGTAAGGTGCCCAGCCTCCATAAAAAACCTTCATAGACCAAACCATTAACCAGTCCAGTTATGACTGCTTGCAACCAATGAAATTATCACAAGAATTCAAAATTTTAGAAAGGTTCCCCCAGATAGGACTGCGCCATGGCCAGGTCAACATGGCTGCACGGCCGTACGAATGTATAACAGAATTTATGATTACAAGTAAGAATCAATAGTGTACTCATATTAACAACTGCACTAGTAGTACACTGGCTCTGGCAGTAAAAGAACTGAATTAAATTTTACTCACGTTGAATTATTACTGAGCTAAGATAATTTTTATAAAATATATATAATACGGTTTATGATTGAACCAATAGTGTGCTCATATTAACAATTGAACTAGTAGTACACTGGCTATGGCAGTAAAAGAACTGAATGAAATTTCCCTTATATTGAATTATTACTGAGTTAAGATAATTTTTATAAAATATATATAATACGGTTTATGATTGAACCAATAGTGTGCTCATATTAACAATTGCACTAGTAGTACACTGGCTATGGCAGTAAAAGAACTGAATGAAATTTCACTTATATTGAATTATTACTGAGTTAAGATAATTTTTATAAAATATATATAAAGACAATTTTAATTAAAAAAAACTTTATAACATCAGCCCCTAATAAAACACATTTGAGTTGTTTCTACAGAATTGGCTTGGCCACAGGCGAGGCCATGCGCACCATCCAGCAACCTAAAACATGCTATGGACCTGTTACTAACGGCACCTACGGGTGATGTCCACAGGTTACAGCACCTCCCCAAACCTTTAAATCTACAAAAAAAACGAAACCCATATAGCTATGAATACCCTTAATCAATGTAAGCATAATTCACCCCCTATAAATCAGTAAACTTAAGTCACACACACTTTTACCCTTAAAGAAAATTTCTCAGCAAAATTCGGTAGCGCATGACCCCGTCCGGGCTCACACTTACTCAGGGGGCATAAGCCTTAGTAAAATATACTGACAAAATTTAAAAGCACTAATTGTCTCGCTGGACTTGTGTCCCAACAACTTTAGCTGGAGATGTTCCAGGAAGAGAATACGGTGTTCGACATTGTAGAGGCCAAAATATAGATAAATGGGTTAAATGTCACCTGTGAAATCCGGCACAAAACCTGATGTATTGTCCATTTCTTCCTCCCGACGGCACAGACGGAGAATCACTCGTGCAATACCATTGGTGGCAGATGTTCGGCCACCCGCTGGAGTGGATCGAGAATCGTCTTAGATCGGGAACCCTGAACAGTTATATATATTGACAATTACTTAAATGTTACCCAATTCACGATCCCCCTAATATTCATGACTCCAGCATAATTCACACACTTCCACATGCTCAGATTAAAAGAAAATTTTGAAATTTTAAGAAAGCACAGAAATTACCTTCAGTAAAAAAATTTAGAATTAAATGACTAGTATTTATGGACAGTTCGTCAACTAAATAAACCCTTATTACAATTTCGAGATGAGTTGCAAACTTAAACAGGTTCATAATACATATACAGTTCATATACCTCTACATTTAGTTCATAAAACATTCTCTTACGCCCCCCTATGATTATAAAGAAATTATTATGATATAATTAGGAAAAATACACAGCCATAATTACTTTATAAATGCTTTAGCTCAGCCAGTGTTAACTTTCAAGACATGCATACACAGAATTTAACTCGCGCTCGCCACGTGGTGACTTTCGTATTTATATCGCATTGCATCGGCATTACTTTAAGCTAAATAACAATTCTTTTCTTAAATAATAAATAAGTTACTTTGAACAGACTTACCGAAGAGTCGCTTAGTCGATTATCTAGTCATGATTGATATTAGCAGACAACAAAATCAAACTGATGGCCGCCGGGAGAAATTGGTAACTGTTTCGTGTTCGGCTGCCTGACGAATACTCCCCAGAGCAGTGACAAGTCAAACGTTACGTATCAGTCCTCATAGAGCGCGCACGGATCGCGAACAAGACATGCAGATAACGGCTTATACTTCGCTCAAATAATTAATTCACAAACCCCCGCAATGACCGTCACATAATTAACTAGGAAAATGGCCGAGTATTCCAAAACTCGGCACACCCCCACTCCAAAAGGGCAACATGGTTGCCCCCAATTGGAACTCGGTGGTACCCTGCAGTGTACCATCCTTATATATACCATCCTTATATACCACTCAAGTTGTTATCGGTTTTCCCATCAGCCATGGCTCCCAGGAGAACAGATGCACCTCACAACTGCGTCCATTCCCCATGCGACCCTACAACGATCAACAAATCAACAAACAATTCCATTACTATAAATAATGAAAAAACAGCCATAACTTCTCCATTTTAACTTTTAGAACAAAACAGGGGAACTTACAATCTCGAGGACCACAATCTACTTACTTCCGGCAAGTCTCTCTAACTCCTTATTGAGTTTTTTTTTTTTTTTTAAGGGGAGGGGTAGGAAAATCGGGAAGATGAAACGGGGCAAGGATCATTTGGCGGTCAATAGTTAGGACTAAGGGTAAGGGCATGGTTCCCTCCGAAAAGGAGAATGACGGGAGAAAACCAAGGCTCGCGTGGGCAGGGGCGCAACCCTGAAGTAGACAACACCACTGGGAGTGTGGTGAACATCTACCCGCTACCCGTTAACCGCTTCTTCTCACTTTTCTGTGACGGACTTTAGTGACTCGTTCCTTTCGTACACCACTCTCTGAGGGATTATTTCGTGTTGAGCTGTACTGACTTGTTTCCTCGGAATCAGGATCAAGGCAACTTACCTCACTACTTTCACTCCGCTTTGGATTATGCTCGTCGTCTAACTCCTCTGCTACAATTTCTTCCCTTTCTACAATTTCCCCTTCTTCGTCCACATAATCCAAATCAACATCCTGACACTGCACCTCCTCAGCATCTTCCAGTTGCTCCTCTGATCCATCTTCAACCGCATCTTCCCTCAGCTCCTCATCAATTTCTTCATCACATTGGTCACCAGTTGCTTCACAAGCTTCTTCTCCAATCTCCTTGACATCCTCCTTTTCATCAACACGTTCATCATCAACATCATCGCCATCACGTCCACTACCACCATCTGAACACTGCACATCCTCGTTCTCCTCTAGTTGCTCACCTGGTCCACCTGAAACTTCCTCCCGTTCCTCGGAATCCTCAACACTACTTACAGAAGGCGTCTGCACATCTTCACACACTACATCACTCTCACTCACACACTCCACAACGCTGCCACCAAATTTCTCCTCAACTTCTACCTCATCTCCTTCCACCACACTTGCAGCATGGACATCCCCTTGTCCATCCGCAACCTCAGAAACACTTGCAGCCTGGACATCCCTGTGTCCATCCGCAAACTCAGACTCTTCAGTCTCTCTAACACCCACAACTATACTTCCCTGTGCAGCATCTGCAGACCGCTCTTCTGCCTCTTCCTTCGATTCCTCTCCTTCACCACTCTCAGCAACTACAACGTTCTCAACATTTTCCACCCTGGAATCCAGCTGTCCAGGTTCATGTGCAACGACTAAATTAATTTCTACTGGCGATGGTAAAGCGACACTCTCGAGTGACTTCTCACATCCCTGCGTAGACGATGATGATGTTACAGGATCTGGATCCCTCACGAACCGAGATGGAGATACCGGAACAAATTCTGCGGCCTCTGGATTCAACCATGACGTCCTCACTGACGCAGTATTAACAGACGTTTTCTTGTCGTCTTGTATTAATCCACTGAAGTTATTCCGCTTTTCTTCTTTCTCTTCACCTGCTTCATCCACAACTCTATTATGCACTGGTACTTCCTCTGGAACCTTTAAAGTTTCCTTACTCTCCAAATAGGAATAACTTTCTACCGGCTCCCTACTTGCCGCTGTTTGTTTACTAACATAATTTCTTCTTCCCCTGTTAATTTCATACTTCTTTGTTTTGTGTGCTGTAGCTGTTGTTACCGTCTTCTCACTTGCCACCCCCTTGTAGCCTCCATTACTTCCGGAATATTCAGTTTTTCTGACTGTCTCTTGGGTTCTCCTCCAACCACCATGTTTGTCTTCTTTGGCTCTTCCTAATGAACCACTGGAGTATTGGACATCTTTAGCAGCTCTTCCCCAGGACTCATCATTCGCCTGGACAGTCCTGGCATGCGCGCACCACCGGTCCAGGTCCGCAAAAGAACGTGGAGGCTCTGCAAAAACCAGCCGGGATCTCTCTTGGGGAGTCAGACCTTCTCGTATTACCCGTATGACTTCCGTCTCGGGCAACCCCAGTCTTAATATACGGGCAGCTTTCCTTACATCATGCACGAAGTCTCCTAACGCCTCTCCGTAGGCCTGTGGGCGATAGAATCTTTCCAACTCAAGCTTGGCGCGTCGTCGAATGGGTATGAAGAAGTTCAACACCTCCCCATGGAAAGCATCAACACTGTCACCCCGACGCAGAGCCTTGGTGACCAGATCAGCCAACGTACTCCGGCAATACGGGTATATAAGAGACAAGACCTCCCCATCGGACACCCCCGGGAAATCTGCCACCTGCAGAACAAGATCTAAGAAAACCAGCAACTGCTCCTCATCAAATCCATTCACCACCGGAAATTTCTGGAGAACGCCTGTAAGAGGGTGGGGCAATTCCTGATAGCATACCGCCGCCAGAATTGCACGATTCAAAACCCACAACAACAAACATAAATTTCCACGAAACACCTAACACACAAACATGACTTACAAAAGGAAAATCTCAAGTACTAGTCCTTCCATTGAGAGGACCCCCGGGTTCCCTAGCGCTGCGGAAAACCCGATCCACTCCAGAACCAACTCTCCGTCAGCCGCCAGACTCAAAGAAGAAAAGACATCAGACACTAACACTAACATACAATCCACACCACCGAACAACTACCACAACATACAACAATTCAACAAGACATTTATTATAACTTCCGTGACTAAGTCAGGTCAATGACAGTACCGACTTCCGGTCAGGCCATACCGCATCCAGTTAACCCCTCGCGCTATCACTTCATAACTATTTATATAACAGGCAGCCATTCCCCCCGCGCTCACCGGTAAGGTCCAATCTCAACAATAATAAAAACCCCAACTAAAACGCATGCCACGTGGCGGCACCAGGCTTACAATTGAAATCCCATAGCATCTACCAATTATTTTCATTTTCAGATATTGCTGATGTTTGATGTTCTTTCCAAACTATTTCCGAGTTTGCAAGCCCCGTCACACCACAGGACCCAAGGGTCGACCAAAGAATCGATCGCGCTCTGCTACCATTTGTAACCCCTCTTTCAACTTTTAGACTTCATTAAAAAAAAAACTTTTTTTTTTATTTTTATTTTATTTATTTTTTTTTTTTTGAAAGAGGGGCCACTAGTTATTTAAAACTAGGCCAGAGCCTAGGGAAGCCAAAACTGCGCTGGGTCCAGTATGACGGGACTTGCAATTAAACTCGTTTAGCAACAATAACAATTTTATTCACTATTTCAAATAACATGCAAGTATCATTCCCTGTCATTACACTCCTCTGAAAATATGCACGTAACATCTCATCAAAATATAATGCATGTAAAACATCAGCATAATAGTATCTCCCCAAATATAAATAATATATAACATCGATCAATATAAATACATCAATACACATAAATAAATAGTTACATAAATACACATAGCGCACACATATCGAGATACACACATATATATACTACACACATGTTCACCTGGCAGGCAGCTCATAGACATTTAACCATGCCACCGAAGAATACCATCTTCAGTACCAGTGACCTAGATCCCCATCCCAAAATACTGTAAAAGGGTAAGGTGCCCAGCCTCCATAAAAAACCTTCATAGACCAAACCATTAACCAGTCCAGTTATGACTGCTTGCAACCAATGAAATTATCACAAGAATTCAAAATTTTAGAAAGGTTCCCCCAGATAAGACTGCGCCATGGCCAGGTCAACATGGCTGCACGGCCGTACGAATGTATAACAGAATTTATGATTACAAGTAAGAATCAATAGTGTACTCATATTAACAACTGCACTAGTAGTACACTGGCTCTGGCAGTAAAAGAACTGAATTAAATTTTACTCACGTTGAATTATTACTGAGCTAAGATAATTTTTATAAAATATATATAATACGGTTTATGATTGAACCAATAGTGTGCTCATATTAACAATTGAACTAGTAGTACACTGGCTATGGCAGTAAAAGAACTGAATGAAATTTCCCTTATATTGAATTATTACTGAGTTAAGATAATTTTTATAAAATATATATAATACGGTTTATGATTGAACCAATAGTGTGCTCATATTAACAATTGCACTAGTAGTACACTGGCTATGGCAGTAAAAGAACTGAATGAAATTTCACTTATATTGAATTATTACTGAGTTAAGATAATTTTTATAAAATATATATAAAGACAATTTTAATTAAAAAAAACTTTATAACATCAGCCCCTAATAAAACACATTTGAGTTGTTTCTACAGAATTGGCTTGGCCATAGGCGACGCCATGCGCACCATCCAGCAACCTAAAACATGCTATGGACCTGTTACTAACGGCACCTACGGGTGACGTCCACAGGTTACAGCACCTCCCCAAACCTTTAAATCTACAAAAAAAAACGAAACCCATATAGCTATGAATACCCTTAATCAATGTAAGCATAATTCACCCCCTATAAATCAGTAAACTTAAGTCACACACACTTTTACCCTTAAAGAAAATTTCTCAGCAAAATTCGGTAGCGCATGACCCCGTCCGGGCTCACACTTACTCAGGGGGCATAAGCCTTAGTAAAATATACTGACAAAATTTAAAAGCACTAATTGTCTCGCTGGACTTGTGTCCCAACAACTTTAGCTGGAGATGTTCCAGGAAGAGAATACGGTGTTCTACATTGTAGAGGCCAAAATATAGATAAATGGGTTAAATGTCACCTGTGAAATCCGGCACAAAACCTGATGTATTGTCCATTTCTTCCTCCCGACGGCACAGACGGAGAATCACTCGTGCAATACCATTGGTGGCAGATGTTCGGCCACCCGCTGGAGTGGATCGAGAATCGTCTTAGATCGGGAACCCTGAACAATTATATATATTGACAATTACTTAAATGTTACCCAATTCACGATCCCCCTAATATTCATGACTCCAGCATAATTCACACGCTTCCACATGCTCAGATTAAAAGAAAATTTTGAAATTTTAAGAATGCACAGAAATTACCTTCAGTAAAAAAATTTAGAATTAAATGACTAGTATTTATGGACAGTTCGTCAACTAAATAAACCCTTATTACAATTTCGAGATGAGTTGCAAACTTAAACAGGTTCATAATACATATACAGTTCATATACCTCTACATTTAGTTCATAAAACATTCTCTTACGCCCCCCTATGATTATAAAGAAATTATTATGATATAATTAGGAAAAATACACAGCCATAATTACTTTATAAATGCTTTAGCTCAGCCAGTGTTAACTTTCAAGACATGCATACACAGAATTTAACTCGCGCTCGCCACGTGGTGACTTTCGTATTTATATCGCATTGCATCGGCATTACTTTAAGCTAAATAACAATTCTTTTCTTAAATAATAAATAAGTTACTTTGAACAGACTTACCGAAGAGTCGCTTAGTCGATTATCTAGTCATGATTGATATTAGCAGACAACAAAATCAAACTGATGGCCGCCGGGAGAAATTGGTAACTGTTTCGTGTTCGACTGCCTGACGAATACTCCCCAGAGCAGTGACAAGTCAAACGTTACGTATCAGTCCTCATAGAGCGCGCACGGATCGCGAACAAGACATGCAGATAACGGCTTATACTTCGCTTAATAATTAATTCACAAACCCCCGCAATGACCGTCACATAATTAACTAGGAAAATGGCCGAGTATTCCAAAACTCGGCACACTGGTATCCAAGAAATGGAATAACAACACCCCGATTAAATTTAAAATAGCACTGGTGCCCATGGATGTCCAACACGAGACCACTTTTAGCGATGAAATCGGCACCCACAATACAGTCAACTCCCAGAGCCGGAGAAACCAGAAAAGGCCACACCCAAGAAAAGCCATCAATCTTGAACTTAAAGGAAACCACCCGGGAGATGGGCAGAATTTCCCTAGAAGCAGTCCAGCATACCACAGACGACCGACTCGACCCTTTTATTAAGCCCAATTTTACAAGGTCCGCGCACACTCGAGATGAGATGATAGATCGGGCTGACCCGGAGTCAACTAACGCTCTGAGTTGACCCTTCTTTACCTCGAGCGACAGGAAGGGGCATACAGAAGCCTTTTGCGGGACGGTAGCGAGGACCTTGACATTAGAAGAGTCAGGACCTATCCTCTGCCTGGAGGCACTTGACTTCAGAAAAGTCTTGTAACGAGGGGAAGACAACCTCCGATTTGTCCCCCCTGGTAATTTAGTTTTTTGGGTACCGGACCCTCGGGGGAAGCGCCGGACGCATACCACCCTCCGGACAATCGCGGGCAACATGCCCCTGTCTGCGACAGCGAAAGCAAACAACACCTCTCACTTGTCCACCTCGATCACCGTTATTTCTCTCTGGCCGTGGTTGGGACTGAACGACCCGTCGTTCCACCACTCGGGGTTCGCCCAGACTGGCCCTTACTGGCCCACGGGATTCATCTATTGATTGTATAGCCCGGGATAACGCGCACAGCTTCTCGAGATCTTCATAATTCCGCGGTCGCTCAGCAAAAGTTAAACGAGATCTCTCCTGGGGAGTAACCCCTTCGAAGATCATCTGCACTACTTCATTCTCGGGCAGTCCCAACCCTAAAATCCGGACGGCATCACGGATACTCTGTACAAACTTCGCAAAATTCTCCCCGTGTGCTTGCACCCGATAACAATGTTTGTGCTGCAGCTGCTTTCGCAATAGGCCCGGCACGCATGCGTCCAACACCCCCCGATGGAAAGACGCCACACTGCCGCCATCTCGTATAGTTCGCGCGACCCGCTCAGCCACAGACCCGCGACAATAGGGATACACGAGTTCGAGTAGAGTGCTATCCGACATCCCCGGGAAGTCGGACAGCTGAAACAAAATTCGGAAAAAGATCATCAATTTATCCACGTCCAGTCCATCTACAACCGGAAGCTCATGAATAATGGAGGACAGGGGGTTAGGTAAATTATTATAAGAGACGCTCGATCCCCCCGAGAGAGTCGGCAATGGAGCCGCAGGATTCGGCGACTGCGCTATGTCCATTTCAGGAGGCTGGGGAGAGCTCACGGAAAGCTGAGACTTCACGGGCTCGAAGTTCCGCAATGCTTTAGCCACCTGTTCCGAAATCAGCTTCAGCGTGGCGCTGACTTCAGCGATTGTAGTTTGTGCGGACAAGTTCTCCAGTCTATGTTGCAGGTGTTCCGCTCGCTGACGCACTCTCTGTCTTGCCCTGAGGTTGGAAGGGGCCGACTCAAAATCTTCCATCACCTCACGCAACTCTCCCCACTTCTCCTGGCACAACTCGAGCTCCGCTGTCACATCAGTGACCTTTACGAGCGACGTCGTCCCCCCGGACGCGAGGGCGTCTCTTAACTGCTTCCTTAAAGAAGCGACATCCCCTTGGGGCCTCCCACCCCGGGACTTAATCTCGAACTCCAACTCGTGCTTCAAAAATAACTCGGGATTTATAACACTCATGCCGCCAATGCTCTACTTACTTCTCCTATAAACCACAAACGAACATAAAACAAAAATCACTAAACCAGGAAAACCTTGAGTACTGTTCTTCCATCAAGAAGACCCCCGGGTTCTCTAGCGCTGCGGAGACCTGGCCTATTCTGAACCATTCACATCCACGACGGAAGGAGACAAGTGACAAGCAACAATACTAAACACACATAACATCAAACAATAATTCGGCACACACGCCGTACCAACACATAACTCACAACAACCAACTAACAATTGAAAGTCATAATCCGGGAATTAATACTTCGACATCAACCGGACACCAGTCGGTGCCGGTACCGATTTCCGATCGGGCCATACCGCATCCCGTCAATATAACACGCTATACTCCGACCCCGAATCAACATTCCATCTTCCAGGCCACACTTGAGACTCCCCGGCCGTACAACCATTACATTTTTTTTTTTTTTTTTAAATACAAATAACCGCCTCTGTGGTGCGACCCGACTCACAAGTTACACTACCTCCAACTAGCCTACACGGGCATATATCAAAACTATGTCACCACAATCGCATTAATATTTCCGAGTCTGCAAGCCCCGTCACACACCAGGACCCAAGGGTTCAAGCCTAGAATGAACCACGCTCACTGCTACCATTTGCAGTAGCAGACTTTATAAACCACGCTCTGCGGTACCATTTGTGACCCCTCTTTCCTTTCGTCTTTTATGAGTATAAAACAACTCATTTCATTTTAATATTTTTTTTTTTGAAAGAGAAGCCACAAGTCAATTAGGACTAGGCGGGAGCCTAGAGAAGACAAATTGTGCCGGGTCCAGTATGACGGGACTTGCAATGAAACTCAGCTGTAATGTAACAATAACAAGTTTATTGTATGCCTAGAATTCATACATGCAGGCCAACTCTATGACATAATTATCCCCCCATGAATCATAAATATCACGAACAATTTAAGCCCTGCTTTAACAATATTAGAGAAAACCAACAGGTGTATAGCATAACGAGTGTGTATAAATTCAGTGAATACATATATATAAAAATATAACAGCATAACAAGTGTGTATAAACTCAGTGAATATATATATATAAATATAAAGTTCTCCCCCATCTTGTGGCTAGCTAGACACGGACAAACATAACAACACACACAGAAACATAAGGCACATAGACTCACAATTACATTAATTCTAACACGAATGCCCCTGGAATGCACCCGCCTAGCAGGCAGTGTAACTACAATACTCAGAACCCAGCAGTGATAAAATGTACGCCCATCAACAACCCGTTTTTGCAGAATTACATAAAAGCCAAAACCCTAGAAGGATGATGAAAACTCATAACGCATAAATAAAACCGGACCGCCCATTTGCATAGCATTCCACTGATCAAAAACCCATCATGAGTGTATGAACCTTAAGTTCCTTCCACAGCATTAAATAAAAATTTACAGAACTACATCACCGGATTTCAAACGGTTACTTTACTTCACAAATTCCGGAGGATTTAAAAATCAATATGTACTTTAACAATCAGAAATTAATCACTCGAGGCTTTACAATTTCAGAAAAATTTAGACAATGTATGTTTTACAAAAAATAATGAGTATATGTTTTATAGTTAAAGAAAATTAAACAGCAGATACTACAAGTGAAAGTTAATCAATATGTGTTGGCCAGTTAAGAAAAACAATCAGTATAGCCCTTTTGTAAGGAGAAAAATCAACTAATATATGTCCCGAAGAAAAAACAAATTATTTTCTATTAACCCCGAATGGCTATATAAATATAATTAAAATGAAAAATACAATAAGGCGGTTGTGCCCTAGCAGCTGTGGCAGCGCGCCAGCATGCGGTTGACAAAGTTTGACAGGCCTCCAACCTGCCTGAGGTTGCACCAACATGTGTCAAAGAAAAACTAAGTCCCCTTTTAAACCCCAGAAAACGGCCCCAAAAAAAAACACAGGAAACCCCCCCAGCCCTTAAATGTTAAACGCAAAGTGAAGTTAATATTTATTCACTCCTGTTCCAGCCGGAACAGAGCTACTAACCTGTTCTATAAATTTTGTAAAGAGTTAAATGCTAATGAGATGCAAACTGTAAAATATCCAAGTGAAAAAAAAATCTGGCACGCTCCCGCATTGCAGCACACAATTACAAGCAGTGCACATAGTGTTATGTAAATCAGTTATAAAAAAGGTGTTCTTGAATTTAACTTATAATGTTCAGAGTTATGATCAGCTGCTCCCCTTTCTAGCAGACAGTCTGGACATGTGGTCACATGACTTCAAAGATATATATGTAAACAGGCGCACTGCCGGCCCGGCCCCCAAAAGGAAAATAAAAGTGTGAATATCACCTTAGTACCGCTGGCAAGTGCTACATCGAGAACGAGTCACCAGCTCCCTCTTCGGACAGGATCTTGTTTAATGGTCCATGACTGATGCAGGTGTACGGCAATCAGCAAGGCCAAATCTCCGGCTTAATTCAAGAACCCGGGAGTCGTTTAAGTTTCAGCAAGCCATGAAGACGGATACAAACTACGCCGTAATTGTTCGAAGAGAGAGACGGACCGTTGTATCTCGCAGAGGCAGTGAGTCGTCTGCCGTTAGCAGCAGAGGAAATGCTCCCCTTTTCTACGAGTTGCGCGCGCAACCGTCCACGCCGGACAAAGGTCGCTTGCCTTCGCTCTATTTTACAATTAGACAAAAACTTTTCTAAAACTTTTTCAACGGCCGGATTTACACCGGCACACGTTGTCCTTGGCGAATTTCCGTTTGTGGCGTTGTTGTAATTGATGTAAGTAGTCGCGAGACCAAGCCTTCCAAATGACTTGGACAAACGTCTGGAGAAGTTGCCAACGTCCAAGACGAGAGATGGGAACGTGAGATAAGTCAGGATCAGGAATCGCCGTTAATGGTGCGCAAATTAAAAAATGGCCAGGTGTAAGTGGCACCAAATCATTTACATCCGATAAAACGGCAAATAATGGACGTGAGTTTAGACATGCCTCTATCTGAGACAAAACCGTCGTAAACTCCTTGAAGGTGAGTATAGACTTGCCGACCACGCGGCGCAAATGATACTTTAAACTCTTTATACCGCTCTCCCAAAGACCACCAAAATGAGGTGATGAGGGCGGAATAAATGACCATGTAATACCATGAGAGGTCGTAAAGGATTGGCTTGATGAGGTGGCATCCTTATTACGCCAAAGATTGTAAAGGTCATGCAAAACGTTGCGGGCCTTCCTAAAGTTCGTGCCATTATCAGAATATAACTGGCTGGGTATGCCCCTACGGGCCATGAAACGACGTAAGGCAGCTATAAACGCGTTGGCCGTAAGGTCGGAAACCAATTCCAAATGAATGGCCCTGGTCGCTAAGCAAATGAACAAAGACACATATGATTTTGACAGAGTTCTAGATTTCTGCCGCCATGACGAATCATGAAGGGACAACCATAATCAACTGCGCAGAATAGAAACGGCCGCGAAGGAGTGACTCTAGGAGATGGCAGAATACCAAGCCTTTGCACCTGATGTTTGGCACTAAACCTGAGACACTTGACGCATCTACGAATGATGGAGCGAATGAATATCTTGGCGTTAATGATCCACCAACGTTGACGAAGTGAATGATGCACGAGTTGAGCACCAGCGTGGAGTAGACGAATGTGTTTGCGTTCAATAATAAGGCGAGTGATATGAGCCGATTGATGCAAGACAATAGGATGCTTATTGTCATAAGGTAGTTGCGACTGCTGTAAGCGTCCGCCGACGCGTATGACGCCAAACTCATCAAGAAACGGGTCCAGAGAAGACAACTTACTCCTGATAGAAACAGAAGACCCATTACGAAGACAATTAAGCTCAGCAGCGAAGTGGATTGACTGGGATTGTTTTATGAAGAAATTAAGAGTGGAATGAATTTCAACGGGGGTAAGAGCGCCCGAGATTTTCTCAGCCCTGGAGAGCCTAATATTTTTGATGAATCTAAAGCAATAAGCGTATACGCGAGTCAGACGGTGCAACGAAGAAAAGTCCTTTGAAAGATCAATAGATAGGGTAGATATTAGAGAAAGTTTGGGGGTTTGTTTCTCCTCCCCAGTGCATTCAGGAGACGACAGATTAGAAGGTAAAAAGGGTGGGAAAAGATTGGACTCGGAAGACTGAGACAAACAAACGGTAGCATAGGACTCACCCAACTGGGGATTGTCAGACTTAAATGGTAGCGAAACAACGAACCTACCCTCATCATTGCGATGAGTGGACTTAACAAAATGCTCCTCACAAGCTGAATCGTTACTAATGGGTGCATTATCAGGGATAGTTTCGGTCTCCAAAAATTTCTCAAGAGACGCCAAAATTTGACTGTCGTTGTTCCTAGCCAGGAACGAAACAGCAGGACCCTTATAACGGCAGTGTTTGGGCAGATTACCTGCTAGAATGTAGCCTAACTTTGTTTCTTGTATAATAGGGAAGTGAGAACCGCGTACATTTGTTAGCTAAAATTAAATCTAAATAAAATTGCGCTCCTAAAAGTATATCGATATCAGCTGATATGTTGAAATGTGGATCGGCGAGGAAAACGTTATCTGGGACGTTAAACTGATTTATGTCGAAAGATTGTGCTGGCAGTTTATGGGTTAATGCAGATAAGACCGCGCATGTTGCTTGGAAGCTAAATCTTTGATAGCGAGAAATAATGCGAATAGACGCCAGGTTAGTGGCACAACACGCAGCATTATTAATACCTGTAATCGGTACGTTAGATTTAGTCAAGTTAAGCCGTAATTTCTTAGCAAATGATTCCGTACAAAAATTTACTTGTGACCCAGCATCCAATAGAACTCTTGCAAGTTGTCTGTTGCCAGTCCGGTCGATGACAAACACAAGTGCTGTTGATAAGAGAACATTGTTTGTAGACTGTAATTTAAGTGAGCAATAGTTGCTGCTGCTGGCAGAACCTGGTTTTGACACATTATTTATGTGCAGCAATGTATGGTGTCGTTTTGAACAGGTCTTACATGATTGTTTAATCTTACAATTAGATGAAAAATGATCTGGTCTTAAACAATTGGTACAGCATTTATGATTTAATATAAATTTCCCTCGTTCTGATGTGCTTAATGCACGAAATTTGTCACACATGTAAATTGGATGACTAGATTTGCAGCATGGGCATAAATAATTATTTGAAGCTGAGTGATAACTTTTAAATGCAGTGCTGCCAGCAGAGTTTCGTGATTTATGTTTGTCATATTTGTTATTGAACCTTAAAGTTAGCTTGTTGAGCTGCTGTCCGGCATCGATAGGTAATGTATTTTCTAGCAACTGTCTACGTGCGTTTAAAAACTGAGTGAAGCTTTGAAAGTTAGGAAGATTATCGGAGTCTATAGATTCCTTCCATAATTTAAACGTGGTATGGTCCAGTTTTGCTGACAATAATTGTACAGTAATAAGCTCAAATGAATCCACTGACAGTTGCATGGCTGCCAGCGAATTAACTGAAGACGTTATTGTATTTATGAATTCTGCCAAACTTTGGACAGAGTCCTTAATTGTTGACTTTACTTCAAGCAAATTTTGAATATAATACTTCGCTAGTATGAACTTGTTGTCATATCTAGCGGACAGCAAACTCAACGCTATCGAATAGTTCTCGTTACAAATAGGTAATGCCTTAATTAGATCTAGTGGCTCATTTTTAAGAGATGAATACAAATAATGTAATTTCTGCACTGACGTTAAATCAGATCTGGCGTGCACCAAGTCCAGAAATATTGAATAAAAGTGCTGCCATTCTAAGATATTGCCTGTGAAGCAGGGCAAACTTATAGGTTTTAATTGCATATTGGTTGTTAATACTGGAGATACAGTCTGAACGTTGAAAGTTTCTATTAATTGCAAGATATTGGCTTCTGTTGAATATAACAGCTCTTCAACCTCAACTCAGTCTTCTTGAGCAGCGTTTATGTCTTTAGAAATGAGTTCAATTTCAGACTGTACCTCATCGTATTTTGTTGCCAAACTTTTTAGACTTTCGAGTCTAACCGTTAAAAAATGTTTTGTATTAGTGTTTTTATCAAAGTTAATTATAGCCGAATTAATTCGCACTATGGCGGACTATAAGCCGCCTCTCTTTCTGGCCAATACTTTGAGGCCTTCTTCAGCCATTGTACGCACCTGTTAATGATGTTAATGACGTCGTACCTGGTATGCGATGTCCTGGAGCGTCGAAGCCGTGGAGTAGATGGCAAACACGCACGGACTGGAGAGATGACTGCTTAATCTGGTGTGTAGACGCTAGCACATGGATGGTCTTGCAGTGGTGTCGTCACGAGGCTCAATGGCGACGAAAGAAATGCTGACTAAGTCCCGACACGGTCGGATCAGCGAACATGCTGAATCGCCCGTGATGGCCAGAAATTGGGGCAGAAAAATGATGAAAACCGCTGTAATAAGTTGCAGAAAGTAAATGACGAATCCAGGCCCGGAGCGACCAAAAAATGTTATATCCGGCACGTGTGGACCAAAAAATGTTATAGTTTCGTCCCGTAGGACCCTTAAATGTTAGGAAGAATGATGCTTGTGGTGCTATTGTCAGGATGCAGAATTATGACGATAGTGGACTGTATTTAATACATTTATTAAGTTTTGTAGTACACTTAAATCAGAGTGCTAAGGTTGGCTATGTCTGAAGACATTTAAATTTTGAATGAACCGAGTCGTTTAAAAAAGCTACATGGCAAATGAGGCGCAAATGTGCGACACTCCAACTACATTAAAAAATGTTAAGGCCTAAGGCCTAGATAATTGTCGTATGAATTGAGGCGCGAGTACGCGGCACTCAAGCTACATGAAACCGAGAATTAGCAATGTATTGCTAATGTATATTGTAGTATACAATATACTGTTGTAGGGCTTAAAACCTACATGAATTGTCGCGACAAAAAGAAAAAATGAAAGACAGAACAAGGAAGCAAACGTTCTGACGTCTGCCGTCCGCCAACGCTCGGTGAACTGTGTCGATGTATAAACATGATAAGCGCAATTTCAGAAAGTACAGATTAGCCTACCTTTGAATGCGAAAATTACCACATTACTGTCCAAGTTTGTTTTTAAATAAAATTGCTCATAACCATAGGATTCCTCAGAACATAGGATTTTACAATTTTCTTAAAATTTTAACTTCTGTTTTTACCCTATGGTGGCCCTAAAGTTGAAAACTTTTTCTGATAAATGGTATTTTTGGATGTAGGTTAAAATTTTATTTGTTTTGATACTCAACTGGATTTTAAATTTTTTTAATTTTAAATCCCTTTTATGGGCTCTGATTTCTAAAAATTTGAAATTACCAAAACTATACCTTATATTCTGATTTTTGTTAAAATTCTCTTTAATGTGATTACCTCCATGCATTTTTGTGTTTATTTCATCATTTTTACCCCCTCACATGTTTGCTTCCTGCCCCCTATTTCGGGGAGATTAATCTCAATACGTTAGAGCATAAATAGAGCCCAATTATTTACTGCAATGAATGAATTTGGAATTCCAGTCAAGCTTACTAAATTGGTTATGACTGCAATGGAAGGCTCCCAGCGTCAGGTCAAAATCCAAACAGATTTGTCAGAACCTCTGCAAATTATAAATGGGCTAAGGCAAGGCAACTCACTTTCTTTCCTGCTCTTTAATATAGCCTTGGAAAAGGTTGTTTGTTAGAGATGCAGATATCCAAACAAGGGGCACAATATTCTTCAAAGCTAGTCAACTGTTGGCATATGCCGATGACATAGATATTATGGGAAGATCAGAGAATGATGTAAAGAGGACATTCACAGCATTATACCATTCAGCTGAGGAAATGGGACTAAGGGTAAATGAGGAGAAAACTAAATATATGATAGTAAAAAAGAGGAGAACGTGTAACCCATCAGCATCACATTTAAAAATTATGAATTTTAACTTTGAAATGGTCTCAAGTTATTGTTGTAATACACTTTTAAATAGGCCTTAATTCACGTTCACGTTACTATTATACATACTACACTTGGCCTACGAGCATGTGAAAAGTAAGAGTTTATCAAGCTAATTTACCCAATGACAATATTAATGTTTATAACATACTAATTATCAGCAACAGAATGTAACAATTACTTTAGTGTACCGACTCTTAAAAATTATCCCAGGGCGCCAGTAATAAATAAACACAATTTGACTGTTATTAATTAAGTTTTTAATAACTAATTTGTATTTACATATTACAAAATTTGTAGATCATTACCTTTAATAAGTTTGCTATAAAATTTGTTTGTGCTTATTTCTTGGCTATGAATTCTTTGACTAATTGAGTCACCAAGTATGAGTTACATACATTTAAATTTAATAGACAATAGTACAATAAGTGTTCATTTTATTATTTACTTGCATGTTGAATCCACTCTGCGCCGCGATGTAATCAATTCTACACGTTCCAGGCGGGTAGCCGACGTTAATCGTTGAGCCCTTATCCTTGTTAGTTTTGCACTAATTGATACACTTGTTTCACAGGTATTAAACACCATTCACTTTGACAACTTAGTGATAACTACACATGTGCCGTATGCTAATACACTTGTTGAATACACAGTATGTTCTTTTACAAAGCTAAGTGCATCTAACACCAGATTAATAACTGCTTATTGATCGACCGTCCCGCACCATGACGTTGACACATTTAAATCGCTATGTATTTCGATTTAACGATTGATGCTGTGTTAAGTAAAACTTGGATATGTTACCCGATTTTAACTTATCTTCTCTAATTTCTCTGCACGTTATTCTTGTAAACGATTATTAAATGTTTATAATATGTAGCTTTCACAATACTTAATATCGCGTTACCGTGACTGACTTACGTGGCGATTGAAATATATTTAATCAAATTACTAAGAAATTATTATTGCAACTAATACGAGTCTAATATCTGTAATCTCTCCGTTGACTGCCCTAACTTCTTACACTCCGTATTTTTATATTTCGCTAAAACTACCCACACTCAATATCGACAAACTACACGCCTATTGGTCTGACTTACCGCTAAATTCAAAACTACCCAATCTGTTTAACGGAACAGCCCGCGAAAAAAATGACGCTATCCGCTATTCGTCCACAAAATGCGCGTGAACACGTGGTATGAAACTTCGCGTCACCTTCCATTTCACACATACGCTCTCTTTTGTTAGGTGCACTTAACTTTTACAACCTTAGTAAATGTTTCTTACACCCAAGCAAACAATACAGTTTTATGACGGTCCGACCCGTCCGTGACAAAATATAAATTCTTAGCCGACTTACTGGCGTCAACGCAAGGTCGTCTTTTGAATAGCTATCGCTCTTTACTACATATTTTAATGTTTTCTTACTTCTAAAGAAAACCACCGCTTTCTATAAATTTACATTTCTCCCTGGGTACCATATGACTTTGTCCCCGTAAAATTGTTAAGAATACAATTTTCCGTGATATCGTATTTGGGCTCTCTGGTAAATGAAAACAATGTTATAAATGAAGAGATGATGAGTAAAATAATTCAGAATGCTAATAGATGTTACAATGGGCTGATGAAATACTTTAAATCACAACTTCTACACCATGAAACAAAAGCTAGACTGTATAGAACATTAGTAAAACCGGTCCTGATGTACAGAAGTGAAACATGGTTGCTGACACAGGGCGACCTGTTTCAACTTGCATCTTATGAAAGGAAAATACTTAATAAATTTTATGGCTCCATTAGGGAAGGTGGAGAGTGGAGAATAAGGAACAACAGAGAGCTCTATGAGTATTTAAATCACCTGATATTGAGACATCAATTAGGATAGCTAGGCTGAGATGGGCAGGACATGTACAGAGGAGGATGAATGAGGAGGATGTTCTTAAAAGGACTATGCACAACAGAAGGAAAGGGAGGACGTGAAGACCTAGACTACGATGGATTGATGGAATCCTAGAAGATGTGAGTGAGTGAAAAATTGGTGACATTGGCTAAGGATAAGGAAGTCTGGAGGAAAATCCTGAGGGAAGCTGATGACCATGGTGGGCTGTGGAGCTACTGATGATAAATCTCAAAAACATTAGGGGTATACAGGTTAAAAGTACAGCCATGCATACCAAGTTGATGAAAGTCAGTTGTTATTGTGAGACACATATCCAACTAGTAATAATATATGTTTTTTAAGTGTGGAACTGAATGAGAAATTAACAACAAAATCCTTCTTAATGTTAGTTAAATACTTGAAACTGACATACTTGGTTGGCCCGGAAAAGGAAATAATATTAAGCTTACTTTTTATTTATATTACATTTACATCTGTTCACACACACACACACACACACACACACACACACACACACACACACACACACACACACACACACACACACACACACACACACACACACACACACACACACACACACACACACACACACACACACACACACACACACACACACACACACACACACACACACACAACGAGAAAAAGAAAACAATTAAATGATTATAATAGAGTATTAAGAAAATGTGGACATTAGCAAAAAAGGAACATAGATCACTGAGAAGGATTCAAAATAGATTGTGTGATGTGTTTATAGAAGATGATGAATGGAGAGTAAGAAATAACCAGAGGTAGATGAGCTATTGAAGGCTGAGGACATCCTAAGATCCGTAAAGGCTCAACAAATACAATGGCTAGGTAATCTAGAACATAGATAATCAGTGTATGCCAAAGAAAATCCTGAAGGCACAGGTGTAAAAAGATGGGCTAACCTAGGATAAGATGATTGGGTGATGTGCTGGAAGATCTCAGAAGAATGGACATTAGCAGTTTTGCTGAGATATCAATGGATAGGGGCATTGGGGAAGATTGATGCTGGAAACCTGAGTGCTGAAGAAGAAGTAGAGTATTAAGGGATTCAACCATGTACAGATATGGGATGTTCCTCCTGTGTCTGTTCCTGTTCATTCATATAAGGGAGTGTTAGTAAAGATACAAAACACTCAAGCTGACCTTATTGTGACCCAATAAGTTAGTTGAAGTCACATATGTTTTAAATTTAACAGAGATGTGTTGTTGAGTTCTGTATAAGAGGCAGGTAGACTAATTTTATCATAGCCTGCACTAACACAAGTAGTGGTTCTAACCTGGGACCAAAAGAGCCCAGAATTGTGATTTTTTAAATAGGTAAAGTGTGTACCATATGTATTGTTTTTATTATGTATCACTGGAAATTATTGTTTATGTTTAATTATTATTGTTATGCCCAAATATTGATACCCCCCCTCCCACAGATAACTCACTCCAGAACTGCCATTACCTAATAATCGATCTTGCCACTGACAAGATAATGCAGTCTTGAGTCTTAATCTACAGCTCTCAGCCTTCCATTTTGATTGATTTCTTATCTGTTTGGCATATTTGCTTATTTAAAAATTTGTATTTTTTTTCCTTCGATACCTTCTTTGAAATCATGATAGAAGAAATTTCTTGTTTGCTTCAGTGAGGTATTGGGTCACTGAGTTATACAGTTTTGTTAGACTAATCTGTCACCAATAAATTACTGTGTTGACAGAAACGAGTTGGTAATCCACTTCTGTAAAATATGTTATATGTACTACAAGCTCCTGCTTTCTTAAATAAGTTGTACCTCTTGGTTTCCTTTCAAAATCAAGTAAGAACTATTCTGAATAAACTGAAGTATTTGACATTAAAAATCAAAACACTGCTGCAGAAATTTACAGTAAATTTCTTACTTATTTTTGCTTTACTTTGTAATTAATCCAAATATTAGTTATGTGTGGATTTTGTCTTTTATTCTTCACCATCAATCTCATAATAGTTTTGAAGCAACCTTATTTACCTTCTCCTAACTTTTCATCCCCACTATCTATTCTACATCCCATTATAGAACACTTGAATCATTCTCAGTCTCTGTTGATTATCCCTCCACTACCCCTAAAACCCCTAAAATAAGTATAAATATAAATTCTCTTTGTCTCAAGACATATTTGCTCTTAATGTCCGTCATGTCTTAGTCAAGTTTCTTTATAAATTTAGTGTTCACTCAAAATTTATAAAATTTATATTTGTTTTTTGTTCAGTTTCTAAAGTCTATTAAGTTCTTACTTTGCCAGTCATTTAAATCTCAGAAATTTCTTATAACTAGGGCCACTGCAACCATGTGTAATGCCATAAATTTGTTTTAGCAGATACCATAAATTAAAAATTAAAAATAGCCTAGGAACATAATAATAATGTTTTTCATACACAGAGACACATCACATATCACTTTTTAAATGTTTCACATAGAAGTTTTGCCCTGGATACAAATTTTGTTGAATTGAGTTACTAACAGATAAAAGTATGGAAAATATATGGACTGATTCAGTTACTACATTAACCACTAAAAGTAAAGTTTTGTTAATACACTTTATTTTAAATGAAATCAAACACATTTTGTTTGTTATGAAATGAAATGAAATTTTGTTTGATAACACAACTGTCACGGCAACATAAGAAGTTATGGTTACAAGTCCAGTGGTAATTTATAGAAACTCATTAAAGTACAAAATATATAACAATTACAAACTGTGATGTAATATAAATTGATAAGTAATTATAAATAAAATTATATAATTAAAGTAATACAAAATGATTTTCTTTTGCAAAAACAAAACAGTATACTGTATATTAATGATGTTTGTAATTGTTTTGCAATATTATATTGTAACTTCATGAGCTAAGTGCATCATAGTTGTCAGTAGCAGTTCACAGGCTTGTTCTAGTTCATGTGGGTAATAGTTACAGCTGGTGACTAGTACTGGATCAGATGTATCACTAAGTCTCGTGTAACCGTCAAACACATGACATAACAGAATATGTGAAATCTTTAGTAGTTTAATGAAACCAAGAGGAATGCATTGTGTTGTTTTTTTTATTTTGCGTGGCAATTCCTAGTAAAATATCAACAGGATTTATCTTTTCTTGGATTGATGTTTCATTTTAATGTGTTGACATAACTGTATTGATTTTCTTCTTTTTTTTTAATTCTTTGTCAATTCATATTAGTCCACAATATCAGTATCATGTTATCATTTATGGAAACTTTACAACAGATTGAAAGATAAAAGAATTAACTTATGGAATAACATTTTGATAGTGGATTTTTATGTGGGGGGGGGTTTATATTAAGTGAAAGGAATTCATTTTAAATGAAAGAAAACTGTTGATCTTGCAAAGAATTTGTCATCAAATCTTTTCATAAACTCGAATGAGTAAAGTTGTTAAGCACATAAATTATGAAAAGAGTCTGTTATTATATGTTTTTGTAGTGGCAGATGAATGTAAACAATTGTGATAAAAAAATAACGTAGTTTTGTTAGCAGACTGTAATGCCAGAGTTGACCTAATCTCATTTATAATGTGATTGAGAGTTTGGGCAACATACGGTTAACAATAATGATTATATCTTGAGAGTATTCAACCTATAATATGTAATGTGGAGCTATTTTAACAGATGAAAGCAACATTAAAAATTAAGCACAAAAAGTAAATGTTTTTTGGGGGGCATTCACAGCAGACAAGAATAAAACTAATAATTAAATACAATAATTAGTCATTATTAAATAATTGTACGAGGGACGTTCACATCAATCCGGGACTATTAAATTTTAATAAATATAGAAAACATTTATGATAGTAAAAAATACTTTCATTTCTCGATGTAATCCTCTGCTACATTTTTACATTTATCCCAGTGTTTCACTAGTGCCTGGATGCCCGCAGTATAGAAAGATTTGTCGTTATGTCAAAACCAAGATAGGACTGACTGCTTCACCTCATCGTCACTGTTGGAATGCTGGCCTCCCAGAGAACAACTTCAAAGGCCCAAACAGGTGAAAATCACTGGGAGCAAGGTCCGGACTGTAAGGGGGGTATGGCAATAACTCCCAGCCAAGATCTTGTAGCATGCATGTTGTGCGGTGGGCAGTATGCGGGCGTGCATTGTCCTGCAGAAACAGAACACCTTTAGTGATCGCACCAGGCCATTTTTTCTTGAAAGCATTGTGCACATCTTGAAGAACTTTGCAGTAGAACTCACTGTTAATATTGACTCAACGGGGTAGAAAATAGACATGAATGATGATATTTTTATCCCACAAATTGAGGCCATAACTTTGCCTGCAGAAGCAATTGTTTGAAATTTTTTGGGAGGTGGTGAGTCCACATGCTTCCACTGCTTTGATGCACATTTTGATTCTGGGGTGAAATGATGGACCCACGTTTCATCGCAAGTAACAATTCGATCAAGAAAAAGCTGGCATTCTTTGTCAAAACGTTGCTTTTCCTTGCAGATTTGCAATCTTCTTTGTTGGTCAAAAGCAGAAAGCTGCAGGGGCGTATATAAGGGGGGCCCAGGGGGCCGGGCCCCCCCTGAAATAATTAATATAAAGAAAAAAATAAGTAACGTAATCTGAATTATTTTAATGAATCATGCGCGAAGGCATCGCCGCGGCAGACAGTGATAATTCCCCGTATAGGTGAGGGGAGTGGGGTGGTAGTGGTGTGAAGTTCGTGCCAGTTCGGGTTGATTCTGTCCGACTCGGGCTCCCGCCCGGCCATCTGTGCGTGCGGACAACTGAACAGTTCAGTGGCAGCCATTGTTTGTTGTTTACATTTGTTCGACATCTGTTGTACTGAAGTATGGTGGTGTTTTAAGTGTTAATGTTTACGTACTTTATCAGTATATTGAAGTTGGCCGTAAGTGAACCACAATTGTAATGAAGAGGCAAGCTTCTATTCAAAACTTTTTCGCCAAAAAACCAAGTGACAATAAGCCTGTTGGTGACAGTCCTGAAGTCGATAGTGTTACGAAAGGACAAAGTGCAAATAGGCCTGATGGTGACAATGCTGAAGTCGGCTGCATTGGTAGAATTGCTTCTTGTGATGTCGCTACTTCGAGCTCAATTAATGTAGTTCCGGTTATGGAGGATAGTAGGCCTAATCAAGTAAGGAAAAATATCTATGATATTGGAAACTATTGTCAAAACAATTCTGTTCAGTCTTTCACAAACGAAAAAAAAAATTTTTATTAGAAAATGTTTGGAAACCTCAGCCTGGATACAAATTTCCCTCCATTACTAGTTCAAACCATACTAGATCTTTTCAAATGAAGTGGCTAGAAGAATTTACGTGGTTAGCTTATTCAGAGGAAAAATCTGGATCTTTTTGCAAGTACTGTGTGTTATTTTCCCATACCGAAAATGTAGGGAAAGGAGATCACCAAGTACCAGGGGCGTTGGTTACTCAGACTTTTACCAATTTAAAAAAAGCCAGGGAAATGTTTAGCAAACATGAAAACTTATCCTATCATAAGAAATATGTTTTGATCGCTGAAAACACAAAAGCTATAGTTAAGAAAAAGGCTGAAAGTGTTATCAATCAAGTAAATGCCCAAAGAAGACTGGATATTGAGAATAATAGAAAACGGCTAATCCCTATAATACAAACAATACGATTTTGCGGGAGGCAGCAAATAGCTCTAAGGGGTCATCGTGACTCTGGACGAATAAGCCCTGAAAAACCGGACCAAAATGATGGGAATTTTCGATCGTTGTTGAGATACCAAGCCAACAGTGGAGATAATATTCTTAAAGGCCAATTAACGACCAGTGGTGGGAAGACGATGTACACAAGTTCTTTCATTCAAAACGAACTTATTAACATATTCGGTCACTTAATACAATCAAAAATTGTAGAAAATGTCAGAAAGTCTGTTTTTTATTCCGTTTTAGCAGATGAAACCACTGACATCAGCCAAATCGAACAGTTTTCTCTCTGTGTACGTTATGTAGAGTACCAAACTTTCAAAATCAGAGAAGATTTTCTGACATTCGTCCCCGTTTATGACGTCACTGGAGCAGGTTTGGTTAACACAATATTGGAGACCTTGTCAACATTAGGGCTTGATCTAAACAAAATGAGAGGCCAAGGGTACGATGGCGCTGCCACGATGAGTGGGCAATTCAGAGGAGTACAAGCTTCCATCAGAGAAAAGCTACTGTTGGCCCTGTATACACATTGTTCTTCACACACTCTAAATTTGTGTTTGTCAGATGCGAGCACAATACCTTCTATAAGAAACTGTATGGGTGTCATAAAAGAAGTCCGTGGATTCTTTCATATGTCAGCCAAAAGAACAGAAATATTGAAATCAATGATTTCTGAATGTTGTCCAGAACAAAAGAAAAAGAAACTTGTTTCACTGTGCGAAACCCGATGGGTAGAAAGGCACGACTCAGTAATTTTATTTAAAGACATTTTGGAACCTATCTTTCTCTCCCTTTGCAAAATAGAAGAAGAGGAATTAAGTGACTCAGCTTCTAAGGCTCACACTCTAAGTAGTGCTATTAGTCAATTTGCATTTCTTATTAATCTTTTTGTTTTGAGCCGGATGCTATCAACCACGCATAACTTATCTAAGCAGCTTCAAAACAAAAATATAGATCTTCCACAGGCCTTGACTAACGTTACGAGTGTCTTACACCTTCTGTCGAAGGAGAGGGCAAATGCTGATGACTCATTTAAAGCCTTGTATAATCAAGTAAAGTCATTCGCTGCCAAACTTGACATTAAGGAAGAGATTCCAAGAATTTGCCGCCTTTAAACAGCACGTAGCAACGTCCCTTACACCACAGAAGAAGAATACTATCGACGAGCTGTTTATGTGCCATACCTGGACGATTTTTGTAACTCACTGAAAGAATGCTTTGAATCTCACAAGGAAACAGTTGCATCCTTACAAAACATCCTTCCACAATTGTGTATCATAACAGATTTCGGTTCATTGGAGGCTGCTTTTGGTTTCTACAAAGAAGATTTGTCACATAAAGAGATTGTGCAAAGTGAGTTTATGTTATGGAAAGAAAAGTGGAGTCAGGAAAATCCTTCAAATCTTCCAAAAACAGCTATAAGTTCTCTAGAAAAATGTGACAAGACTTTCTCCCCCAACATTTATACCCTTCTGAAATTACTCGCAGTTCTTCCTGTTTCTGTCGCAACCGTAGAGAGAACTTTCTCCAGCCTGAGAAGACTGAAGACTTACCTAAGGAACAGCACATCTAAAAGTAGGCTTAACGGGCTTGCTTTACTTTCTATCCACAGAGACATTATAGTTAGTGACGATGAAGTTCTTGATAAGTTTGCAAGTGTACCAAGAAACCTGGACTTTGTTTCGTAACCATTGGTCTATATAAAAAGTGGAGTTCCTTTTTATGCATTCTTTTTATTGTCAGTTGGATAAATGATTAATAAAACAAATTCGCATTGTCAAACAGTCACTTTGTTAAACCTTCTTTAAGGTCTCTCCAAAACAATACTCAAAACAGTCTTTTGAATGATAGTTGATAAAACACATATATGCGTGTATACACAAAAAGAAAAAAATAGGGGTCTTGGCAATTTATACATACATGACAGAACAAAACAATATTTATAGCTAGAACCCCTCCAAACACGATAATCACAATCGCGTATTTCACTCTTTTAGTTCGGATAAGTGTTTACAGATGAGACATTGTTAAAATCTTGACCAATGTTTGAAATATAGTAACAGATCTTTTCATCATTTGGTTTGTTTAAAAATAGATATATTTTTTATGATTTAATGTCAACAATAAAGAAGCGTGATCTCGGTAAATTAAAAGGGGCATTCAGCACAAATTACCCTCTGAATATGAGCAGCAAAACTGATATAAAGTATCATGGGGTGTCTACTTAAAATTACTTAACCTAACCTTACATTAATCTTGGCCCCCCCCAAATATATTCTATATTCGCCACTGGAAAGCTGTCTTGGTACCCAAAGAGCACTAACCTTACTGAACTTCAGATGTTTGTGAATGATTTTGTTTACAGTTCCCACAGACACATTTATTTCTTTTGCAATTTGCTGAAAAGTTATACACTGATTATCAAGGATCAGTTCTTCCACTCGCTGAATATTCATGGGAATGACTACAGTAGGCTCCGAACCACCTCGACCAGGATCGTCGCTCACTGATGTACGGACTTCTTTAAAACATTTGCACCACTCAAATGTTTACTACGACTAAGAGTCTCATCACAGTACTGTGCAAGGGGTCGCGAATAAATCTCACCGGGTGTTACGCCTTCGTTCATGAGAAATGTCATTACAACAAGCTGTTCCACATGTGCATTGGATGCCTGATGCCATGTTCTTTATGACTGACTGTTGTTATTGTTTAACGTGTAAACAATACAGCACGCCATGCGGTAATAGCTGACACTTGTACTTCATATGTACGACCAACAGAATGCGCAGGAATCTCCATTTACACTCTAGTCTAACAAAAGTCCCGGATTGACATAAACGTCCCTTGTAGTTATTTGTAATAACAAACAGTTACCAGGTAGAAATGTTAAAGTTTGATAAGAAACACTTAGGTTTCTGTGCCTCCATAGCCACTGACTTTTAGTCTGCTGTAATACAATATAACTTGACAGTATGTAATATTTTAACACTGAGTGTGCTGGTGTTAGGACATGAAAGTATGAAACACATCATACTGCAGAACATGACAATGCATGCTTCATTCATCATATTATGTTACTTCATGTTTCACTGTAAAAATATATTGATATTGATACTGATATTGATATTACTGAACAAAATAGGAATCACTATAAATTTTATTAACACTTCTCTAAAGCAATGCCACTTATATTGTAATAGTTCTCCTTGTTACACATTTACCTAAAATGCACTATCACAACAAAAGTCACCTAATTAACAATGCATATAAACAATTATATTAATGACAATTGAAGTCTTGACACTTTCACTATCTTTTTGAATTGAAAAAACAGTTCAGATCTCTCACACATGAATCACCAGTGTAAAATTTGTTGAATTATAAAGGCAAGCCTCAGCTATTATCACCATATATACATACATATATATTATAATACTCCTCATGTACCCGTAGTATCTTAATGGTATAATAATTTGCCCGTGTTATTCCTTGTATATGTTAATTTGTAATAAATAGTTGTAAATAGGGTATCAGTTGATCGTGGAATATTTATGTGGTGTGTTTACGAATGTGATTTAACTATATAAGTAAAAGAATTGAATTATTCTGCCTTGGTTTCTGAATCAGAATTATAATTATTCCAGTTCAGTAGTTAGAACTCCAAAAATCAATTCAAAAATAGCGGTCGAGTCATCCCAAACAATTTTCAAGTCACCTTCGATATTAGGCTTTAACCTATTATTTGAGGTTAATCTTGGTTTTTGCAGTTTGCGTACTTTCAATGACTCCCCGAAGTCTTCTTATCCTTGTTAATTATAAAATAAATGCTGATAATATATTACGTTCCTGAAATAATAACGCATGGATATGATTTAATAACATAATGGTTTAATCTCTGCAATATAAGTTCAAATTATTGGAAAATTCCATTCGATACATACGGTTGTCACAATCGATATTTATCTCAGGATTTACTAATTAAATAATGTTAATATACGAGGCACGTCCGGAAAGTAAAGATACAAAGGTCGTGACCAACTGCCGAGCAGCGCAGAGGTCACGCGTGTAGTATGCGTGCAGTTGGAAATGGGATGTTTTGGATCACCCGCCACATAGCCCGGACCTCGCGCCCAGCGATTTTCACTTGTTCCTTCACCTGAAACAATATCTGGCCGGAAAAAAGTTCGATGACGATGACGAGGTAAAAGAAGAGGTCATGACATGGTTCAAAGGGTTGGAGGCAGACTTCTATGACACGGGGATACAAAAGCTGGTTCCCAGACTTAATAGGTGCTTGGATAATGGCGGTAATTATGTAGAGCAATAAAGATATATGTATTTACGTAATTATCAGTTAATGATTTGTAAATAAATATTTTTAGACCAATTACGACCTTTGTACCTTTACTTTCCGGACGTGCCTCGTATTTCGTGGGAATTCTTGTGGCTGCTACGAAAAGTTCCTTTACATGATAATTAATAATATAGAGTACCTTTACAAACAATCTATTACTTATAATCTAAAAAATTACAAAAATTATATATTAAGTAACATACAAAGTTTGACGAGATTCAATGCTTCGTAAAAAGCATGTAGGTTAGAGTGACTTCAACATCATGGCTACCATTGTCCGTCTCAGAAAATAATGAAGTTTATTAATGCGTACAATAAATGTTTTCCTTGTAATCACTGTTTCGTTCAGATATTGAATTTGTTTTCACTTTAAAATGTTTACTAGTGATTGGTGTTAGTGTAAATTGGTATATTGTCTAGTGGTTGTTCCTTGTTGGATAAAAATATTGTCAAATTATACTTTACACATCTAGACGATATTGCTGAAAGTTTTCTGGTTTATTCTGGATAATTTCTTGATTGTGTGTATTACTGGTTCATGAAAATTGTAGTGGAGGGATTATTTATCTTCAATGATGGTCATTCAGATCTTCTTTCACAAACGGGTTATATATTTTTATATTTTTATTTTAATTACACCTCGACACGCACTATTAAACTGTTCTTCATCACAATTAACAATTAAGTGTTATTTCTTCTTTTTTAGTCACCGAACTCATACAAACTTCTTAAATTTTGATTGGCCATTTATGTACAGGTTAAATGTTATATGATCGATTCTCATTAATTACTTTACATTTTTATAAATTACCTTTAATAGATAATTTTATTATTATACTCTACTGATACATGCAATGCTTACATGATGATTAATAATATAATTATAAACAATTTGATACTAAACATGCCTCAGTTTATAACAGTAAAACCTTATTAATTTGAATTTCTATGATATGTGGTGGAACAATTTGTTATGGTTGATTGTAATTTCTACTTTGACTACCTGAGATAAATATATTTACATAAATTAACTGGTGACATAAAATCTTATAACATACAACAAAACTCTTAATAATAATAATTGTTTTTGACAACTTTAATTATTTCATACTTTTAAACTATTGTCTGTATGATAATAATAAAAACACTTTTTATAAATAATAAATAACACTGTTTAACGGTAGCCTGTGTCACTATTTATATTATATCACTCATCACTGTAAAGGTTTGTGTCCCTTTTTCTATCCTTATTATAGGCCTATATGATTTTAATTAATACAATTTTTATTTTGTGAATAGGTACTCTTTATTATGTTTAGTTGTGTTTCAGGGTAATTTGATTATTTAGGCCTACTAGGTTTATTTATTTAATTTTGTCTGTTTACTGCCCTATTCTACTGGGTTATTTCTGGGTTTCTTGATAATATTAAATAAGTCAAACCAACTAGGTTTCCTTTAATTTGCTATCAATTATTATTTCTTGGTTCCTCTCTGGATCGGATCTCACTATTATTTACTATTCTTTTTGTAACATTTTGTTTCGTTACAAATTGCCTCCCTTCAGAAGTCATTATTTCTGAACACTTCATTAGGTGTGAGGACATAATTACTTATGTTATTTTTCCTTTTCTTCCTCATGATATTTTTTCATGGATTGTTGATTATAATCTTCTGAATTGCTACTATTGGGCTAGTATATGGTGATTGGCTATGCTCAATTATATCATTTAACAACATTTTATTAATTTCAGCTCTAACCGCCTCCTTCAATGAATATGGTATAGGATAGGATTTTCTGTGGAACTCTGCTGGTTCTTTAAATTGTATTCTACACTGATAGTTTTTTTACTTTTCCTGGTTTTTCTGAAAATACATGTTTATACTTCTTATATATTATAATGAGATCTACTTGTTTTACTGTCAAATTATTTGTGCCTTGGTGTCTAAACTCTCTTATCTCCTGTAATTTACTGTTCCACAGGTCTTCATTTGTCATATTATAGATTATTTTTCTGCATTGGGTGTCATCCTTTAAAAAATGTAATTCCCTAACTTGGTGATGGGTATGGTTCAGAGGGGCACCATCGCTTCCTATTAACTCTGCTGTCCACATAACACCTTCTGAGTTCAAGGACACCTTCTCCTTGCTCAAATCAATTATGGCTGAATATTTCCTCAGCATATTGCATCCGATTAATAATTCGAATGGTAGGCTGATTGCGACCAAACATATAATATTAATTGTAACACCTTTGCTTTTTATTTCCAATGACACTTGTTTTCTCACTGTTTTATTTTGACGCTCAGTGGCACCTATTAAAATAACATTATTGACAGGTAAGGTAGGTATTATATTTTTACTTTGTTTCTGTATTCTCTCCAGTTCAGCATCGTTAATAAGTGATACATTTGCACCAGTATCTATCATTATTCGTGTAGGAATTCCTTCAATTTGAGCGGTTATGTATAAAATTTCATTATGCTGGTTGATTCTACTTGTCACCGTTTCCTCCAACAGTTCTTCTCGAAGATTTTTCAAATAATAATTGTAAATAATAGTAAGATTTTGACTATCCGTCCTTAAACTTTGGTTGTTGTTATACTTCAAAATTCTTTTATTTTCCATAATAAGTTTTTCATAATTAGTTGGTAGTAAGTGGTTCTTACTATATTTTTGAATTTGCTGGTTTTTGTACTTCAAAATTCTTTTATTTTCCATAATTAGTTTTTCATAATTAGTTGGTAGTAAGTGGTTCTTACTATATTTTTGAATTTGGTGGTTTCTGTACTTCAAAATTCTTTTATTTTCCATAATTAGTTGGTAGTAATTTGTTATTACTATATTTTTGAATTTGGTGGTTTTTGTACCCAGTAGTTAGTAGCAGTAAGGGGTCGCAAGGGTTTATTACTGCCTCACTCCGTTTAAATTAAGGCTATCATGATTATTTTCCGGGCATGACTGTTGATTTGCCTGGAATGGTGTGCTGGTTCCTGGTTGTTCAACCTCTCGGTTGTCTAATTGTTCACTTCCCCTTGATTCTCGGAAGTCCTCCTGGCTTCTACTTCTTACTCGGTTATAATGGTGACTCATCCCTCTGGGATTTCCTCTTTGATCATAACTGTTATTAAAACAGTTCCTCCGAGGTTGATGGTATCTCCAGTAATCCCCTTCTTCTGCACTAATATAAATTATTCTTGGTCTGTACGGACGATTATTATTATAATTACCCTGGTTATTATTATTGGTATTAACTCCTGAGTTATTTCTAAAATTATTATAATTTTGGTTTGTTCGGTAGTTATTATAGTTATTATTATTAATTCTATTACCCGGATGGTAATTTTGATTGGGCCTGTTGTTACTATTATTGCTAATTGGATTTCGATTGAAATTTGCTTGTTGGTTATTATTTGGAGTAAAATTTTGGTTGGAACTACGATCATTGCCATTAAAGTTATAACTATTCCGGTTATTCATGTTATTATAGTGATTAGGATTCATACCATGGTTATTATTTCTTGAACCGCACTGATCAGTTCGTTGTCTGCTTCTCTTGTAGTAACCCTCGTGTTCATAATTTTCTAATAAATCAGCCATTGCATGGACCATTTTAATCTGGCTTCCCAGGCGTGCTCTGGCAATTCCTGTGTCATAATGGTATGCCATTTTAGTTACTAGGGATTCTTCTGGTATTCTTGGCTCTAGGTGTCTCGTCAAACACACCTTTCCCCAGAAGTAAGTAGTTGGAGATGTACCTCTATTTCCATCATATCTTCCCTGACAAATGTTGTCCCTTATAATATTTTGTATAGCTTCGGACCAATATTTTTCTTTAAACAGTTTTTTAAATTGAGCGTAGTCCACTATCTCATTCCTGGTTGCTGTCCACCAGTTGTCCGTAATCTCCCTAAAATGCTCATCCAACATCTCTCTAATCGAGCTCCAGATAGTTATTTGATGTTTATTAAAATGTTCCTTGATTCTGGCCAGGAATTCCATGGGGTTTCTCCGATAATTTTTGAAATTAATCCCTTCTCTGGTTTCGTTTGTGGAAACATGAGTAATATTATTTGGTCTGGTTCTAATTAACTCAATTTCTTCTTGATTTTGGCGTACTTGACCAGTTAAATTGTTCACCGTAGTGTTAATATTGTCACACCTTTCTTCGGTTTGTTTCTGTAAATTCACTAAATTTTCATGTTCCTTTTGTATTCCTTCTATTTGAATACGACTATTTTCTTGGACCTGGTCTATTCTGGTATTTATCGCTGCTTCATTTTGTATAATGGTTTCTTTAGCTTTTCTCAATCTCCCATTAGTGTCAGCTATTTCTAGCTTCCTTTCCTCATCGATTTTGTCCATCTTCTGGTTAATTGTATCATTGACCTGTTCAATTCTACCATTAATTCTTCTTAAATTCTCTTCATTGATTTGTCTGAACTCTTCCTTCATTTGGTTATTATTTTCACTTATAGTTTGCCTTAAAGTTTCATTAGTACTTTCTTTAATACTATCAATTTTCTCATTTATCCGTTTATTCTCCTCCCGGATTTGTCTTAAATTCTCATTATTATTCTCGTTTTGTTTCCTAAAATTTTCATTAGTTTCTTCTCTGTTTTGGTCAAATCCCTCCTCCATCTCTTTTATTAAATTTTCACTCATTTTCTCATTTTGTACCCTTGAGTTCTTGTTAATCTCTTCCTTCATACCGTCTATTTTCTCTATTTTCTCGTTTGTTTGTCTGTTATCTTCCTTAATGTTATCAAATTTTTCCTTCATTTCTTCCTTATTTCTGTCCAATTTTTCACTCATACTATTCATTAACTCCATTAATTTTATAAGATTCGGGTCACCTCTATCTTCCTTTCTTGCTATCGTCTCCACATCCTCCACCGATGTTACTTCTTTCTCTTCCATCCTGACTTCTTTCTCTGCCTCCTTTGTCCGTCTCAGTGACGACGCCCTTTTATGCATGTTTATTATTCTTTGGAACTTATAGCAGTCGCCAGCTAAAAATTAGGAAATTAATTTGCTTGTTTCAATTTCTTCACCTAATATTCCCTAATTTCAGCCTCACTAGTTGGTGCGCCAATTTTTAATACTCCTCATGTACCCGTAGTATCTTAATGGTATAATAATTTGCCCGTGTTATTCCTTGTATATGTTAATTTGTAACAAATAGTTGTAAATAGTGTATCAGTTGATCATGGAATATTTATGTGGTGTGTTTACGAATGTGATTTAACTATATAAGTAAAAGAATTGAATTATTCTGCCTTGGTTTCTGGTTTCTGAATCAGAATTATAATTATTCCAGTTCAGTAGTTAGAACTCCAAAAATCAATTCAAAAATAGCGGTCGAGTCATCCCAAACAATTTTCAAGTCACCTTCGATATTAGGCTTTAACCTATTATTTGAGGTTAATCTTGGTTTTTGCAGTTTGCGTACTTTCAATGACTCCCCGAAGTCTTCTTATCCTTGTTAATTATAAATTAATTATAAATGCTGATAATATATTACGTTCCTGAAATAATAATGCATGGATATGATTTAATAACATAATGGTTTAATCTCTGTAATATAAGTTCAAATTATTGGAAAATTCCATTCGATACATACGGTTGTCACAATCGATATTTATCTCAGGATTTACTAATTAAATAATGTTAATATATTTCGTGGGAATTCTTGTGGCTGCTACAAAATGTTCCTTTACATGATAATTAATAATATAGAGTACCTTTACAAACAATCTATTCTTTATAATCTAAAAAATTACAAAAATTATATATTAAGTAACATACAAAGTTTGACGAGATTCAATGCTTCATAAAAAGCATGTAGGTTAGAGTGACGTCAACATCATGGCTACCATTGTCCGTCTCAGAAAATAATGAAGTTTATTAATGTGTACAATAAATGTTTTCCTTGTAATCACTGTTTCGTTCAGATATTGAATTTGTTTTCACTTTAAAATGTTTACTAGTGATTGGTGTTAGTGTAAATTGGTATATTGTCTAGTGGTTGTTCCTTGTTGGATAAAAATATTGTCAAATTATACTTTACACATCTAGATGATATTGCCGAAAGTTTTCTGGTTTATTCTGGATAATTTCTTGATTGTGTGTATTACTGATTCATGAAAATTGTAGTGGAGGGATTATTTATCTTCAATGATGGTCATTCAGATCTTCTTTCACAAACGGGTTATATATTTTTATATTTTTATTTTAATTACACCTCGACACGCACTATTAAACTGTTCTTCATCACAATTAACAATTAAGTGTTATTTCTTCTTTTTTAGTCACCGAACTCATACAAACTTCTTAAATTTTGATTGGCCATTTATGTACAGGTTAAATGTTATATGATCGATTCCCATTAATTACTTTACATTTTTATAAATTACCTTTAATAGATAATTTTATTATTATACTCTACTGATACATGCAATGTTTACATGATGATTAATAATATAATTATAAACAATTTGATACTAAACATGCCTCAGTTTATAACGGTAAAACCTTATTAATTTGAATTTCTATGATATGTGGTGGAACAATTTGTTATGGTTGATTGTAATTTCTACTTTGACTACCTGAGATAAATATATTTACATAAATTAACTGGTGACATAAAATCTTATAACATACAACAAAACTCTTAATAATAATAATTGTTTTTGACAACTTTAATTATTTCATACTTTTAAACTATTGTCTGTATGATAATAATGAAAACACTTTTTGTAAATAATAAATAACACTGTTTAACGGTAGTCTGTGTCACTATTTATATTATATCACTCATCACTGTAAAGGTTTGTGTCCCTTTTTCTATCCTTATTATAGGCCTATATGATTTTGTATGATTAATACATTTTTTATTTTGTGAATAGGTACTCTTTATTATGTTTAGTTGTGTTTCAGGGTAATTTGATTATTTAGGCCTACTAGGTTTATTTATTTAATTCTGTCTGTTTACTGCCCTATTCTACTGGGTTATTTCTGGGTCTCTTGATAATATTAAATAAGTCAAACCAACTAGTTTTCCTTTAATTTGCTATCAATTATTATTTCTTGGTTCCTCTCTGGATCGGATCTCACTATTATTTACTATTCTTTTTGTAACATTTTGTTTCGTTACAATATATATATATATATATATATATATATATATATATATTTGTGTGTGTGTGTGTCCAAGCTCACCTGTGTAGCATAATGCTGACCAAAAAATCTACAAGAATCTAAATCAGTTGGGAAATGTAAAGAATGAATTTTCTAAACAACTCACTATGGCTTGACAGTATTTTGTCATCCTCCTGATTACATAATAACAGTATATGACAAGTGTCAGGTAGGTTCTACATGTGGCATCAACTTTATAATATTCCACCCCATTACCCATACAGCTACATCTGATTTTCCAATAATTTGTACTTCCTCAGTAAAAAAAGGAGTAACAATACAGTTTTTCAACAAATGGAAGATACTTCAGCATCTGTGAAGGTAATTTTCAATAAAGTGACATTGTCTGTCAGGTAGTGGTCATTATTTTCTACTTACAGCATGACGGGAATTGATGAAATAATTACAATCATCCAAATAGGGTTTATTTAAAAAAAGGGCTATGGGTATGTAGTATTAAGTGTATTATTAAATAAGTTTGTACAATAAATTTTGTCTTATTATGTTTTGATGCCTTATAATCAGTGGTGTAGCCAAGTGGTTTATGGAAATTACAACCCCCAGCCCATTGGATAAGTCATTAATGGAGTCTTATAATTGTAAAATCTTCAGACAGGCAGTACTTGCTTGGTAACAGCTGTGATTAACATATTAGTTGGCTATAACTGACCTGCACTGCAGTGCTAGCTATGATACAACAGGCAATAAAAAAGGAATGGACTACTAGTTATGTACTCATGTTACTCAAAAATGTTTAATGAAGAAATTTGTGTTATTGGTTGAAATCACAATCAGTCTTACCACCCATATAGATATAAAATGGCGGCAATCAATTCATTTTGTTACAGAGCTCAGAAGTGTTTAAAAGAGACCGAATCAAAAGATAGGGAGTTAAGAACGATAAAGGGAATTGTAAGGAATAATAATTATAACACCAACATAGTGGATAAAGTTATGAAAAGGGTTAACATACAAAAAGATAAAATAGAACCAGAACAAAAGAATTATGCAGGGTCATTGACATACATAGGTTCACATACTAGAAAAATTATAAAATGTTTTAATAAATATGGAGTAGATATAGCTATTAAAAAATGTGAAACGGTATTTGATAAGATAAAGAATAAGAATATAGAAAAAATGCCAGTATTACAGAAAAGCGGAATTTATAAATTAAAATGTAAAGACTGCAACAAGGTGTACCTAGGAGAGACAGGACGAAAATTCGTATGCAGGTTGTCTGACCACAAACATGGAGAAGGTAATAGAACAACCAATTCGTTATATGCAAGACATTTCATAGAAGACAACCATAAGTTTGTTAATCCTTTGGAAGAATACGAAATTGTAAAAGTAGTGAATAACACAGTTGAAAGGAAGCTTAGAGAGGAGTTAGAAATATTGAAAGAAAGAGAAAAAGGGTTAGACAATTTAATTAATATTAAAATTAAATTTGATAATGAAGAAATATTTTATAACATGATTAAGAAGTAAATGATAGAGGACAGATAGATAAGATTAAGAATTAGTTTGCATAGTACTAATTGGATGTTTTAAAATAAGGGTGTATGACTGACCCACGTGTGTGGAGAGGAAGAGGGTAGTTTAAAAGGATGCACACACACACACACACACACACACACACACACACACACACACACACACACACACACACACACACACACACAACACTGAAACACAAGGAATTTGCTAGAAAAAATATGTAACTCTACAGATGGTGGGACAGGGTTTAGGAGGTGGGGAAGGGTCATTTATATTATAGCTTGTTGTGTGTGAGCAGGGTGGGGGAGAGGGGTGAAGGGGTTGTTTTTACGAATTTCCTGTCTATTCCAATCTGACGATGGGCTGTGAAGCTTGAAAGCGCTAATTGGGATAATTTTTATATAGTGGTGTGCAATTACTCAAAAATGCACTGATGTTAAAATCGCTTAATGATATATCTATGTTTGCAATTTTTTACATGTATAGAATGTTTTAAATTATAACATATGGACAGTAGTATTTAACTTTAAATAATACGCCCCAAGATGTTGGGCGCCAGTTTAACATTACAAATTTTTGCTACGTTCTTTTAGATCTTTTACTATGAGCAAATTTAGATTTCTTTTAAGGGCCCACATTTGTGCACCAGTTTAACGATAAAATAAATATGCCCTAGTTGTGGGTGCCATTTTAACACTTTAAATTCTTATTGGTAGTTGTGAAAATTAATAGTATGAAACTCAAGTATTACCTGTTTAATCAGAAGTGATTAATACTAATTCTTTAATCGATTGTTGGTGTTAAGGAAAATTATTTCAAGTAATAGTGTTATATAATATCCATAAGGTTGATCTTTAATAAATGAAAACAAGACACATTCTTCAGTCTAACCAACAAATTTATTATATTTATATTAACTGTCATTAATACCAGCTTTCTATGCCTTTTAACATATTATTATCATTAATTAATTTAAATATGATTTCTACCAATAGACAATTTATATGCTAATATCTCTATACCTCAGGGTTCCTTCGATTTTGTATATAAGCATGAATAATACTTACAGCTAGTTAATTATGATATTACAAAATATATATTCCAAATGGATTCATTTTAAGATATGAATAAATATACTTAATTGAAGTGATATATTTATTTTTTTTTTTATGTAATTAATTCGGTTTTATATTCTAATCATATGACTTTTAAGTTTTAATGTGTAATTCATACGTAAGTTCTTATAGAAGGACAGACAGGTGTATTGTAAAATAGTATTAGTACATACAAATTTTACTGTTGGTATGCATATTCCTGTCTACGGTGGCTGATGTACTGTGATCTCATCTCCGGCACCTTAGGTCCGCTTAGTAGATGTAGATTCTCTCCCGGCTTCTTTGAATACAGGATTATTTGGATGAATCACAGTGTGGTTTGCTCTCGTAGTGATTGATTCGTTAACACTTTAATCACTTCACTCTAGCTAAGTATATCCGGCTTCTTCCGATATTTACTTTAGTGTAAGTACTGTTCACTGGTTTACAACGGTTACTCTCATTACGTTAATTTACATTTTGCAAACTACTTGTTCCATTTCAATAGTTTATATCATTAGTAACACATGATACGATCCGGTTTTTGTTTTTACGAGTTATAAACTAATAAAACTCTAGTTCTCACTCTTTCAGTGTTTAGCTACGTTACACAAACTATTTACTCATGTTGACTCTATGGAAATTTTAAGTAAAACTCTCTGAACTTTTAATATAGACTCTCCGAAAATTTACCACCAACTCCTGAAAATTACACAGACTTCCTGATCGTGCCTCAGTTAATTGGATATATTCAATACACATAATTCCCCACTAGTTTCCTAATTTTCACTTTGCTCAGTTTTAATTGGTCCTTCTTTCTCATATTCTAAGGAATTTCACTCCTGGAAACCCGCCTACCTCCAAAGCTGTTTTCTGATAGGTCAAGTCCATTCCCTCTTTATTTCTTACTCTTGGTTCAACCACCTCTGCCGCGGTATGTCTGATCTCAGAATTGTAAATCTTTCTGGCATTTTTATATGCTATTTAGACAGAACAACCCCTTAGTTTCTCCTAGCGTCCAGCTGCGCTGTTAATTAGTTCAATCACCTGTGCTGTGGCCTTCCCGGTATATCATAATAGTAACTCTCTCTGGCCTTTTTCTATTCCTTTTAGCCAGAACAAACCCTTAGTTTCTTCAAAGCGTCCAGCTGCCCTGTTGATTAGTTCAATCACCTCTGTTGTGGCCTTCCCAGTATATCATAATCGTAACTCTCTCTGGCGTTTTTCTATGCCTTTTAGCCAGAACAAACCCTTAGTTTCTTCAAGCTGCCCTGTTAGATTTATGATACGTCCATATACATGCACATCGACGTTGAAGAATTTCACACTCTACTAACTTCCTCTCCTAGTTTCTCTCCATACATCAATGTCATTTCAAAAAAGTTTCCTTTTTTTTCTTAGCGTTATAAGTAATGGAAAATCTGGGGTGGAATAGTGAGCGTTTCCATTGAAATGTCCACTTACATATCATCAGACATACAGATATAATCTATGAAAGTCAAATAAATTCTAATTCGAGCAAGTGTTTATATTTAATATAAAAGTAACATAATTATAATACACAATGGCTCCTTTTTGTACCACTGCAGTAGTTTAGAAGAAGCAGGGCAGGCTCCCTAAATAAGCCCTTTGGCAAGAACGGTAATGTGGCCAACATGTAAGCTGCTAGCTTCAGCCATATTGTATACAAGAAAAGTAGTGTGGCTGGCACTATGCTGCAGCTGCTCATTATTATTCCAGGTGTCTGTTTATAGGCTGAGATGATCTGGGACTAAAAAGGACATTTAGAAGTTATGGTGCATATGGGAATTCTAGTTAGTAGAAACCCAGGACCTCTATGTTAGTAGCAAGTATTATGTGTACACCAAATTATGTATGTAGTAAAAAATATTTTAACGATTAGTTTTGTACGTGTATTCTGAAAATGTGTAAAGTATAGTGTGTTCGCCTCACACAGTCGTCATCACTTATATGCTTCGCTGACGTTGTCCGTAGCGATCTTGCAATTACCAGTACAACGCGAGTGGAAACCTTACCTGTTCTTCGTTAGGTGTTCATAAATCCCGGATGGCGCCAAATTGTTTAATTAAAACAATTAAATAAAAAAATAGGATGATTAGGCGATATCAGCTCTGGCGGTGTGGAGAATTCAAATTTATTCCCGCCTTCGTTCGACCTTCTTAATCGAGCGGTTAATTCGCCGAGTTTCTGACGTGAGCGCTTACCATTAATCCTAGTTGTTCGCTAAAATGCACAAATATTATAATACACTTTCCTAATGAAATAAAAACAGTGGTTACTACTCTGTACTAGTTTCTTTTATTACGATTAGTATTTATTCAGTAATATAAAATTATATTTTTGTTATCAAACAAATTTGCACCGACAATTATTATAAGACAAATATCTCAGGTTGGCGAAATGAACTGAACGAATGACTAAGTCAAATATGGCGACTGCTTGGTTTGTTTACAATTAGTTACGTTCAGATTCAGGATTCTTGTGTTTACGAAAGAAATTTTAATAATGATTACAATAAAGTACACTACCTTACATTATTTGTACTTAAATAATATAATGTGTAATTCATTTGTTCCTGAAGTGTGGTAAAGTGTGTTTTAAAAGTTCGTAATTTTCAAACAGGTTATTTTACTAGATAACAAAATTTCAGTGTTTTATTTTTTTAATTAATCTTTGAAAGAAATAATATTCAGTTTATAGTGAGAGTTCAGATTACTGTGAGAAAATTTTAAAGTGAATTTATTTCAGAAATTCGGGTAATTTCATAATACTTATCAAATCAGTTGACTTGATGTGGACTGTCAGTCAGTTGTAGTGGGATGGGGTCTTCAATCGTCATCAATTTTCAATATTCTTGGGGCTTAAGTATGTCTTGCATCTTTTTCATGTTAGTTGTAGCAATTTATTCATTTAAAATTTATTTAAATTGGTCCTTGGCATCAGTTAAATGTTCTCGTACTTTGTCTGCTTCTTACGTCTTCATCTTTTTGAATTTTGATTACTTTTTAAACATTTTAGATTATAATTTTGGTCATTCACGGCCTGGCGTCTATTCTGGAAGAGCGTCACTTATTGAATAATAGGATTTAACGGAAAATTCGTAACCAACGGTCCGTTGTCATGGTAACTCTTTGCCTTTGATTGGCTAAGCTTGACATAAGCCCATTGTTATCATTTTTGAATTTTTATTCAAAATTACTGTATATCTTCTGATTGCTTTTATTCTTCCGTCTTCCTTCCTATGTATTAAATATTATCACTACTGTTCGTATTTCCTTTCAAAGATTATTTTGACATCCCATAAGGTTGGGTTCTCTTATGTATTAAAATTTGACAGTTATGTTGATATTTGTTAATTACATTTCTTTCTTATTTTAAGTCCTTAATATAACATTTATCTTTTACTATGATTCACAAATTATCCTTGACTAGTTGCTTGCTAATATCCTTGGATTTGCTAATATTTTTGTTGATTTTTTATAATTTGTAGTCATTTGTTTTTTACAGTTAGGAATTTCATAGGCCTAAGTAGTAACTGAGTATATTTACTCATTTTATACAAATTACATCTTAATTTATCCTCATACATGTTTTGTTTTGATATTATAAATGATTTGTTTACTTATTGATGTGTTTTGGTTCTGTTTTTATAATACTGTAATTGTATGTTCCCTTTAGTTTCTACATTACAGTTTGTTAATTATTTCCTAACTGAATTTCCAGTGTTATTAGATCTGTATTCTTTCTATTGACTTATTTTGCCATTGTTTATAACTATGCTATTACTTAATATTCTCTATTACATAAAACATAACATCTAGGCCTATGGTCTGTATAATTCCTTCAGCCATATCCTATTTATAGATTAAATTAAACAATTTTTGAACAGTTATTATGCACTGTTTGCTTACAATTCGTTTCATTCTTGCTTATCTTTTGGGTGATACACATCATTACACCATTTAAACTTACTTAATTGATTATCCCTTAGAACATGGGGTGTTTATTTTATTTTGGTCTTATTTTCTTTATTATATTTTTCTTATACAAACTCTATCTTCTAGCCATGGTAACCTTAACTATTAATCTTCCATGGGATTCCCCCTTTGAATACTATTGTATCCCTTACTTACAATTAAACTTAATGCTATCAGTAACAAGATTCTTATTAAATACTATTGTTCACTATTAATCATTTAGTGTTCATCACAGATTGTTAAGTGTTTATACTTAATACTATCATTAACAAAATTCTTATTGAATAATAATGTTCACCATTAATCATTTAGTGTTCATCACAGATTATTAAGTGTTTATTCCTATTACTATCATTAACAAAATTCTTATTTACTAATATGGTTCACCTTTAATCTTTTAGTGTTTATTACAGATTATTAAGTGTTTATTCCTATTAATAGGGTTTCTCATTATTTTGGGTTTTACACTTTCACTTTTGCACTTCTTAAATTTTATTTTAAGTGTTATTAGTGGGTAATCCCTAACATTACCTTCTCTTTGTCACTTAGTTATTTTTACTTTCTCACTATCTCACTATCTCTCTCCTTACAAATGTTATTTATACGATTAATAAGTTCATGTCTTTATAGAGTTCTTTATTACATTTAAACTCTATTTCTTTGGTTAGTGTACTTTTATTTTTCACATTACTTTATTGGGTTTTATCAATTGTCATTAACATTTATCGTTTAATCGATAATAATAATTATCTTTTACATTTGTTAGTTATTGGTTTCATTTCCATTATCATATTTGAGTGTATTATTTCTCCTTTTTCTATTCTATATTCTTTGTTTGTGACTCTTTTTATTTCTTTGCATTTTATTTCCTTGATGCTTGGTTTGTTTCATTTTCATTTTCCTTCGTCTTCTATTTCATTTTATTTCTTTTAATTTCCTTTAATTTTGGTTTTCCCCTTCTCCTTTGGTTTCCTTTTATTTGGTCAATCACTTGGGTTAAGTCATGTCATCGTTTGTCGCGCCATTGTCATTTTATATTCATTAGTTTAAACATTTTGTATAGTTTATTCATCATTTTGTCCCTGGTATTGGGGTGGCTTATTTGTGTTGTAACATAATGCCTCTCCTTCAAAATTGATCATTTTGGTAAAACACTAGTATAGTTTTTTATGAAATTATCAGTTATATATAATTTTTCCTTTTTCTTCTTGTTTATTTCTTCTTTCTTGTTTCTCTTCTTACTCGTTACCCTCCATTTTATTTAGATCTGTTTTTATTTATTTCCATTAGTGTGTTCTCCCTTTTATATAATTTTTTCCCTAACTTCTTAGTAGCTGGTTTCTTCCATTACTACCCATTTTTCTGAGACCAGAGGAACATCATCTCTGCTCAGTTAATTTGATTGCTGGACCTATTCTCAGTCAATCTTAAATACCTTTTTTGTCATCTTGTGACTTACAATAATAATAATAATTTTTTGGGGATTGTCCACTTTATGGTTTTTTAGATCATTTTTAACCTTTTACTCATTCTTCCTTCCGCTGTACCTTTGCTATATACTGTTATCTACTCATACAGTTGCTTGGTTTTTAATTATTTAGTTGTTAACTTCATTATTTCTAACTTTTCATTAGTTTGTTTTTCTTTTCTTCTTGTGATCATTTTAATTATCTTAGACATCTTTTTTCTTTTTCTTGGTTGATTACCATTATTCTGCTTTAGCCGTTTGCTGTATATTTGCTTGATACACATTTTTTTTTCTTTACCAGTTCAGTTTAATTTTTTTTTTTAATACTCTACATTCTTTATGATTTTAGGTATTTGTCTTAGCGGTTCTTTCTTGATTTTATTTTTGTTTATTTTGTTTTGTTTTTAATAGTATTCTAAATAATTTTTGTAAGTTTGTTGTTCTTACTTTATAGGAATTTTTGTAACTTATTCCTTTCTTTATACACATTATTTTTCTCTCTTTTACTTTATTTAAATATTATTGTAAGGTGATCTTACTTTGCAGGAATTTTTGTAACTTATTCCTTTGTTTTATCTTTTATATTATACCTCATATGTCATCTAAATATTATTGTAAGTTGATCTTACATCTTTTGAATTTGGTAATTTTCATTTGTTTATATCATTTATGTTTCCTCGTAAAACTTTTTTTATAGAAACTTGATTATACGCTCCTTTTATCTTTTTTGTTGTTATATTGCTTATTTTGTATGTATTTTTACCATTGTCCTTGGTTATGACATAGGGTCCTATGTATAATAATAACAGTTTCTTGGCTATACCTTCAAGTGTACTGGGTAGTTCATGATTTTTTATTAATACCCTTTCTCCTTCGTTATATTTAATTATTTTGGGTTGGTTTTGAAAATGTTTATCCTTTTGTTTCTCGATTTTCTCCATGATTCGGTTGTAACATTTATTTTCATCTGTGATGTTAATATTAATATTAATTACCAGATTCAAATTTTTTAATAAATCCTGATCCACTTACCTTGCCCAGCCCAGGTCTGTCACACGAACTGCGAAGTACAAGCGTGATTTCAAGGTTATATGGGTCGTAATAATTACTCTCATGTTTCGGTTAACTATTTCAACTTCATTTTATTATTCTTTTATCATTCTTTTTATGAATCAATTAAAACATGCTTTCTCATTTTACACTCTCTAATCTTTCAAATGAACAGAATTAAATATTGAGGTAGCGAACCCCATCTGACCAAAACTACAAACACATTGAAATACAAAACCACAAGTATCTTTAATTTATATACTTAAATTATTTATTTAACTAATAAAGAAAAACAGCCCAGAATGCTCACTCTCACACTCATACAGTTTAAATCCCCCTTTTATTTTAAATTTGGTGCTATATAAAATTTAGCATAATTAAAAGAAATTAAAAAGAAAGTTGCACTGGTACTTCTCTGTTCATTCTGTCGACCACGTGTTGCACTCTGTAGACTTACTCACTCACGTGTCCGAAATTACGTTCTCACTGTCTATTTTGACTTCCCCGTTGATCTATACATTTTATATTCTTATATACATTTTTTAAACACAATTTACTGGTCGGTTCACATTTCCCTGGTGTACGGTTTTTGCGAACCGCGCTCTAACGCAACGGCGCGGTTCCGAGTTTAGACGCCGACGATGACGGTAAGTCGACTGCCTGACGCTACTCTAAGCGTCAGTAATAGTCACTTCCGTCAGCTTCCGCTCTGATTGGTCGATGTACTCACGTGACAGGTTAATTATCTATGTTTGTTCATTTCCGTTAGCGACTTTGGTTTCAAGATTATAGACAGCGGCACATGAGCACGCACTCACAGCCACATTCCAATGTTATCATTGTCGCGTACCAGCCTCTGCCTGGTACGAGGTGAATACAGGGTGTTACACAAATCAGGTTTTAATGACCATAAAGGGTGCCCAAACAGTTATTACATTAAATAAAAAATAGAACGTTCATAATTGTCGCGTTACAATACCCCCCAATGAGAGGTTTTCTGCCGAAACAGAAAAACTCTCATTGCTAAACCCTAAGAGGATCGGTGAGGATGTGGCGCCAACAACCCCCCTTTAATTCTTAACACATCATGGGTAAACTACCCCCCTAGCTAGGCGGCTATGGCGTACCCGATCGAGATTACTGGACTTCTCCATGCGAGATCCCAACACCATAAAATCGGACAGGTACTCATCATAGTACCCCTAACCTTCTAACATTTCACCAAAAAAACTCAGAAACTGGCCTTATACCATACCAGATCCTCAACCGATATGTTCCCCCTTACATGCATACTGGGTTGCCTTTAGCAAATACTGGGTGCATACACATATTCATTATTACACTGAATATAATATCTATACATTACTTTGCTGATCTTAAATCCATAAAAATATTTTATTTTTTAATTTCAATTCCTTTTCTCAAATTGACGTTATGGTTTCAAATAAAATAAATCAAACAAATCAAATTTAAATCATTTAAATTCTATTCAAAGAATTAATCTAAGTCCAATATCAAAGATTCCTATTACCATTAATTTCCTCATCTCCTTCCATTTACTTTCAAAATTTCAAAATCTCTAAAATGAATTTACAACCTTTCTTAATTATCTACTGACAATCATAATAAATGAAATAAATTGAATACCTTATTAAATAATAAATTTCCTTATCATAATATTTGTTTATAACACATATAATATGAACAATATAACTCAGTTAATCCAGTAACATATAATCAGCAATATATCCTGAACATCAAAACACAATCTGTACTTCAAGCAAAAAAATAATTTTTTTTTTTTTTTAAGAAAAAATTTTAATAAAATGTAATAATGTTTTACTAAACATGTCTTCTGACAATAGGAAGAAAATTATCAAATAAAATATAAATTAAACTTACAGTGATTGTTACAAGAACATATGAATTGGATACATTGACCATTGTACAGTACATACCAGTCATCAGCTGATCTCTCTGGGTCAGGTGAATGACCTTACCCTATATATACTACACAAATCGATACCATGAAAGATACACAACATATGTTTATAATACTTACACTCTAACACAGTAGTACACTCATAATTAACATTGTTATTGTTACCTTAGAATAAACAATTCACATTTAAGTTTGACCAAAAATTTCACACCTTACAGCTTTAATTTTATTTTCAAATTCTATTAAATCTTTTACTTGTTTCATTTATTATTACATTTTAACTATGATTTTTCTCTTTAATATTTTCATCATTAATTGGTTTGGGTGATTCCCAATTTATTCCGAATAATCTGATTCATTGAAAAGGCATTAAAATATAACCTTACCCCCTTTCTGACTCTAACACTCACTAACAGATTTACATAGGATGACAACAATCCCCCAAAACATTTATCTCCATTAACTTACTACTCTAACTCACCTTGAATCATTCTACCCTTATAACAAAATACCCTTTACCCTCTTTGTACTTAGGATGTGTGTTCCCTCCCTATGCTCATTCCCTTATTGGTTCCTGGTACCCCCCAGGTAACCCCGCCAACGCACATACGGTTCACCTCCCGCCACAACGCTTTTCGTTGAGGACTCCTTATCATACCACCCCCCTTACAAAATTCTTCTTTCATCTAATTACTCTCCCATTACATCACTCTCATTACTCTACATATTCCCACTATCGCTACTGTGTCCCTACTAATACTCAGTTTCTATATTATTCTTATTCCCAAGAATCTTATTCTGTTTAACACCCATTTAAACTTGACTCTGACTGATTCAAAGGCCTTATATAATTAGGCGATTTATCACCCAAATTCTAACCTTTATTACCCATTGAAAATTCATAACTGTCTCAAATTAATTTCATTATTTAATTTAAAAACTTTTAAACACATGTAAACATATTACTTTATTTAAATTGCATTATAAACTTCATACTTACAGTACATCACTCATATACTCGAATACAACATGATTACTGTCATAGACACAAAAATATAAACATTTATCACCACCAAATCATGTACACAACTCCATGTATCTTCTGAAACATTATAAAAATCATATGATTCCACAACTAAATACATTTTACATTTATTCATTTACTATTTATTATCAAGTTCAAATCATTTAAATTCATTATCAACATTTATCTATACAGTAATTAATTAATTAATCTCAAATTCTTTAATTCAATCAATTGTCCAAAACACAAATTATTTTAATTACCTTACTCCTCCAAAATAATTACAATTCATTTATTATCACCTTCATAATTATTCTCGTTATTTAGTCTGCCAAAATATTATTATTATTATTACATCAATTTCTACTACATACACACATTGTTTACATAAAACACACTTTACAACATATCACAATTAATTTCACTATGAATTTATTTACAATTCTTCATCATTATTTTTCTGTTTACCACACCTCATTTCATAATCTAGCCAGGTCATTACCATAAACTAAAATATTTAAAATGTCCATTCACTTATTTTTTATTTAACCCCCATCATCATATAATAATCTAATCTTATGACTACACCATTCATTTACAATTGAATACATATGGTTATTATAATTATAATAGTCATCATTATTACTTTGTTCCATTATATCAATACTATTGATAATACAAAATTATTGCATACCATTATTTCAAAATTCCTGTCGACATCGGGTAGGGTAATTTCTCCTTTAGTATTTTCTGTCAAAGTAAGGTAAGTTAATAAGTCGTCAACTTTATCATCTACTTTTGCTACTACCTCAGTTTCAATACAAGGTGAGTACTCTATATAATTACCAGCTCTCTCTACATCTAACCTTTCTACAAATTCTTCATAATTTCTATTCACCTTAAATAATTTTATCTCTCTATCAACACACAACTCTCTCTCTGAATATCTCTCACCATAACACCATATCACACTTTCTCTACCATCCCATATAGAGGGCACTAACTCATAAAATTTCAGGGAACAACTCCAAGACCTCATGTCTTCCACTAATAAGGGACTCTTGCCCTTCAACAACAACATTTGTAAACACCTTGGTTCACAATAAACCTGGGGAAAATTTACCCTCTGCAACCCCTTTACCTCTATACTATCTCTCCACACTATTCCTTTTTGTAGGTTGATTACTGCCAAGTGTTGTCTTAACACGTCGCACCCTATGAGCATATTGAACGGTAGTCCATTTGCTACAAGAAAAACAATAGGTATTGTTGCGTTTTGACAGTTCAATTCCAATGAAACTTGTTTTCTTATTGATTTATTTTGTTTGCCAGTTGCACCAATTATAATGATATTATTAATTGGTAGAGTGGGAATTGGTATCTGGGAGTTAGCTTGGATTCGTTCTAGCTCTGGCTGGTTTATTAAGGATATGTTCGATCCCGTGTCGATCATTATGATGGTTATTGTCCCGTTGATGGCAGCCTTTATGTGTACGATTTCACTGTTTGGTTTTGGCAGTTGGTTAGCCTCTTCTTCAAGGAGTTCTTCTCTTATATTTTTGAGGTAATTGTTTGATATGATTGTTATAATTTTATGTTTATTTTGTTGTGTCATTCGTCGTAGCAACCCAAGTGATTGGTCATGTGAAGGGCATATTTGGTTTTTCACTGACCTTTTTAGTTTAAAGGTGGTTGTGCATTGTTGACCAGACTATCGGACTGGTTCGCCGCCGATTCATTGATCGGTCCTGGTTGACCGCTTATCTGATTCCTCGGCACTTCTGTAGTTCTATTCTCTGGGAATTGATTATTATTTGTAGTCGTGTTATTATACCAGGAGTTTGCCTGTGTATTTGGACAATACCTCCTCTGGTTAGGTTGACTCCTTCCATTAATGAAATTTACTTGTCGTCGAACGTCACCTTTAACTTGGTTATTCCCGGTTCCCCTGTTGTACTGGTAATTCGGGTTAAAGTGGTTACCATAGTAATTGCTATTATTGGGGTGGCCGTTAGGACGTTGGTTCGGTCCTGCTCCCCTGTAATTGTTGTTTGTGGGATTGTTGCATTGGTCGTTTCTGTTATACGGCTGGCTACCTGGATTATAATTCTGTTGGTTTCTGTTATACGGCTGGTTACCTTGATGGTCGTTGACATTCCGGTTCATATTGTTCCGGTTGTTGTTTTGGGTGTTGTTGTTCGATGGGTTGTAGTTATGCGCATTTTGATTTTTCATGGTCCTCCAACAAACTCGCCATTCCCTGGATGGTTTTTATCTGACCCTGTCTCCTGGCCTTTTGTACTGTCATAGTGGTACCCCAGCTGTATCACTAACGATTCCTCAGGTATTCTTGGTTCTAGATTCCTCGCCAAGCATACCTTCCCTAGAAAATAAGACGTTAGGGTGTGTCCTGCTTGCGGTTCATACCTCCCATTGCTGATGTCATTCCTGACTACGTTTTGGGTGGACTCAGACCAGTATTTTTCTCAGAATTGTGTCTTAAATTCCTGTGTGCAGTTTATCTCCGGTCGTGTGGCCGTCCACCAGTTGTCGTGGGTGTCTTTGAACATTTCGTCAATGAGGCTCCTTACCATCGTCCATCTTGTTTCCCTATTCTTTTCGATTAATTCCTCTACTCTTTTGAGGAATTCCATGGGATTCCGCCGGTAACTACGAAAGTTTATTATTTCCCTGTTCTCGCTGGTGATAATGTGGGTGTTATGACAAGGTTTCTCCCTCAGTGCGTCCAGCTCTTCCTGCATCTGCCTTTCCCTTTGGCTGATTCCCTGGATCTTCTCTTTGTTCTCTTGGGTCTGTCCGTCTACTTTGTTGATGTTGGTGTATACTCTCTCCACACGTTCACTTATATCTGTTCGTATTTCCTTGTGCCTCTCCTCCAGCTTCTTGAGCACCTCCTGTTTATTTCTTGTGCATTCTTCGGTGGTGATTTGATGAAGTTCTTCAATTCTAATTCTTCCTTCCTCCTCGACGTTACTCATTTTGTTGGTTAACTCCTCCCGGACTTGTACTACGGTTTCATTTGTCTCGGTGATTGTTTGTTTGATCTCTTCCCGACATTCTACCAATTGTTGTCTCAACTCATCCTTCGTTTTCTCGCTGTCTTCCTTCATTTGTCGTTGGAGTGTTTCATTGTTATTCTCGATCTTGCGATTTAATATATTCAGATCCTTCTTGATCTGCCTTTTTAACTCTTCTAATATTTCTTGGTTTCTCTTCAAGTCTTCATGATTGCTTTCCATCTTATTATTTAGGAGTTCTATGTCCTCCTTGATTTGTTTCTTTAACCCTGCGTTAGTCGCAACCTTTTTTCCTCATGAATAGTCGCTATGTATCTCACAGATACACATTTTTTTTTTTTAAATGTTTTCGTCTGTTTTTTTTTTCATTACCATTGTAGGTGATCTGAAGAACCCATTACTAAATTACCTGAAACTAATAAGAATTACTTATAAATGCAAATAGTGCTTGAGTAGATTACAATAAGCTACAGTATTCAAAATTTTACTTGGGAGAGACATTAAAGGAAGTCATAAACTACATCGCCATTTTTTAATACGTTTAATCTGTTTTTCCTTTTTAATAACACAAGGCAAACAACTAAAGTACAGATATTACAAACTGTAAAGCAGAATAATGTTAACTTTGACATTCATAATTCCATGACAAATCTAACCAAAACGTACAAACATTCACACTCCTAGGACAACATTCCACACTTACAGTTTTCACAAAGCGTACAAACATTCAGACTCCTAGGACAAAATGGCACTTTTACAGTTTTCACAAAGGCCTCTCATATGTTGTAAGCAAAGTGCTTTATCACATAAATCACATCTGTACTGAGTTAGTCTGTTTTTCTTTTGGCTTTGGCATTCTGCACAGCGTTTTCGTTTCCTTTGCGTTTCTCCATAAGCAGATGTTGTTGCTTCAGCAGCAGGTGTTCCTCCACCATTAGCAGCAGCTGTTGCACCCTGAGAAGATTCCTGACGAGCATCCTTGTACCTCTTTATTTTATCCTGGATACTGAGAGGTATCCCACGAAAAGAATCACTTCGTCGCACGATGAGATCATGAGTAAGTTCATTAGCCAATGTTCTCAAAAATTGTCTTCGAGATAGCACTGTATTACCATTTCCAATGTAAAGGATTCTAGAGTTTATTCCAGCTACATTTAGCATTTAGTCCAGTCGCCAGAGATTTTGACTTGATAAAAAATTGGGGCAAAGCAATATTTGGTGCACGTGTTAAATAAACGTTAATAATTAATATAAAAAAATCTTTGCATGTTTACCTTTCTAGGGTTTTCTGAAAATGGTCTGGAAAAATCGTAAAGACAGATTTTCTTAAAGCACTCCGTAAATATGTACAGTTGGAAGAAATAAAAAGGTGTATATTGAAGAGCAAACAATTTCCTTCAGAAAGTTTCCTTACATTTTTTACGTTAATGGAACTGTTTTCCTGAAAATTGGTAATGATGAGTGCTGCGTTTTAAAAAGAGCGTTTGCCCCCGATCTTGCGTAATTCGCTAAATTAGCCAGGCGCGTCTATTCAAAAATATCATAACTTTCTTTAATCTAAGCGTAGCCAGTTAAATAAAGGCTAGTTTTGAAGGGGAACAGTATAGCTTTCAAAATTTGTTGATTTTTACATAAATATTTTATTTGAACATAAAGAATATAGTGTATAAATATTTACTGTAGATACAAAAAGAAGTGAAACCACAAAATTACAAGTACTATACAATAAAATTTAAAAATATAGTAGTTCTTTACTAATTTACCTTTAAAAGAGATAAACTTTTTATTTTATAATAATGAAAACTACTTTTGAAGTTGTTATTTAAAAAAAAAAAACTTTCCAAAAGTAAGTATTTCGACGTATTTTAAATTTACTCAAAAATTCAGAGTTTATCTGCCTTTATTAATCTTAAAAATAGAGATATCGAAACACAAAAAATTGTATTTGAAAGCTGCAAGTGTTCTGCATCGAAAACTACACTCATGAAAATTAAAATCATTTTCAAAATTAAAAAAAATAAATAAAAATTGTGTATACTAAAAAAAGGTGCCTCCTTTGCGTTACATACATGTATCTTTTAAGTGGGTTTATTTGAGTAGTTGAAATTAACGTTACAGCTACTACAATGGTAAATCTATCTATTCATGTTATTTCTCTTACCTCATTATACCTATACTCTAAAAACAAGACCCTAGAAAACAGGTAAAATTTTTAAACGGCGCGGCGTTCTATTCCCCTCGAGTGTGCAACTGTAAATGTAGCTGCGCGCGCAACACCCATTGTTGTGGTGTGCCATACAAACATCTGCTATACAAGAACGTAGCAGTAACGCAGTTGATATTTCTTCAAAGGTTATAATCAAAACATTACAAATATTTTTGTTTTCATCATATAAAACAGGTAAAAAAATTTGCAGTTTAAAGTTTTTATTTACACTTTTTATACATGCTTATAATTATTTATTTGTGAACACGTGTAGTGGAGTCAAAATAAAAATCAAATGTGAATTGTTTTGGGAGTCGATTTTTTGTGTGCTAAATTGGTTAATGGGATCAAGTTGAGCTAATAGTTAAGTTTTGTGTAAAAACAACCCGTTTATTTTTTTATTAACAATTTAAGTTGCAAAATAGCGTTTTTATAAATATCTTTGGACCTAACAAGCCGATTTTAATGTGAATTTTTTTCAGTATTCTATAATAAATTAAGAACATTTCTAGCCTTAATACGGAAGTCGATATTATTATTATTGTTAATAAATAAATAAAGTGGCGATGGCGTTTATAAACAAATTGCTGTTGTTTTAACACAAATTAATGAAAGTTGATAAAACTTGAGGGAAAGGTAACCTTTGTGGAATACTATAAACCCCACAAATTTCATATTGAAATGTTGAATATAACCTCAAAAAAATCGCAGTTCACAAAAAAACTTTGAGTGCTCATAAAGTATGGCAAGATTGTGGCACAAAGGTGTACGATGGCTTAAATTAAAGCTTATTAAAAATACTTTCGGGTGGTTAATTAACAAAATTTTTTGGCCTTTCTGACACCATTTTTTGATCATTTAAAGAAATTAAACGTAAAGAACTGCATTTTTTCTATTAAAAAAAAAAATTATTTGTGGTGATCATTTTTTACATACATTAAAAGTTTATAAAAGGCACATATTTAAAAAAACAAATTTGGTAAAAACGGTGGATTTAAAATTGAAAATAAAAAAATTTTCAAAAGAGATATTTTGACTTCACTAGTGGTGAAGTTTTAAAGAATACTTTTACTGAACATAAGTGCTACATAAGGTTTTTTGATTTTTAGGTATTAAATATGGACCAGTGTGATACTGAAATATGTTTTATTTGTAATGCTGATCTTTGTATTGAAGATACAGAAAAAGTGACTCGATGACTACCGAATTTAATAAGAGTTAGCTCTGAGAGAAACGATGGAAAATATGAAATGTTAAAAAAAGTTGATTCAATTTTAGTACACAGGAAATGTCGAGAAAAATATACGTTAAAAAGGAATGATGTTTTGTGTTATAAGGATTTAGGCACTTTGTCGAAAAAAGTAAATATAGCCCAGTCAAGAGTAAAGTCAGAAAGAGTAAAGAATTGTTTGATTTCAAAAACCTTTGTATAATTTGTGGATTAGATGCCGATAAAAGTAATACGAGATTAAGTATTAATCAACGCAAAAATATTTCTATAATTCAAAGTCCTACTTTTAAAGAAAAATTATTAGAAATGATTGCAGAACATAATGACGAATTAGAAAAAGCAATTCTACGACGAATTTCTTGTGATGATTTGGTAGCTGTACAAGCGAGATATCACCGCAGTTGTCACAAAAAAGTTTTAAACAGTTACACTCGTGACACAAGTGATGCTAAAGGTCGACCCAAGGATGTAAAAATCTCACGTCAAATGGAATTGATTTTTGATTATTTAAGTGACAGTGATGATACCTAATTTACGCTCACAGAATTAATTGCATTATTAGGTAAATATATTGCTTAATTATAAATTATAATTATACTATTTTTTAAATTAAATTTTCATTATTATTTTATTTAATATCTAATTTTCTTAAACAGGACATGATGCTTGTCATCCAAATACCATTATTGCTAAATTAAAAGAAAACTATGGCGATTGTATAAGAATTATATCCAGAAAAGGTGGCTCAACCCTCATATGTCTTGTAGATCGTGAATACAATGTCATGCGTCAAGCATGGATAGCCTCAAAAAAAGATGAAAATGAAGAAAAAAGAAAAATCTTAAAATCTGCAGCAGCAATTATTCGAAATGATGTTAATCTGAAGAAAAGTAATACAGAATTTTATCCTCCAAGTGATAATATATTCCAAAATATTAATGAGAATATCCCAGAATCCCTTCAGTTTCTGATAGAAGAAATAATTTTAAAAAATAACAAAGGTGGTATTAGTTCATATGAAACACATAGCAATTACTCATTCAATTATGAGTTGCATAAGACCTAGAACCTTTCTATCACCATTGCAAGTTGGTCTGTCTGTAATGTTGCATAGGAAATTTGCTTCAAAACGAATTATAGATATATTGTCGCATCTGGGAGTGTGTTCATCATACAAAGAAGCAACACTTTATGAGGATAGTGTATTGCTTAGTCCACGTTCTCCATTTAGATCTGGTTGTTTTGCACAATTGGCATTTGACAATTCAGATATTAACATCAATACTATAGACGGGAAAAATACTTTTCATAGTATGGGAGGTATTATGATTGTAACTCCCAGAGATTGTTATTATAACAAAGTTCCCTTAAAACGATTGACAGTTAAGCCTACTGCAAAAGAAATCAGCAAAATTGACAAAATACCATTCCAAATTTTTGAAAATATTAATACACATGCACGTATATGCATGTAAAATTGTTACTTGCATTGAAATTCCCTTTAATTTGATACCCCACAGTATTTTCATATTTCATATTTTTCATTTTTGACATCCCCCCCGGGCCCAAAACACCTATCTTATGTTGGTTCTCCCGTTGCGTAAAAAATTTGTGCCAAGTTTGGTGGAAATCAGTCCAGTGGTTTTTCATATTTTCCATTTTTGACCTCCCCCAAAACCACCCATTTATTAAGTCCCAGAGCCCAAGAATTTTCAATAGTGCTTATATGCATGAAAAATTGTTACTTGCATTGAAATCCCCTTTAATTTGATACCCTTACATGCGGTATTTTCATATTTTCCATTTTTGACATCTCCCAGGGCCCAAAACACCTTATGTTGGTTCTCCCGTTGCATAAAATATTTGTGCCAAGTTTTGTTGAAATCGGTCCAGTGGTTTAGTAGGAGGTGTGGAATATAAATACACACAATGACTTTTATGTATATTAAGATACACATATTTAATAATATTATTCAACAGAGGAAGATTTGTTAAAATCGACCATTCCGTCTATCGATTTAATACTCCTAACGATGAAATAATAACAAAATCGTTATTTTGATTTTATTACTATTAAAATTTGAACTATTTTAAACAAAAAGAATGAAGACTTTATCATGATCCAATGGTTTATTTAGTAATAAGGAAAGAAATTCACGGAATGTAAATGTTTTTATCGATTTTACCGCGTGCTGCCCTTAAATAAGGGTTTTTTTAAAAGCCTGACCATATAAACATGCAAAGATGATTTTAAAACGATATTTAGACCTTTTTCAATAACTATACCAAATATCACTTTGCCTCAATTTTTTAAGAAATTTTACCGTTATTTTTACTCTGGCGACTGGACTAATTGAAAAAAACACTGCCATTGTCCATCGTTTTGTATTTCGGGCTACATTGTAAGTTTCACTCATTTGGTCGACCGCATCAACACCAGCCTTAGTACTACTGTAGAATGTAATAACTGAAGACTTCTTTGCTTCTCCACTCTCCGGATCAATTCCATCATCATCGTGCAAACTGGACAACAAAATGACATTTTTCCCTTTTTTGGGGATGTAGGATAAGACTATACCTTCTTTGCGGAAGCCAAAAAGAGTAGAGGAAACAGGGCGATCCCGAATGGTTGTGAAGTCAGAAGGAATTTGGATTTTATTCTTCTTTAGGGTACCGACAAGGGATAACGTCTGCTCTCCTAAGTCCTTCAGTAAATTAAAGTCTGTAAACCAGTTGTACGTGGTAATGTTTCTACCACTTCCATAAATTGGTGTTGCTAATCGTTTTACCACATCCACTGGCTTGTTACTCAAATCCTGCTGCTTGCCGGCATATATCTCCATATTGTGAGTGTAGAACAGCTTAGCATCCACCAAACTAAATACCTTGATGCCGTACTTTCTTGGTTTTGAGGGAATGTACTGCCTAAAGCCGCATCTACCTCGGAATCCAACTAACATTTCGTCAATTGTTGTATTGCATCCCAGTGAGTAGTTGTTTTGGCAGTTGACAATAAACTTCTCAAAAATTTCTCGAATAGGTGCAAGACGATCAGTAGCTCTCCTTTCAGGTCTTGAGTCTCTATCATCAAACCGCAAACATCGCATCAGGAATCGAAATCTTCTTTGGCTCATTGTTAGACGAAATTTTTCGATCCCATCACCATCACTGCTCCACAATTCATCCAAATTCAATCTGATGGCTCGGTAGACACCAAGGAGATACAGCAGACCAAGGATCCTCTAATCTCGACCTCAACAGGTGCGAGCATCTCTTTGTCTGATAAATTTGTCTTTTACACTGGTGATGTACTGGTTAGTGAATACCACTATATCTCTGATCATTGCATCATCAATTAGACACATCCAGGTTTCCCGAACATTTGTGAGACCTTTAGCATTACCCACAATGCTAAAGATCTGTATTCTTTCTATTGACTTATTTTGCCATTGTTTATAACTATGCTATTACTTAATATTCTCTATTACATAAAACATAAAACATTTGGTTACTCCTGGAAGTTTCACTAGAATATTATGAGGCGCCTTTTTTCTTTTGCTACCGAAGGGGGTTTTCTTCCATTTCCAAGACTCCACCACTTTCTGATTATTTCTTTTGTAGGCTGTGAAATAACCTTCTTCACCATCTCCATCATCTTCTGCTTCAGATGAGGTGTCATCTTGTTCAGTTTCAGAATTGTCTGTGCGCTCTTCGTCTTCATATTCATTGTCAGTCTCATTTTGTTCTTCACTGTATGGCTTTTCTTCTTCTGAATCATTTGCAGTTAATAAATATTGTTGTATAATATCTACATCTTTTGGATTATTGAGATCAAAAGTTCTGTTTGGAAGTGCCATCCTCAAAACTGAAACACAAAGAAAAGCAATAATAACCAAAGTGAATTTCTACTCCACAAGCTGACATTTCAAAATCATTTAACATTATAGAACAAAATTAGCATTGCTTTTTGATCCTCCTAAGTAAAATTACAATACTGTAGCTTATTTAATCTACTCCAGCACTATTTGCAATTATAAGCAATTATCATTGGTTTGGCACTGTCATCAAACTAAAAAACAAAATAAACTTAACATGGTTAGTCGCAATGTATCACTCAGATACTATAGGCAAAAACAGTTTATAAAAATACCTTTGACAGAAATAAGCAAATGTAAAACTTCATTTGATATTACTAAACAACAGAAATATATAAATTTAAATAAAAAACAAAATAATGAATACTTACGTCTTCAGTCGCAATGTATCTAACAGATAAAATGCCCCCTGGCACAAGACGTCTGAACGCTAGGAAGGCTCACACACTACTGAGCTGTGGAGTGGAGAGAGGTAGGAAGATACCTAAGAGGGCGGGTTCGTAAGTGAATCAGCACAGCAGTCGTGACTCATTTTAAAAAGAAGGTGTATCTGTGGGATATTACGACTAACGGAGGGTTAAGTCTTCACGATTCTTCTCATTATCCTCCTTCATTCCCTCTTGTAATGATTCTAATTTTTTATTCAATTCTTCACTGTTTTGATCTATTTTTTCGTTAATTTTTTCCTCCTGTTTCTTTGAAGTTTCGGCTATGAAATACATTAGGTCTTGCAGGCTCGGACATCCTTTTGCTGTTTCATGATCTCCTGCTTGTTGTTCCCTCTCTCTATCCTGGATTGGTTTCTCCGGTTGGTTGTCGATTATTACTTCTACTTCCGGTTCTGGTTGGGTTGGATTTTCTAGTTGGTCCTCTTGGGGATCCTCTTCGGTCATTTCCCCGATCATTTCTTCAATCATTTCCATTTCTTCTTCGTCGGTACCTTCAGTTCCCTGCTTAGCTTTATACCTTGTAACCATGGAATGTCTCATATTTTTCCGTAATCGCCGCTAGTCTTCATTTCTAGCCTCACTAGTTGGTCGCCAATCTTTAACGATTAGTTTTGTACGTGTATTCTGAAAATGTGTAAAGTATAGTGTGTTCGCCTCACACAGTCGTCGTCGCTTATATGCTTCGCTGACGATGTCCGTAGCGATCTTGCAATTACCAGTACAACGCGAGTGGAAACCTTACCTGTTCTTCGTTAGGTGTTCATAAATCCCGGATGGCGCCAAATTGTTTAATGAAAACAATTAAATAAAAAAATAGGATGATTAGGCGATATCAGCTCTGGCGGTGTGGAGAATTCAAATTTATTCCCGCCTTCGTTCGACCTTCTTAATCAAGCGGTTAATTCGCCGAGTTTCCGACGTGAGCGCTTACCGTCAATCCTAGTTGTTCGCTAAAATGCACAAATATTATAATACACTTTCCTAATGAAATAAAAACAGTGGTTACTACTCTGTACTAGTTTCTTTTATTACGATTAGTATTTATTCAGTAATATAAAATTATATTTTTGTTATCGAACAAATTTGCACCGACAATTATTATAAGACAAATATCTCAGGTTGGCGAAATGAACTGAACGAATGGCCCAGTCAAATATGGCGACTGCTTGGTTTGTTTACAATTAGTTACGTTCAGATTCAGGATTCTTGTGTTTACGAAAGAAATTTTAATAATGATTACAATAAAGTACACTACCTTACATTATTTGTACTTAAATAATATAATGTGTAATTATCATTTGTTCCTGAAGTGTGGTAAAGTGTGTTTTAAAAGTTCGTAATTTTCAAACAGGTTATTTTACTAGATAACAAAATTTCAGTGTTTTATTTTTTTAATTAATCTTTGAAAAAAATAATATTCAGTTTACAGTGAGAGTTCAGATTACTGTGAGAAAATTTTAAAGTGAATTTATTTCAGAAATTCGGGTAATTTCATAATACTTATCAAATCAGTTGACTTGATGTGGACTGTCAGTCAGTTGTAGTGGGATGGGGTCTTCAATCGTCATCAATTTCCAATATTCTTGGGGCTTCAGTATGTCTGGCATCTTTTTCATGTTAGTTGTAGCAATTTATTCATTTAAAATTTATTTAAATTGGTCCTTGGCATCAGTTAAATGTTCTCGTACTTTGTCTGCTTCTTACGTCTTCATCTTTTTGAATTTTGATTACTTTTTAAACATTTTAGATTATAATTTTGGTCATTCACGGCCTGGCGTCTATTCTGGAAGAGCGTCACTTACTGAATAATAGGATTTAACGGAAAATTCGTAACCAACGGTCCGTTGTCATGGTAACTCTTTGCCTTTGATTGGCTAAGCTTGACATAAGCCCATTGTTATCATTTTTGAATTTTTATTCAAAATTACTGTATATCTTCTGATTGCTTTTATTCTTCCGTCTTCTTTCCTATGTATTAAATATTATCACTACTGTTCGTATTTCCTTTCAAAGATTATTTTGACATCCCATAAGGTTGGGTTCTCTTATGTATTAAAATTTGACAGTTATGTTGATATTTGTTAATTACATTTCTTTCTTATTTTAAATCCTTAATATAACATTTATCTTTTACTATGATTCACAAATTATCCTTGACCAGTTGCTTGCTAATATCCTTGGATTTGCTAATATTTTTGTTGATTTTTTACAATTTGTAGTCATTTGTTTTTTACAGTTAGGAATTTCATAGGCCTAAGTAGTAACTGAGTATATTTACTCATTTTATACAAATTACATCTTAATTTATCCTCATACATGTTTTGTTTTGATATTATAAATGATTTGTTTACTTATTGATGTGTTTTGGTTCTGTTTTTATAATACTGTAATTGTATGTTCCCTTTAGTTTCTACATTACAGTTTGTTAATTATTTCCTAACTGACTTTCCAGTGTTATTAGATCTGTATTCTTTCTATTGACTTATTTTGCCATTGTTTATAACTATGCTATTACTTAATATTCTCTATTACATAAAACATAACATCTAGGCCTATGGTCTGTATAATTCCTTCAGCCATATCCTATTTATAGATTAAATTAAACAATTTTTGAACAGTTATTATGCACTGTTTGCTTACAATTCGTTTCATTCTTGCTTATCTTTTGGGTGATACACATCATTACACCATTTAAACTTACTTAATTGATTATCCCTTAGAACATGGGGTGTTTATTTTATTTTGCTCTTATTTATAGTAAAAAATAAAACCATAAAATAGTTTTTGTGATTTCCACTCGTCAATTTATTAAAAATATAAAAACCATGACAGCTGTTTCGGCAGCACAGTGCCTTCATCAGATGGTGTAAGCTGACTAATTTTCGTACAAACAATACAGAATATAAAATATAATACAAGTGCTGTTGTATAGAGAGCGATAGTAATCTCGTGTCAATAAGATTTATACACATTACACAAACATATAACATAACATATACCAAGTCTATTTATACAAATTAAGCAGAGGCGAGCTATTTAGATCTAACTGATCATTTAATAATACATTTAAATATTTGTGTTTATTAATTTCAAGGGTTTCTAATAAATCAAGCTTTGGACCTTTATCAGATAAATGTAAAATTTCAAAATTGTCATTATAACTATGGTCTTTTTCTAACAAATGATTTGCATAATTTGATTTGCCATCATTATATCTAAAACTATAATTGTGACCATACATTCTTTTTTCGAAAGATCTACCTGTCTGTCCGATATACACTTTATTACAAGACCCACAGGATAATTTGTATACACCAGACTTTTGCAGTTTATCTGTTTTACTCTTGTTATTTTTAATATATTTTCCCAAAGAAGACTGCGTCTTAAAAGCTATATTTACATTCCTTTGTGCGAAATATTTACCAATATTATCAGAAGCAGAACCTATGTAAGTGAGAGTGTGATATCTTTTAATCTGTGTTGAGGGAGGGTAAACTAGTTTTAAAGCTTGTGAATAAAATTTTTTGTTTAACAAGTGATCTATGAGGCTAGGTTGGTAACCATTGTTGACAGCTATTTGTTTAATAATGTTAAGTTCTGATTGGAAATTTGAGTCTGATAATGGAATACTAACTAGTCTGTGAATAAAACTGTGAAAAGCAGCCAATTTATGTGAGTATGGATGTGTGGAAGTAATGTGTATTGTCATATCTGTATGTGTAAGCTTATGAAAAATACCGAAGTCTAATTTATTATTGCATTTTGTTATTGTAAGGTCTAAAAAATTGATACTATTGTTATCTTCTAATTCTAAGGTAAAGCTAATATTTTTGTGTAAATTGTTAATGAAATTAAGAAAGATCTGTAATTGTCTGCGTGTACCTAGAAAAATTGCTAAAATATCGTCCACATATCTATACCAAAAAATAAAAAATTTGAAATAAGGGTGTGCTCTAATTTTAGTTTCTATGTAGTCCATAAAGATTTCAGCTGCCAAAGGGCTAAGTGGATTTCCCATTGCAAGCCCTTCTTTGCCAATATAGATCTTTCCATTAAATTCAAAGTAGTTTTGATTAAGGCAAACCTTCAGTAAATTCAAGATATCCTCTCTCATAAAGGGGTTATTACAATTTTCAATTAATAATTTTTCTACAATATCTATTACATCAGTCGGTGGAATACTCGGAAACAAATTTCTCACATCAACATATTCCACCGACTGATGTAATAGATATTGTAGAAAAATTATTAATTGAAAATTGTAATAACCCCTTTATGAGAGAGGATATCTTGAATTTACTGAAGGTTTGCCTTAATCAAAACTACTTTGAATTTAATGGAAAGATCTATATTGGCAAAGAAGGGCTTGCAATGGGAAATCCACTTAGCCCTTTGGCAGCTGAAATCTTTATGGACTACATAGAAACTAAAATTAGAGCACACCCTTATTTCAAATTTTTTATTTTTTGGTATAGATATGTGGACGATATTTTAGCAATTTTTCTAGGTACACGCAGACAATTACAGATCTTTCTTAATTTCATTAACAATTTACACAAAAATATTAGCTTTACCTTAGAATTAGAAGATAACAATAGTATCAATTTTTTAGACCTTACAATAACAAAATGCAATAATAAATTAGACTTCGGTATTTTTCATAAGCCTACACATACAGATATGACAATACACATTACTTCCACACATCCATACTCACATAAATTGGCTGCTTTTCACAGTTTTATTCACAGACTAGTTAGTATTCCGTTATCAGACTCAAATTTCCAATCAGAACTTAACATTATTAAACAAATAGCTGTCAACAATGGTTACCAACCTAGCCTCATAGATCACTTGTTAAACAAAAAATTTTATTCACAAGCTTTAAAACTAGTTTACCCTCCCTCAACACAGATTAAAAGATATCACACTCTCACTTACATAGGTTCTGCTTCTGATAATATTGGTAAATATTTCACACAAAGGAATGTAAATATAGCTTTTAAGACGCAGTCTTCTTTGGGAAAATATATTAAAAATAACAAGAGTAAAACAGATAAACTGCAAAAGTCTGGTGTATACAAATTATCCTGTGGGTCTTGTAATAAAGTGTATATCGGACAGACAGGTAGATCTTTCGAAAAAAGAATGTATGGTCACAATTATAGTTTTAGATATAATGATGGCAAATCAAATTATGCAAATCATTTGTTAGAAAAAGACCATAGTTATAATGACAATTTTGAAATTTTACATTTATCTGATAAAGGTCCAAAGCTTGATTTATTAGAAACCCTTGAAATTAATAAACACAAATATTTAAATGTATTATTAAATGATCAGTTAGATCTAAATAGCTCGCCTCTGCTTAATTTGTATAAATAGACTTGGTATATGTTATGTTATATGTTTGTGTAATGTGTATAAATCTTATTGACACGAGATTACTATCGCTCTCTATACAACAGCACTTGTATTATATTTTATATTCTGTATTGTTTGTACGAAAATTAGTCAGCTTACACCATCTGATGAAGGCACTGTGCTGCCGAAACAGCTGTCATGGTTTTTATATTTTTAATAAATTGACGAGTGGAAATCACAAAAACTATTTTATGGTTTTATTTTTTACTATAATTTACAATGGATTTTCACCAAGTAAAGGTATCGAGCATTAATTATTTGGTCTTATTTTCTTTATTACATTTTTCTTATACAAACTCTATCTTCTAGCCATGGTAACCTTAACTATTAATCTTCCATGGGATTCCCCCTTTGAATACTATTGTATCCCTAACTTACAATTAAACTTAATGCTATCAATAACAAGATTCTTATTAAATACTATTGTTCACTGTTAATCATTTAGTGTTCATCACAGATTGTTAAGTGTTTATACTTGATACTATCATTAACAAAATTCTTATTGAATAATAATGTTCACCATTAATCATTTAGTGTTCATCACAGATTATTAAGTGTTTATTCCTATTACTATCATTAAAAAAATTCTTATTTACTAATATGGTTCACCATTAATCTTTTAGTGTTTATTACAGATTATTTAGTGTTTATTCCTATTAATAGGGTTTCTCATTATTTTGGGTTTTACACTTTCACTTTTGCACTTCTTAAATTTTATTTTAAGTGTTATTAGTGGGTAATCCCTAACATTACCTTCTCTTTGTCACTTAGTTATTTTTACTTTCTCACTATCTCACTATCTCTCTCCTTACAAATGTTATTTATACGATTAATAAGTTCATGTCTTTATAGAGTTCTTTATTACATTTAAACTCTATTTCTTTGGTTAGTGTACTTTTATTTTTCACATTACTTTATTGGGTTTTATCAATTGTCATTAACATTTATCGTTTAATCGATAATAATAATTATCTTTTACATTTGTTAGTTATTGGTTTCATTTCCATTATCATATTTGAGTGTATTATTTCTCCTTTTTCTATTCTATATTCTTTGTTTGTGACTCTTTTTATTTCTTTGCATTTTATTTCCTTGATGCTTGGTTTGTTTCATTTTCATTTTCCTTCTTCTTCTATTTCATTTTATTTCTTTTAATTTCCTTTAATTTTGGTTTTCCCCTTCTCCTTTGGTTACCTTTTATTTGGTCAATCAATTGGGTTAGGTCATGTCATCGTTTGTCGCGTCATTGTCATTTTATATTTATTAGTTTAAACATTTTGTATAGTTTATTCGTTTTTTCCCTGGTATTGGGGTGGCTTATATGTGTTGTAACAATATGCATCATGGAGATGGTCTACTTAAGGTTGAATGGAGCACCAGAGTTTAGAAAAATAACAACAAATTTTAGTTAGAAGGAGACTCAGTGGTCAAAACAAAACTTGTAGGTAAAATAGAAAGGAAAACAAAACTAATGTTCTTTATTAACTAATGTTTTACTTAGCCTTAAGACTAACAAACAACTTATATTTATTGTAAACAGCTAGACTTTCATCCAACCAACAAACCAATCACCATTATCATCATCACCATCAGCAGCAGGAGTCTGCCTACAGATTCCACTACTACTGAATTTCTTGCTAGTCATTATCTTCTCCTGTGAAAGTTGATACCATTTCAGAGGCGCACCAGTAGTGTCCAGCACCTGTGTGCAGGACTTTACTTGGTACCCCTATACCCTCCCCCTCCCAATAAAAAATCACTTTATATAAACATATCAGTGAGTACAAATGGAATCTGAAGTATATAAATTATAATTTTATTGAGCAAAAACCAGGAATTACAAAAAAATGTTTAAACAAAATTAACATACAAGAGAAAAACATCAAAAATAATACTTGGATTCTTGGTCCATTGATTAACTAATTATAAGTATAATACTACTGAATCAGAACACTACATTTTTTATTGGTAAAAATGTAAAATTTCTTTACTTTAGGCTATAAGGTAAAACTGTTTACATTTTCACAAATAGAAAAGGTAAAAGGATAGAAAACGTTCTGAGTCAGTAGTATTATACTTATAATTAATATTTGGAAGAAAATAAAGTAATTTGTGTTATTTGCCAAGAAAATCATTTGTCAATTGCATCGTAGATAGTTTCATGTAAATTAACAGATATACTTATGGTTTATAAAAACAAAAATATTAAATATTTTTTGATACATAATTAAACTTATTACATTTTATTTGGCAAGAAAATTGCTTTGACATTTGTACTTTGTATAGATATCATGTAAATAAGAAACAGATAAACTTACGAGTATATAAAATAGGAACATATTACAAAAATTAATTTATTTTTCGTATTGTTTAAGTTAGCAGCCATCCTTACTTTTCTTTTATAAAATTGCTAAACTGCTATAATTGTTATTATTTAGACAAAGCTTTTCGTCATCACTGACATCTTCAGGTCTTAAACAACCTAAAAAAAAAAAAAAAAATTAATTTGTAAAGAAATAGTAAATATTTGTAATTTGTAAATATTTAAACAGTAAGAAAAATCATTTACTGAATTGAACCTTACTAACAAGTCGATCCAAAATATTACCACTCTAGTGATATAATGGCAAGATTTGAAAGTCTTTCTTGTACCATTGTGGAGCAAAGTAGCTTTTAAGAGTTTTAAGTTTAGAAAAGGATTGTTCCGCAGATGGTTCAGACACCGGTAATGCAAAAGAATCCAAAGAGCAATTGTAAAGTTTGGATATATTGTGATTAAGTCATTTGAATAAAGATACTGAATTATCTGATGTACTGTACATCATTTTTAAAATTATAAATAAATGGTTGACAGTATACAATTTCTTTGCATAAATCATTTGCATCATACCCATCGTTGGGCACCCAAAAAGGTCAATACAATTAAATAAATGAATAATAATTTTTTTTCAAATGTTTCCTCCTCCCCTGAAATTTTTGGCACCTTTACTAACTGGTATGTGCCACACACTTTGCACACTGTGTCAGTGCAGCACTGTACCATTTCACTGTACCTTCTGTAACCAGATCATTTTTCCATCTTTTGAAGTGCATTTTTGTAGTCTCTTTATATTTCATGGGCTCAAATATAACAGCTTTTTTTTACTTATTATCTTCTACCCTAGCTAAATGTACTTTCCACTTAATTTTCTTAAGTCTGCGAATGATCACCTTTTTTTTGTTTACCGTGGTATTCACTTAATTATCAGTTTATTATCAATGACTATACTAAGAGCACTAACTTGTTATTATGAGAGACTACTTCTTCTTCATTCTCTCTACGTGCAGATCACAATTGAGGTAGTCTACACACAAAGGGCTCATAGGCAAAAGTGATGTTTTGAGAAAAGCAGAGTTTTTGCCTGAATAAAACTACACTCTGTCATACTTTAAAATGGTAACTATTGCGTTACCTTGAACACCCTTGGAATCCTGTTGCCTTCTTAACACTTCTTATTGTCATATTTTGCCTACCATTAACTCCCTTATCTTTATACTATTTATCATCAGTGTGGATATAATCTCGTTCTATTTTTATTTCATTCTATTTACCTTTACCTTGTTTATTTATGGCACATTTGCCCTGGTATTAATCATTCCATCTTTCCATATCCCTTATAATGCAGTGTTTGTAATTATGCTTTGTTAACTTATTTATTACCAGAATGTAATTCGTTTCCCGTCAGTTCATCTTTTCCTTGTTTTTCCTTATATCTTCATTTGTATTCTTCATTTTTTTTTCCTTAAGTCTTTATAGTTTATTTATTCTTTATTTATTTTATTTTTGTCTTAATTATCATTATTTTTTTCTTCTTCATTTCTTAAATGGTTTGCCTTGTTGGTTCTCAGAAAATCAGTCCCTTTTGCTTATTAATAGTTCTTCATAGGTCTTGGTTTTGTTAGTAAACCGGCGTGCTCTGGTAATATGTTTTTCCGGTGGATTCCGTTGGTTAAATTCATCTACAAATCTCGCTATGGGATTGCCCCAGTATGGATCACTCACATACATTTCAATGTTGTCTTCATCCCTTATATTGTTTCCATCATCATTGCTGGAGCCAGGATTAGGTTCGTGGTTGTCATGACGGTCAACTTGGTTGTCCAAATTTCTTTGTCACTGGTCATCGTGTCTCCTCGATTCCCTCTCATCACCCATAATATAGTTTATTTGGGCTTGGTTGGTTTCCTGGTCGTTACTTTGTTGATTTCTAGAGTGATCTTCGGTGCTTCTGGTCCGGTGTGGGTATCTCCTCTCTTCATCGTACCTATTATTATTCCTATAGTCTCTACCATTGTCAAAACTCCTCCTCCTCGTTCTATTTTGGTTATTATTATTATTATTTCTATAGTAATTATTATTATTGTGGTTTTGATTATGGCTTGTTAAAATTGTTATTATTATTATTTTCTCCGTCGCGTAATAGTTTACTCGTTGGCGTTAATCCCTGTTTCGGCCTGTCATATGGTCTCCTAGAGCTGTGGTAGTATCCCTCCTGTTCATAATTTCCTAATAGTGCCTCCTTAGCTCCTATTGTCTTTATTTGCCCATTAAGTCGAGCTTGGCTTATACCGTCTTCAAAATGGTAGGCTAGTTTTGTCACCAGACATTCTTCAGGGATTCTTGGCTCAAAGTTCCGGGCTAAACATATCTTCCCTATACGGAAGTATGCCGTTGGTGTCTGGCCTAGGGTTGCGTCAAACCTGCCTTTACATAGGTTGTCCCTAATGATGTTTTGGAATGACTCTGACTAGTATTTCTCCCTGAACATTTGCTTAAATCCATCATAATTGTTCACTTCATGGCGGACCACCAATTGTCATTTATCCCCTTAAACCCCTTCATCTAGGAAGTTCTTTATATTGATCCATCTATTCTCCCTTGTTCGGTTGAGGCATTCAGTTACCCTTTCAAGGAACTCCATGGGGTTTCTCTCGTAGTCCTTTAAATTAATGGTCTCTCTACGGTCCGACATGATGTTTTGATGACAATGCATTGGCCTATTTTGTAGAATTCCCAGTTCTTCCTGGATGTGGCCTACCTGCCCTTTTACTTGGCCTACTTCACCCTTGATGGTTTCGATTCACCACATACTGTTTCCTGTATTTCATCTAGTTTCTTTTGTGTTCCTGCTTGTACCTCCGTTATATGAATTTTGTTGTTATCTTCAATGTTATTTACTCGGGTAGTCACCTTCTCCTTGAACACTAGAAGTTCCTCCTTCGTTTGGTCGACTCTTTGACTGATTGTTTCATTAATATTTTTTATCTTCTCATCTGTATTTTCATTAATTCTGTCTATCCTTTCATTTATGCTATATATTTTTTCATGTATTTCCCTAAACTCTTATTTAGTACTTTCACTGGTACTGTCTATTTTTTCATTTATTTGTCTTAAACCTTCTTCGTTTATTTGCCTTAAATCTTCTTTAATTTGTTGATTATTTTCATTTATTGTTTGCCTTAAATCTTCTTTAGTTCTTTCATTTGTACTATCTATTTTTTCATTTATTCTCTCAATTTTATTTTCTAAATTTTCATTCATTTGTTTATTGTCTTCCTCAATTTGTTTAAAGTTTTCATTGTTGGCTTAAAATTTTTTGTTAATTTGTTTTAAAGTTTCTTCATTCATTTGTCTTAACTCTTCTTTAGTACTTTCTTTAATATTGTTTATATTATTTTCTAACTTCTCATTTGTACTGGCTATTTTATTTTCTAACTTTTCAGTTGTTTGTTTATTATCTTCTTTCATTTGTTTTAAACTCTCATCATTCGTCAAATTTTTTATTCATTTGTTTCATTAAATTTTCACTCAAAGTCTCGTTTTGTTTCCTTGAGTTTTCATTTATTTTTTCCTCCATTTGTTTATTATTTTCATTTATCTGTTTAATATCCTCCTTCATACTACTCATTAATTCCATAAATTTATTCCAATCTGGTCCTCCTCTAGCTTCCTCCTTATCACCCGCCTGTTGTTCCATTTCACTGTCTTTGACTGTTTCTTCTTCTTGTTCCCGCCTATCTTCTTCTGTCTCTGGCTTTTGTCCTCTCTTCTGAGAAGTTTCTCGTCATCGCATTTCTGAACTTATAGCAGTTGCCAGCTAAAACTAGGTCAGTTATTATTTTATTAGTCTCGTTTGAGTTAGTATTCTTCCCTAATTCGAGCCTCACTAGTTGGGCGCCATTCTGTAACGTAAAGACTTCTCGCTGTTTTATGCCCCGCATTGGAGCGTCAATCTGTAACGTGAAGACTACTTTCCTTCTTTCGTTTTTCGTTATCAAAAGATAGTGTTATAGTATTTATAGAAAAAAATATTTTATTTAAAAATTAAGACTTTTTTTCTAAGTATTTTAATTATTTATTTATTAATTATTTGTATTTCTACTTTAATTTTGTTTTATCTTCGTTGTCTGAATAAATTAGTTCGGGATTAAACTGTTAAAAATTATTATTCAAAGCTTATTTGGTTTCCATCAGTTCGGTAAAATTTTATTTTAAAGAAATATTTTGAGGAAGTTTGGTTCGATTGTGGAATCGACTCGTAGAATATAGGTTATCTTTTTGTTCACTCTTTCTCGAAGACGTTCCAATCATCAACGTGTGTTCTTCATTCCGTTTATACATAAAATCCTTTTAACTAAATTTATTTACAAAATAAAACTCAATTCAGTAGTAATTAATTCTTTTTATTTTATTATAAGACTCTTGAGTTGAAAATGTCATTCCCGGATCGACTCTTTACCTCGGGTTGATTTTCACAAAGTTTATTTTTTGTTAATTCTTATTATATTAATTTTCAGGTTCTTTTTTAACTGCTACCAAAAGTCAGAAATGCATTTTTAGAACTACAATACTTGCAAATAATTATGAATCTTGCTTACTAATACATAAATAGTTGATTTTGTTTGAAAATATAAATTAATATTTATTTAATTCGTTTAACCGGAGTTCATAAACATGGCGTCATTTGGCCTCATTGGAAACGGTGACGAACTGTTTTAAAGATGGCCGACTGCTTTCTACCTCGATTAATATGAATGTTTTTCCGTTATTTTTTCATTTAAATAAATGAATTTGTTTTAAGTGTTCATTGTAATAATAGTTATTTATTCTTTTTCTTTCACTGTGATGTTGTTTAAAAGTGTCTGTGAAGTTATTCTTGGTGTTATGTAGTCGTTAATAGTGTCTTTAGAATAAGGTTATTCTTACCATATTTAGTTGAAACAATTTTACTTTATTTTTATTTTATACTTTACTTATTACTTGTTCTTTTCTTATTTTATGCTTGTTGATTTATTTTATCTTCATTTTTTAATAACGTCTTGGTTTATATAATTATTTCTTCTTTTTTGACACACTCGGAATTGATACTTGGTTGAACTTTTTGTTCTTCGCTCCACAGAGTTGACCTGCTCGCATTAAAGTCTAACAATCAATTAATTTGTTTTCTTACCCTTTCAAACGGTCTTGACCAAATTTTGCAAATTCCTCATTGGTCAGTTCAGCTGAACTGTGGGTCACATGACTAGTATTATTACAAATACATGGGTTTTTCACCTTCCAGTATAAATTACTCCCTAACTGTTACCTAATTTTACTTATTTTAATTTACATAATGCTTTTCCTTATTTTATTACAAACAATTTGATACCTGATATGATCTGTGTGTGTGATCTAATAAGTATTTTTTGTGATTTACAAAATCATTTTTTATAGGCCATTTAGTCATTTGACTTTCACAAAATCATGTCATAATTCCTTAAACTAATTACTACATTATGATTACTATAAAAAAGAAAATCTATTTAACAATTCTGGCTTACTTTCTCTAATTCACAGTGGTTTGACTTTTTGTTGACTAATTTTGATACTACTTTTAATGTTTAACATCTGCCTAGGCCCTGTTGTTTCTTTAATTCCTTGTTTTGTTCTTTTACAATCATTATTTGTCCTGTTAATTTAAAGTCTAATGATTAATTACAAATTTTCTCTGTAATTCTACTACATTGTATTAAAATTTATTATACCCTTATTCTATTTCTTCATTAACAAACTTTATAAACATTTAAATTCACTTTCAACAACTATTAATACTGTTTAACATACCATAACATTTTCTTATTTCTGCACTTTACCATAATTAGTTATATGACCAATCCTAAAACACTAGTATTGGCCGATTGCTTGGTATACTGCCTTAACTTTACCAACTGTATTGTTCTTTATTACTTTGTTACCTTATGGGTGAATTATTTAAGCTATACTCTTCATTACATTCCTATAACCTTATTTTAACAAACAAAAGTATATTATTATATTAACTTACTGTCATGCCCATGTGGCTATGATCCTAATGAACATTTGCATAACTAAACTATTTTTTTAGTACGTAGGCTTTCACGGCCGGTGTCATTATAATTATCTAAAACTTCCAGGCTGAAAGGCCATGGTCGAATGCTTGATCTTCTACAGCTAGATGGCCACCGGTGGTGTGGCCGAAACGTCTAGCTGTAGAAGATCAAGCATTCAACCACGGCCTTTCAGCCCGGAAGTTTTAGATAATTATAAACTATTTTTTCCCAATTAAACTATATAATGGTTCTACACATGGTAACCATGTCTCCTTTCAGTCCACTTTGCTGTGTTTTATTTATTGATCACTCTTTTTGTATGATAATTAACGGTTGCCCTTTCACTTAAATATAATCCTGTTTCTATAGTAGTAAGGAATTGGGAATATAAACAATTATTATTAACTTTGTTATTCCCATAATATTATCACTTGATTTGTGATCTTTGTTTGTAAAACACGTAGTTTGCTATAAGGTTTCACCACATATTTGTGGTGATTTTATGGTGATGATTTTATCAACTCACCTAAACACTGACACTAATTTTCTCAATCCTGTTTGATTGATTATTACTCATTATTATTCACTGGTTTATGCTTGTTATCACTGCACTCTTATCATTTAATCTTATATACATTTTTTTGTTTATATATTATGGTACCGGTACATTACTCCATTTACTAAATGCATTGTACTTCATTGTCATTTATTATTGTTTTAGTTTCAATTATTTTTTATAGGTCTTTTTTATTTTTAAGTTTTTACATTTATTTAGTCTTCCTATTTTGTTACATTACAATAGATACATAGGTGTGTAAATTTGGATGTCTAGCAGTCTGGCAATCATGACACCTTTTTAAGACGGCTTTAATCCTCCTAAACATATTATTGATGGTGAAATCTTCTCTCAAAGTCCAGTAACATTTTAATGCTGATGTATGGGCTAGACTTTCGTGACATGGTGTAATTAACTGTTGTAACATTTCTGGTGATAACATTACTTTCCAGTCTTGGTCGATTAATTTAAATAGTATGTTATTTTTAACCGGATACTTATCGTGAGATGGTTGTTGTTGTTTTAATTGCTGAAGCTTTGGATCTTTATCTTGCTCTCTTGCTAAGTTCTGGAGTAGCTGTTTTACTTCGTCGTTTGCTTTATACTGGATATGCAGTAATTTCAAATCTTTATCATTGGAGAAATGAGTCTCTTCCTTCTTCTCCGTGACATATAGACTTAGTGTATCTGCTGTCTTGTTGTCGGTTCCTCTGCAGTATTTAATGGTAAAAGAATATTCTTCTATGGCCAGAATCCATCTCATCAGTCTCGCATTTGTGATTCTGCACCTCAGTAGGAATGATAAAGCTTGGTGATCAGTGTGAATTTCAAAGTGCGTTCCATAGACGTAATATCGGAATTGTTTCAATGCATATACGATGGCCAATATTTCCTTCTCCGAAGTACAGTAATGTTTCTCGGCACCTTTGAACACTCTGCTTGCATAGGCAATCACTCGAAGTTCTCCTTTTGAATCTTCTTGGTAGAGTATGCTCCCTATTGCATAGTCGCTGGCGTCCGAGTAGATGATGTACTCGGACGTTGTGGGCGTTGTCTTTCACGTTGTGGATGGTGTAGCATAATATTTTCCACAAACGGTGCCTTGACCTTGTTGAATGCATTGGTGCGATGTTGTTCCCACTTCCACTTCACTTTCTTCTTTGTAAGCTCCAATAGTGGTTTGATTTCTTCTGCATATAATGGTGAAAATCGTCTATAGTATCCCGTTAAAATTAAAAATTAAACCTCCGCTCAACAGTCCGTTAAGGACCAAGGCGTACCGCACGGCTTTTTGTGTTAGTGTGACGCTGTATGGCTAGTACTACGCGCCACCAGCCGCTAGTTGCGGTATTCACAGTCAGGAGGCGGCGCTGTTATCTCAGCGCCTACTCAGTTTGCCTCATGACGCTGAGTGCACGCCGTACGGAACCTCCGCCGGGAATTGAACCCGGGACCACGAGCGCATCAATCGCCCGCGTTAGCCACTAGACCACCTGGAGGCTCATAGTATCCCGTTAGACCTAGGAATGCGAATGCTCTTAACCCTTTCATATTTCTCGGTATTGGGAACTCGGTGATACTGCTTATTTTGCATGGATCTGGTCGTATACCTTCCTCAGATACAATATGACCCAACAATTTTATAGACGATCGCATAAATTCACATTTATCTAAACTTAATGAGATGCGAGCTTGTTGAAACTTGTCAAAAATAGTCCATAAATTGATTATATGTTCTTCTAATGTTTTCGATATGACCAATATGTCATCAACAAAAATCATGGTGTAAGGTTCTACTTCCGGACCTAATGCAATTTCTAAACATTTTACAATGGCTGCTAGGCTTGTGCTTAGATCAAAAGGTACTACCTTATGCTGGTAGCATTTATTTTTATACAAAAATGCAGTATATTTTCTATTGCTTTCTTGAATGGGAATCTGCCAAAAACTAGAGGTTAAATTGAGTTTAGTTAAATACTTAGATCCTTTGCACTTTGTGAACAACTCATCTGTCGTGGGTGCACAGTCAAAGCACTCCACACCACTACAGAATCTACCTTTGCAAACCACCTCATTGAAGCAAACCACACATATAAAAACATCGACAATAACATGAACATTCTACATGTACACACAAAAGGCCGAAAACTAGACACTCTAGAACAATTAGAAATATACAAACACACAAAAACAAATAAAAACGACATCCTAAACGAACAGACACAATTCAAATCGCACGCATTATTCGAACACATCTCACTACACACACACAGCTTCAATCTTTCGAATAACTATCCCGTCGCCAACAACAAGACGGACAACGCTACCTATGGCAGCCTCTGATGAAGCCTTCTAAAGGTGAAAGCCGGTTTAGGCTGTAAGGTAAAACTTTACGTTTTTACTTATAAAAAACTTAGTGTTCCGAGTCGTCAGTACTATAGTGATATTTAGTTAAGTAACGGACACGTCATGGACAACGAAATCCAAGAATTTAAAGCATCTATTCCTAATATACAGTGACGGACTAGTTTATTTACTACTAACATAGGTAATTCATACTGTACATTCCCACACATTATATTCCCGAATATTTGTTGCTTAACTCGTTCCCTGGTATGATTAGCAGTGGTTATGTAAAATTCATTAACAGGTAGTGTTGTCGATTTAAAATATTGTTTGTGTCTGTTCTTATTAATAACAGATATTTCACTTCCTGTGTCGATCAATGCCCGCACTTTACAGTTCTTGATGTGTACAGTAACAGTTGGACAGCCATTACATTCGTTCACATGTCTTGCAGTTGTATCCGGTGCTGTGATGTCGGCATACAAATCAGGTGGAAACAGACTGTTCAGACTGTTCATTCCTACTTCATGTGACGGTCAACTTTGCTTTGAGGTAGACGGCATTGCGGTGTCGGATTCGTTGACTTCTGAACTATTGTTTGTACATTCCAGGTATATGGTTTGTTAAATTTCTTATTTGAATTCGGCCAGGTGTATCCACCCTTCGTATTACTCCCCTCTGTTTTACTCTCATCTTGGAAATTAGTTTTATTTCTGTACTCGGTGTGAAACATGTGTTCGGACTACGTGAGTAAAATTAATCAATCTTCAACAGTTTTAATTCCTTGTGTGTATATGGCTAATCTTACATCTCTGTGGAAGTGATGTTCTAATTTAAGTACCAATTCGTGTTGTGTAAATGTGGGTCTTAAATGTTTACTTCTTTCCATGAGTTGTATGACATACTCCTCTAAGGTAAGTCTGCCATTATGTTGATATTTACATAATTGGTCTCGTATTTGTCTTTGTGTGTGAATATTCCAATAGCAGCCTTCAAACATTCTTTAAGTTGTTCATATGTAGTTAAATTATCTCTGACAATGGTATACCATCGTGCAGCACAATCTTGAAAATGCTTACTAACAAAGTCAATTTTTTCTTTATCAGTTATAGTGTTACCTATTAATTCCATTTCCCGTTCACAATTTAATAAAAATTCAACTGAGTTCTCTGTTTTCAAACCTGTGAATAATAGTTTAGTCCGTTCCTCTATCTGTGTTGGATACATCATCATCTGTGCCGGTCATCTCTTGATCTCCATTCTCGGACATTCTACTTCTCCACATAGATCTTCCTTAAGTGTGTTCATTTCACCTGAATAGTCCTTGGTGGATTTTGCAGACTCTACTACAGCAGTTTCCAAAGTCATCATTCTGGCTTCCAATTCCTGCATTTTATTTATGTTTTCCCGGACTTGTTCACTAACTGTTCTTATCCTCACATCTTGTTCCTGCTTTGAAACTTTAAACTTTTCATTCCAGTGTTCGGCTAATTGTTTAATACCTTCTTTTAATTCTTTCGACCATTCTGTTTTCTGTTCTTTAAACCTATTCTCCATCTTTAAAGCTTGTTCGTTTAGTGACTGTTCTACTCTCGCTTCTAATATTTCTATTTTGGTATTAGTTTCTTCAAGTTTTGTAGTCAACTGTTCTTTAAGGCTATTGAATTCAACTTTAAATTCGGCTTTAACTTTGTCTTTATTTTTTGCTAATTCAGCTTTAAATTCGGCTTTAACTTTATTTTTATTTTTCGCTAATTCAGCTTTAACTTCCTCCCTAGTCTTTTTTAATTCTTCATTATTCTTTTGCATTTGTTCCTGGAGACTTTTAAACATAGCCTCAATATCAACTCCTTTCTGCAGTGTAGCCATTTCATTGTATTAGAATTAAATTTAAATTCGTTTTATTATTTTTTTTATTATTAATTATTATTGGTAAACCGCAACTCTATTGGTTTTTATTTAATATTATTTATTTATGTTTATTATTATTATTATTATTATAAATTATCTCATACTAACAGTTTCTCTCCTCTTACAGTTTTGATGAGTGCCAGTTGTGAAATACACAACAATATTACAATTACAATACAATAATATTAATAACAATAATAATAATACATTATTAATTATGAATATATATGATAATTAACATATATCGAGCCACACGTTGAGCATGCCAATTTTTTATGCAACGTTACAAGTATTTCAAAAATTCCCACAAATACATTACCATGTACTCAATGCAACTATGAAGTGTATTACACTGGCCAGGTTGCAGGATTTTTTTTATTCTTGTTGCGTCAAGTATATGTAGTTGCACAATAATTAAATAATTTTCAAAGAGGAGTGAGATGTTGTTGACATGAAATAATTAATTAAAACCGTTTCAAAATAATCATTCTATGATTTATTAATATTAATATAAAATATGCAAATATTAAAAAATTTGAATCTTAGATAAATAAAAGTATTTATCTTTTATAAGTTTACACACATACAAAGTAACCTTCTATGCTGTTCATGACATATAAAATAAACAATCATATAATCTTACTAGCTAAACAGACATATTAAACAAATTACGTAAACCTTTTTATTTCAGTGTGTCTGATTTTTACTCAAATTTTAAATAATAGCAACTCATTTACAAACAAAAATAATATTCAATCTCAAGAATAAAATTCATTGTTGCTCTAAACAAAATAAAAAATATAACATTTACTTCCAACCTATTATTTATTTCTATTGACACACCCAAATTTTAATATACAACAAAAGATTAGTATTTTTACATTTTCTTATTAAATTTAATTATTTTCTTTAACTACCCTTTAAATTTATGTACAGTAATTATATTTAAAACTTTAAGTCTTTACTGTTCATATATACGTTTCTTTTTGACAGTTCTTTTCAATGATGTTTATGTTTATTCATCACCTGCATACTGCCGATGTTACCCCTGCATGTGTGTGTGTGTGTGTGTGTGTCCTGAATCCTGAGAATTTGATAATGATGACGATTATGCTGATGCTGTGTTCTCTGTCTCTAAGGTTTGTTGTTTGTGATGGTCCAGAGTTCCTCCATAAGTCTTGGTGTGTGTGGTAAAGATGTCGATCAGTCGGCAGACCGGCAGCATGACCGGTTGTGTGAAGATTTCTTGAGTCTGAGACCGCCCCAAAATTGCCGGTGGTATTTATACTGGACGGCAATCTGACAAGTCCAGGACTGTTTTCGACCTGTTAGATATTGTCACTTCGTGCAAAGTGTCCTTTTAATTACAAATCACTTTTTGGTTCATTTTCGCGATTTCATAAACATCCTCGTAGCACGAGCGATATCAACGTTTGTGTAATTTTTTACTGGTCACTCACATATAACACACTTATTAATTACTATTTAATTACACTAGTAATTAACATTAAATTACCTGGCGTCTTTATTATTGCAAATTTCTGTAATACTTTTACATCACTATATTCGTTAAAAATATGTAATGGTGTTTTTATAATATTGGGGTCGGTCTTTGTTCACAGGTTTAAAACGTATTAATTAGTTTATTTTTATCTGGTTAAAACCTGATTACAGAGAATTCGTATGCATCACCCTATCGTAGACTCTTGCCTGTCATAGCTTGTGTTCACACACACAAACACACAAGCGCTGTATTCACTCGCGGGGGCAGGTGTACACTTTCTGACAATTCTTATACTGCATAATATTGTTAAAAACTGTTCATCATATATTTTTCTATGCTAAATATTTACAAACATACCGCCCTGGGCAAATATGCAAATACTGGTATATGTATTGTTGGAATATATATATATATATATATATATATATTGTAACAATTAAATAATATCTTTAATTTACCTCTTAACTCCTAAACTTCTTAAAGTTACCCTTCTCCTATGTAAGATTTAAACTTTTATGTTAAATAAATAATCAAACTCCTTTTCTGTCTTGACTGAATTTGAATAAAATTTATTATTTCTCTGTAACATTTCTTAATTGTATAGACATTCAATGTCCCTTCTTTTATTGGTAGCTCATTTCGGTTAGATTACATGGAAAATCTCAGTCTCAGGGTTAATGTAAAATTAAAGTCAAAGTATTGTTCAAGTCATAATATAACATAAAACATAATATTTATAATGAAGGTTTTGTAATTGGGTGTTGTGGATGTATGTTGACTAGTGAGTCCTTTGGTTCATACAAAAGAACAATTTAAAAAAGGAACTCTTAATGCTAATAGTTATGGTGTACAAATAAAATTCACTATTATAACGTTTATATTGTTTTGTATATAGTATTTCACTGTAACTCGATCGTTAAAATGTAGTAATGTTGGTTCAAATATCTGGCTTAGCACATCGGAGCAATCTCACCAATCTGGTAGTTTTCCTTATGAACTTATTGCTTGATTCTTCGCTTCTGGCCTTCAAGGTTTTGGTACTTTCGATTAAAATATTAGTCTTTTAGTTATTTCAATAGTCTTTCTTTGTCATCTCGCCTTCTATCTGCAATGAATTTGTATAAAAGTCCAGCAGTCAAATTAACATGTTCTTCCTGGTGTCAATATTTTTCCAACAATCCCTTCCTTTTTACCAAAAAACTAATTCTTTCAGTTAAGGCTTTGGCTTGATATGTTTATGGGTCACAGGTTCGGTTTCATCTTTTATAATGATTATGATCCCATTGAATCTTATTTTTTCTTCGTCACTACATTATATTGTAAGTTTGTAACATAAGATTGTTCTATTTTATAATTATTTACATTTGGTTTGATCTCACTATATGGGCTACATAACTGTTTCATATACATTATATGTTTCATTCAATGCTCATATTATAATTATGTTTAATCACTTTCATTATACATGATTTTTTCCTTTTTAAAGTATATCACTGTTATTCTCACTTTCTAGCACTATCACACAACCTAACTTATATAATTATAGTTTGATATTATTATATTTGTAAAATTTATATCATTCACCGTTTGTAGTTCAATGATACAAAATAACTGTCTGAGGTACGCAGACCTCCTCATAGTTTTAATCTAATGCTTATGAACTAACAAATGTCTTTTTACTTATTTTCCAAGTTTAACTTTTGTACATTATAATTCTATTAATTAATCATTATTTACATGTTTGTTTGTCACTTGATCTTCACTTCTGGGTATTATTGTCATCGTCAGTCATTGTTTGTTACTGTATTAAATTATTTACTTCATGAGTTTTTATTCCTTAATTCCCTATTATTTATTTATTATACTATTTTCCTTTTTGTTTTAATTACTTTTTATTTCCTGACCTTATTATTTATCTTTAAATAATATGTTGTGTCTTCATTACTTTATTTATTATGTTGATTTTATTCTTCTTTGTACTTTATTACTAAATAGATTGCGTTTATGCATATTTCACAGTGAATTCTGATGGTATACTTGTAGTACACAGTGAATTCTGAGGCATAATCTTGTTATGTTACAATATATATATATATATATATATATATATATATATAGTAACCAGACCGGTTATTGCGTTAATAGAAATACTTACGAAAGTCGACCGTCGGCTCACTCAGTCCGCCGTTCAATTTGAATTCTCCGCTTCGCCGCCTGATGGTTAACACTGCTTGGCGAAATCGACTTCGTCAACTAATGTATTTTTCATTTTTTTGTTTACCCCAAACTTTTATATTAATCTTTGAATAAATCAAACATACAGTTGAGGATAGTTACGATGATTTATTAACAGGTTCAAATATACAGTAGAACCTCGTTAACCCAGACCTCTTTAACCTGGACGTCCGGATAACCCCGACCAGTTTTGGAAAAAAAAAATTATGTTGTTTAGCGTAGTAAATGAAGACTTGTTTTACAGATGATAAATCGCTATTCTCAGTAGATACATTACTCGAAATCACTTGCCAGTGGGCGAGTTCATTGCACTCACCCCACCTGCTGTTGCTACGCAGCAAACTGGTGACTCAACCCTCTCTTTCCCCTCCCCCCGCCTCGCACTTGACATTGACCTAGAAACAACATTCCTCAGTTGCGCTGCAATCTCGGTAGCGTTTGCGTGTTGTCCTAGTGTCACTGTCGAGGTACAGTATCGTTGTGCTGCTTCGTTAGCGCGTTGTTCGCGAAGGTGACGAAACGTAAAAACATTGTTGTGACTATGAAAAAAAGGATGGAAGCATTGACAAGAATTGATAAGGGAGAATCGTTAAAGAACATTGCTGCTGAGTTTGGAGTAGGAACATCGACCGTATCTGATTGGAAAACGAACAGAAAACGCATTGAAGACTTTTGTTTCAAAATGATTTCTAAGGACAGTTTGGATAATCGGTGTAAAGCAAAAACTACTAAACTAGAAACTCTGGATGAAGCATTGTTTGTCTGGTTTTGTGCTGAAAGAGAACGTGGTGTGCCAATTTCTGGACCCATCATCCAACAGAAAGTATTGAGTTTGAACAAACAGTTGCCCCATGGAGACCCGAGTTTTACAGCTAGCCAGGGGTGGTTGGACAGATGGAAAAAACGGCATGGAGTGCGTCAACTTACAATCACTGGAGAAAGCTTGTCAGGTGATGTTGAAGCGGCAGAAAAATTTAAAAAAGAGTTTGAAGACTTTATTAAAAAGGAAGAACTAACTGCAGATCAAGTTTACAATGCCGATGAATCCGGTTTATTTTATCAGATGTTGCCGAGTAAAACGCTAGCCTCAAAATTAGAAGATTCAGCGAAAGGGTATAAAAAAGGGAAAGACCGCCTTACCATAATGGCTTGCAGTAATGCGTCAGGAAAGCACAAAATTCCTCTCCTTATAATAGGGAAGTCTAAAAACCCCCGTGCATTGAAAAATGTGAAACGAGACTCATTGCCTGTCGTTTACAGCTCACAAAAAAGTGCTTGGATGGTTAGTGACATTTTCAAACAATGGTTTTTCGAGAATTTTGTGCCGTCAGTAAAAAAATATTTGAAGAACTGTGGCCTTCCCAACAAGGTGGTTTTGCTGATTGACAATGCGCCTTCGCATCCATCTGTCAATGAACTAGTCAAAGATGACATTTCAGTGAAGTTTTTACCACCTAATGTAACTTCTCTCATTCAACCGATGGACCAAGGAGTTCTAGAAAAAATAAAAAAAGTGTACAAAAGGCAAATGCTAAGTCAACTGGTAGAGGACGAAGGAGAGCATGGTGTGGTAGAGGTGCTGAAATCTTTTAACGTAAAGACTGTTATTTATATGATTGCGGAAGCTTGGGACCAGGTTGGAAGAGAAAATTTGATAAAGTCATGGAAAAGTTGTGGCCTGGTGTGTGTGACTTGCCAGAAAACAATACAATTGAAGAAGAAGAAAAAACAAGTGTGGAAGAAGATTTTATAGACATTTTTAAAAATATCGATGGCTGTTCCGATGCTGATGAAGAAGACATTGACAATTGGTTACAAATTGACAATGACGGAGGTTATAAAGCGATCACAGAGGAAGAAATTATTGCATCATGCAGTGTTACAGAAAATGAAAATGAAGAGGATTTAGACATTGCTGATGAACCAGCTGTGGTTATGACCCACGCAGAAGCAGTAGCAAACATAGATAAATTGATGGTTTATTTTGAGATTCAAGCCAAAACATCGCCAAACGAGATTCTAATGCTAAAGCGGATCCGAGATCGCGCTGCTCGTAAGCGATACGCAAAACTGAGGCAGCAAAAGCTCACTGCCTTCTTTACTACCGACTAGTTTGTACCTATATTGTGTACAGTGTAAATACATATTATGTGTTTTTAGGTGAAAGCGTGCCAATAATAATTTTTAAACTCCATTAAAAATATTTTTGGTAAGTACATGTTCTTTTTTATCGTTTTTCCCTCATTCTCTGGATAACCCGGATTTTCGTTAACTCGGATCGGCCCCGGCCCCAGTTGATCCGGGTTAACGAGGTTCTACTGTATTGGTCAATTACAATTTCTGAAATAAAACATAACATTTATCATTGCGCCTGCATGTTTACTTGGTCGTAGTTGGCTGTCTGCTCATTCGGTTCGTGTGTGTAGATTGATGCTGCATAATGGCGTTTAGTTTTCTTTGTTTGTTTATTTTAAATATCCCAGGGAAAAGTTCTGTGGACTACATAAATATTGGTTTATAGACTAATAAGTACACATAATCTTACAAAATACCTTATAACTAGTTCATAACAAGTGATATATTTAAGTATAGAAAGTAAGGTACTGCTATGGGAAATAGTGTTCAATAGGTTAATTTCTTACTTAGCAAGTTCGCGTTTTTTTAAACAAATTAATTTAAATTCAAAATTCAGTGATATATTTGTTCTATCAGAGGTGATTATTAAATAGAAATCAGTTCTAAAAAGTTATTTGAGTGGTTGGTGAAGTGAAATAAATTGGTTCAGTTAATGTGGATTATTTATAGTTTCGTTTTCGGTTAAAACATTAAAAATATACTCAGCACTCCTTTATTTCTTCTTGTCTTGGGCGATCCTCTTCTTCTGGAACACTTCTGCTGGTCCCTGCTTGTATGGTTTAGTGAGATCCAGGTTCAAATGATCCAATTCTGGTGTTCGAATTCCATCAGTATTGCTGGTTAATGTAGATTCCAAGGTTTAGCTAGGTTTTTCTTCTATTCTTCCTTCTGTAGGTGGTTACTTCCGAATTAGGTTCTCTTCATCAAAATTTTTATATAATACTAGCTGACCCGGCCACGCGTTGCTGTGGCTTAGTTATTACATGTTAAATTGATATTATAATCAACTATTTGGTATAATATTGTTAATGATCAGTAACAAAGAAACATCGGCGTATGAGCTGATCTAAAAATGGACGGAGTAGAGAACGGATAGTTGAGTCAAAATCTGATAGTGATTAGGAAAGAGTTTAGAAGACAAAATTAAGCACAAATGAAACATGAAAGTTTTAATTCTATATTTTATTTATCAATACAAATCAACATAAATTTTCTAATCTTTTATTTTATTAGTAAGTACTCTCATTACCTTTAATAACAATAATTCATAGTTAAAGCTTAATTAAGCGCTAGTCGATGTACGATATTTTTTGTCAACCTATCTTTTGTTAACACTAATAAATTCGATGGTTTTCCTACACGTGAGCAAGCAACGTGTAGTTGCCCATGGGAAAAACATGGATTTTCTAAATCTAATCCGCAAACAGACATTGTTTGGCCTTGAGACTTATTGATGGTCATCGCAAAAGCCAAACGAATGGGAAATTGAAGCCTTTTGAATGGTATTGGAGAATCTGATGGTATCATCGGAATACGTGGCAACAGGACGATTTCTCCTTTAAACTTTCCAGTCAAAATGGTTGCTTCAAGAACATTTCCGGTGATCTTTTTGATGACCAAACGTGTACCGTTGCATAATTTAGGGGGTTTAAATTACGCAAAAGAATAATCGTTGAACCAATTTTTAGCTGAAGATTGTGTGGTGGCATTCCTGATATATCCAAAGAATTTAAAAATTCAATTGGAAAATTCACGGCTTCGTTTTCATCCACAGTAGCGTCGATTGATTTGAATGACATCAATTCTCCTGGCAACAATTGTTGTATCTGGTAGTTAATGAGATCCACATCAACATTTTTTGCTGCCAAAATAGCACGACTACTAAGCCAATTGTGATCTAAGTAGTTAGTCAGTACATCCGGAAAAACACTCTCAATTAGTTCATTTTTTGTTTGAACAACAGTGCAGAAATCGTCTGGCAATGTTATGCATTGTGTATTAGGCCGAGAATCAATTTCACCGTTTCCAATATCCAGCAATTGCTTAGAAAATACTTGTGCCGCTGGATCATTTTGGAGTTGAACTCGCATGTTTATTGTCAATCGGAGTGTTTCGACGTTTCTCCATAAAAACGATTGTTTTAGGCATGCGTTTATTTCATCGACAAAAGTAGAGCGAGGAATGACTGGCAATGTCTGTCGGAAATCACCAGACAATAATAAGATAGCACCACCGAACAGTCTATTATTACCGTTTAAATCTTGCATAGTTCTATGTAATGCTTCGAGTGAATGCTTATGAGCCATTGTACACTCATCCCAGATTATTATTGAACTTTCCTGCAACACTGCAGCCATTCCGCTTCTTTGTTTAATGTTACACATTGCATTTGGCTTGTTATGAACATCTAATGGCAGCTTGAACGCTGAATGTGCCGTTCGCCCACCATCCAACAAAGTGACAGCAATGCCTGATGATGCAATTGCTAATGCAATTTTCTGTTGTGATCTTATTTTGGCAAGGATCAACGATATTAAAAATGTTTTACCGGTCCCACCCGGTGCATCCAAGAAAAAAAAGCCACCTTGTTTAGCATCAACAGCCAGCATAATCCGATGGTAAATATTCTTCTGCTCGTCAGTCAATAATAGCTCATTGCTTGCAACTACTGTAGCTAAGTCATGGTTGTTAAACTGTTTTTCTCGTTGCAAATCACTGTTAACTAAGTCTGTAGCCGGGCGATCTGGTGATGGCATACCAAAATGATTAAGTGGCAAATTTGAAATTGAAACACATAAGTCCTCGATCAATACTAATGCTTCATTATACATTTCTGGTGTAAAATCCATATTTAAGCATTGGTTCGTTTGTTTAACTCGGTGTAGTATGTCTTCAGTCATGTAGTTTTTGTATTTTTCCCACAAAGTCGATGATTGTGTTGGATAACATGTCGTCAAAATAATTGCAAACAGTTGGCGAATACTATTCGGCATAGACGTTAATGCGGCATCAGCAAGTGTCAGGTCCCAATGATTGTCATCTTCCAGCAGTTGCAACTCGCGACATGCTTCTTGATATGTATTGAACACTTGACTGTTAACTGTTCGTAAAAATTCAAAAGAAGTTGGTCCAGGAACATTTACCAATAACAAACGCAAAAAGAAGCACTCTCTTTGTTTTGGATGTACTGTATAAAGCCGTCCCAAAGTTTTGGCTTTAAATATGCCCGCTATTGAAGGATGCGTTTCTCCTTGTTTACGTGGTACCCATTTTTTTCCTGATTTGTTCCATGTAAAATATTGTGGAATATCAGTGTAAAACAATGTTTTTGCAAATTGGCCAAAAGCATCAGATTGTTGACACAACGTGAAAAATGCAGTTAGAGTGGTTTTTGGTGGCTCAAGTGCTCTCTGGAGGACATTTTGTTCTGTGAAGTATACCCGTTGGCCGTTTTCAAGATGTACTGCAAGATGTTGGACGGAAGGCTCTCTTTCATGTATGGGAAAACTTAGAATACGCCAGATAGCTTCGTTGCTACTTATGTATCTACCCATTTGATATTGTAAAATTTCGTCATTTCTATTGATATTTCGTACTTCAAAAACGGCCAAATCACTACCTTTATTAACGTATTTGCAAATATACTTAATGGATTTTACAGAACTGCACAGCTCTACATTTATATGAGCTTTATAAGTTTTCGAAAGCAACGGTGAGTAGGGTACCACCCATTGATTGTCAATTTCAACTTGATTTGTAGGATTTGAGATTCGCATTTTGAAAGTGTGTCCACCATTCTCAGCGTTTCGGCGACGATACAAAGGATAACCATCGATATCAGTGATAGTATCATTCGTATATTGCTTTGGGAAACGCTTCTTACATTTTCCATCTTCCATGCATGGCGATGTCATATTAAAAACACCGCATGGGCCGTGGATCATGTGACTGGTGACAATCTCATACAATTCTGGATCAATTGCTGGATCGGGAATCTCAGCTGAAATTATTTGATCAATTTCATCTGGACGGATTTTAACTTCAAGCCAAATTAAAATATGGGCGTGAGGCAAACCTCGCTTTTGCCACTCAATCGAATATAGCCAACAACTTGTTTTGCCAAAAACTGAATATTTTACTATGAAATCAATCAAAGATTTCAATTTTTGTTTAAATACACGTGCCGTCAGATCATGACGATGTATTGCTTGTTGACCTGGTAATAGCAAAGTTTGTATTTCCTCCCAATTCGGATTGCACGTAAATGTTATAAACAAATCTGGACGACCGTAATGACGTACGTAAGTCATGGCGTCTTGTATATATTCCTGCATATTTCGTGGGCTTCCGATATGACTTGAAGGTAAAATGAACGCATTTCCGATGTCATTAATGTTTAAGTTTCCATCAATATTTCCGGTAATAGCATCTCGTAGATGGATGTATTCCTCTGATCTTAATTTTGCTTGGTTGTGTCTAATAAATCTTAAACGTTCGCTTTCAATCTTAGCGTACATGTCTACTACGTATTGATGATAGAGCTGACGATATAAAAGGATATAGTTGTCCTGGTAACGCCTAATCATTAATCGGTGCGCGTAGTAGTTCATTGAACTTACTTTTTTGTTTGTTTCATTACCAGTCACTGGATCACACTGTTTGATATTGATGTGATATTGATCCTGTCCATCCCAAAATATCAGCGGGTATTGAAGGGCATCATATGAACGGTGAATATCAGAAATAATACTTATAGTGCTGTCTCGACGTGTTATTTTGATGGCCCGGCTATTAACTGGATCGCCAACCATTATTACAGCAACTTCATCTACAGTTGGCGCGTTGAACCTGCCAGCGTGTTCTCCTGAAGGCACTTTGTCGGCATTAATAACGATTTGAAAATTGTCGTTTTTTAATTGTGGCGACACTCGTTCAAACAACTGAATAAGTTGATTACGACTTTCCAACAAATTTTCCAATAACTCTACAATTGTTCTCTCTTCTGCTCGTTCAATATAATTATGCTGGCACCGAGTTGTCACGCGTTCTTCACAGCTACCCATAAAATAAATTTGTAAGAATTTTGGTACGACGTCAGGCATTGGCATCAACGACCCGATTGTATGATATACCTGGCCTTGTATTTTGAACGTAGTTTCAAAATTGCGTCCATTGGTTGATAGATCGCAAATTTTGCTTGCCCCAAATGACGTCATTTGAAAGCAATTGAATTTTCGAATCTTGCTCAAAAATAATTTTGAATCGTGCGATTGGCCAGTAAGAAGTGATTTTAAAGGTTCTGGTGGAGTTGGAAGAGTCGTTAGTTTGACTTTCCCTGACGCACAACACATGCCAGGTGTTTAATTGCGAAATTTTAATGCCCGACAGAATTGACATTCTTTGTCCATTGCACCGATGCTAATTTTAGGATGTGCAGAATAATTGATGTCTGGTGCATATTCGGACGCAAGACGAACGAAATATGAACGATTGAATGTGCGACTGGTTTCCTGTCTCTCTTGTTCTCGCGTTCTGTATGTTGCAATATTTTGTTCACGCGCTGCTCTTGTTCTCAATAGATTCTGTCGCTGACGTTCATCACGCTGATCTCGAGACTCTTGCATACGGTTCTCTGCCGTCCTGGTTCTTTGAGATACGTTTCTATCCTCAATTTGATCGGCCGACTGGTGAGTTCTTTCAAAACGTTTGCGCCGGGACTCTCTACTATGCCGATTGTAGAGGTTAGACTTTTTTGGCGGCATTTTTCTGGAAAAAATAATTAAAACAATCAAAATTAAGTCGGATTAAGAGAAAGAGACGCAAGCAAGTATACCATGGTTATAATCATTATTATTATTAAGCATTATTATTATTAAGCATTATTATTATTAAGCATTATTATTATTATTAATATTATTATAATTTAATTATTATTATTATAATTATTAATATTTAATTATTATTATAATTATTATTATTTTATTATTATTATTATAATTATAATTATTATTATCTTTATAATTATTATTATTAACCCTATCAACTAAAGAAAATAATAATAGAATAAAAATCAAGTAGGTACTTACACATTTTTTATTCACATCAAAGAAATAGTAAATTGAAAAACGGAATGAAAGTTATACTCAAAATTTCAAGAATCACAATTATTTCTTAGTAAGGAATAAGAACATACGAATTAATACCGGAATCAGAACAGTAATAATGATATACGAATAAACAGAAAAAGTACGGTTATGTCGTCTGTGAATCTAGAAAACACGTGTGCTTTATAATTATTATTATTAACCCTATCAACTAAAGAAAATAATAATAGAATAAAAATCAAGTAGGTACTTACACATTTTTTATTCACATCAAAGAAATAGTAAATTGAAAAACGGAATGAAAGTTATACTCAAAATTTCAAGAATCACAATTATTTCTTAGTAAGGAATAAGAACATACGAATTAATACCGGAATCAGAACAGTAATAATGATATACGAATAAACAGAAAAAGTACGGTTATGTCGTCTGCGAATCTAGAAAACACGTGTGCCATGAAATAAATTGTAGCATCAAGAGATTATGAATTGAAGTACGGCGCCATCTATTTGATGCTAACGTAACTTAGTTGACAGCAGATTGCAGACAATACACTGACTTACATTGCCATCTGTCGGAAAATTATAGAACATAAATATCTAGCGACCTTTCGTTGTATAGAAACAATTAATTTGCAATAAAAAAATATTTATAGTATTTATTGAGATAAAACCTATCCTATAGCCTAAGTTGGAACAAATCACACATTTTGAAAAAAATTTCATTAAGATCGGTTGAGTAGTTTTGGCGTCCATCGCGGACAAACACTGTGACAGCTAATTTTTATATATATAGATTTATTAATTCTTTTGTTGAATTAATTAATTTCTCATCATTAGTGGTATTATGGTTATTAATTTTGTCTTCTTAATCACTGTTTGATAAAATTTATTGATTTCTTTACTTATTTATCTTCATGGGCTTCATACATCCACCCTCTATGACAGTCAATAATGGAATAATAAATTTTCAACGGTTAAACATGTAACAAGCTTTTGTTGTCATGGCAACTCTCTGTGTAACTCTGTTTCCCATTGGCTAATAACTTATAACATTGTTATATTAACTAACTTTTTTTGTTCAAAATTTATAAAAATCTTTTAAATTATTATAACTTTTTTGTGCTATTGGTAATACTAAATCCAATAACACCATGGCTTTGCTTTTTTCTTACAGATTATTTTGGTACCAATCATATTTACATTTGGTCACTTCATAACAGATTTCTTATTTTTTCTATTTGATATTTCTTTATTCAATTACCTTTAAACTAAACATTATGTAGCCAGTTTTGTACCTTATATTTTTATTTGAATACCTAAACATATTATACACTTTAGTTGATTTTTTGGCTATTGTTTTATCTTAAAACTTACAAAATTCTGTTCATAAATTCTAGACCTAATGCCTAGATTTCATAATACTTCTATCTTATCCTCTTTACAATATTTTATATCTATTAATTTTATTTATTTGGTTATTAAACATTATTAAAGACACAAACTAACAAAAAAATATTTGATGCTTTTGATCATCATTATAATTCATTAATTTTTCTTTACAGGTTCATGCCTGTAACTAAGCCTTTTAACTCTTAATGGTTTTTTGACTTTAACATAACTAGTCATTTAATCTTACTAACATTATTTTGTTCATTTACTAACAAAAACTCTTATAACAATCTTTGAACATCACTAATTATTATTATCAACATATATGAACTCCCTTAATAAAATATAGTGTCTAATTTTCCCTGTTTCCACTCTAATATATCACTTTCATCTCATTTTTCAAAATGTTTATTATTTATATATTTTGTTAACGTTCCTTATTTTAATAACACAATAAGTCTTACTGGCTAAACTACTACTCTAACATGGTTTGCTATATATTTTATATAGTCTTATGTAAATAGTATTTCACTTGACAGTCACTTACACTTCACATTTATTTAAAATAGTTAAAATAGTGTTTCTTTATTTAACATAACTATCGCTTGGTTTATTATTTTATTTATATAATGTCCATCACTAATAATTTCTTTACTATCACCCTTTCACCTCTGCACTCATAATTAATGTTGCTAAGTTTGATTGTATTTTACTTACTTGTGGCTAACTTATTACTTAATAGGGTATTTTTTTATTCATATTTTCCTATCTGGGGTTTTACATTTATTTTTATTTTTATTTTCTTTTAATAACAATTTATATCTTGTTTACTTTTTACAGTTTATCTAGTTTACATTATTTATTTATTTATCTATTGCCCTATCTGATTGTGTACATTTATTTCACATACAGTCGACTCCCTCTAATCCGGACACCTCGGGACCGGATCCCTGTCCGGATTAAAAAATTTCCGGACCATCCGGTGGTTTTTTACTTATGTAAATTACAACCTGTAATAGCGTATCTATATTTATAAATCACATTTTAAGACAATTTTCAAGTGTATGGAACACAATTTTAGGTTCATAAAATTGTCCCAAACGAATAAACTTAAACCTAAAACTAATGAAAAACTTGGCTTTGCAATATTAAAAGAAATCTGTTATTTTCTTCTGCTTCTTTACTTCAACTGTTTTCTTGAAGGCATAATCACTCCACTTCCTTAGAAACATAACATCTACAGCTGATGCGCCAGGCTGTTGTTCGACGTAGGTAGTTGCCAGTTCCAGTGCTGCCCTACCCTCTGCATGAGTCAAAATTCCCACGCCATTTCCCGCTTCACTATCACCTTCGTTGTCGTCTTCTTCTTTTTCTTCCTCTTGACGAAGGACTACATCGACGATTTCGTCATCATTCAGGATTTCATTAGCCAGTTCATCATCAGCTCGCGAAATCCATTCCACAACGTCATTCTCATTAATACTAGCAGAATCAGGCAGCCGTTGTAAATCCTTTAAAATTGAGTGGTTGTCATCAGGTTCAGTTGCATGAATATTTAACCCTATTGTATTTGGGTTGTCTTCTTGTCTCTTCTCAACGAGAGTTTCAACATCTGGCCACAATTTTCTCCAGGATTTGGTAAACGTAGATGATGGGATTTCATCATACGATTTAGCAGCGATATAAATGATGTCCTTAATGTTAATTGTCTTGAGCGTCTGGATGAGACCTGCATTGTCATTACCATCCATCTTATCCAAAATTTCTGAAAGAAGCTTCCTCCGGTATTTTCTCTTAAAGCATTCGATTACACCCTGGTCCATGGGCTGTGCGATACTTGTTACATTTGGAGGCATATATAAAAGCTTGATGTCACTGTAACTATCACATTCGAGACCTTACTCTGGATGCGTAGGGGCATTATCAAGCACAAGAACTGCTTTTACTGGCAATTTCAAGGATGTCAAATGTTCTTTTACAGACGGAACAAATTGAGCCACGAACCACTCCTTAAACAAATAAGAATCCATCCAGGCAGACTTTTGTGACCTGTAATACACTGGAAGGGAAGACATGTTTAAGTTTTTGAATACTCTGGGTTTGGCCGACTTTCCAATCACAAATAGCGGCATCTTGTGTGTCCCAGTGCGTTTGAGCATAGTGCAACAGTGATCCTTTCTTTATTTACTTTAAAGCCCGAAGCAGACTTTTCTGGAGGAGTGGCAAAGGTTTTATTAGGCAAAAGTTTATAGTTAAGCCCGGTCTCATCGATATTGTACACTTGTTCTGGGGTTAGTTTTTCACGCTCAATGATACGCTTCAATTTTTCAGAAAAATCATTAGCTGCCGGTTGGTCTGCTGAAAGCTTCTCCCCGCAAACTCCAAGGAAATGCACTCCATGCCGTTTTTTCCATCTCGTTAGCCACCCATCGCTTGCCGAGAAGTTTCCTTTTTCCCCAAGTTTTGAATGAAGAATGACGGCTTTTTCTTTCAAAATCGGCCCATTTATAGGAGTCCCTCTTCTACGTTCCTGCATGAACCACAACCATAATGCGTCATCAACAAGTTCATGGTGTGGTTTTTTCAAGGTAGATCGAGTAGAAAGGACGGATTCGACTTCAATTTGCATACAAAAATCCTCGATCGATTTTCTGTTTTTCTGCCAATCATAAACTGTGCTTTTCCCTACATTAAACTCCGTACAAATACTTTGCACTGATTCACCCTTATCTAAACGTTGTAAAATATTAAGTCTGTCTTGCATTTTAACCGTATTATGCTTCCGTTTTTCACTCATTTTTGAGAATTTTACTGTCAAATAATCAGAGTTACTGAAACTACAATTTCACCTAACAAATAAACTCACTTATAATAACATATGTAACTCACATTGAAAATTATTAAAACACACAACAATATCAGTAGTAATTAGTAAAAACAGCTACAGTACACTGTATGACGATCCGGAGCAAACGCAATCGTAAGCCGAACTGAGGATCTTTGTTTACATGTAGGCCGGAAATAAACAGACACACTCAATCCTGTCGTTTTCGGCCGTGAGAAACCCGGCGCGCGCTGATGACTCATTTCCAAGAAGTAGTCCGGACCATCCGGCGTCCGAACCATCGGAGTCCGAACGAGAGGGAGTCGACTGTATTATATTAGTTACATTTTGGGCTGTTTTGATTGTAGTCATATTTTGGGTTGTATCATTGTTTTTTTTTTTTATTTCTCTCACCTTATCCAATCTATTGGCTTTAGTCCTTGTCAGTGTCTTAGTCATTACTTAGTTATTAGTGCTGGGCTATCAATCTTCAGGTTATAATTTATTTATTTTTCTTTCAATTTTCATCTCTTCTTCTATTAATTAGTAATGAGTTTTGGTGCTATCTTATGTCATGTTACAATATATATATTGTTACGTGACATTTTTACCATGCCCTAGTAACATAAATATACCATGATTATATTATTAAAAAGTACCAGGAGACATAATATTTTAAGAAAGACTTAATTGAATATGTTTAATTTTAATTGTTTATTGTATGTTATGTTTATTATAATTAAAGTAAGAACTTACTTATGAAATTTGTTTTTTGTGTGCAGACTGTAAAGTTATAAACACAGTCAGTTAAGGGGAATTATAACATATTACTAATAGTTATTAGTAATCAGTTTTTGTCACATTAATTTATATTGTGTATACTAGTGTTAATAACACTAATGTTAGTCTTAACAAGAAAGTACCAAAATCATAGTCAGTCAAATTATATGAATAAGATTTCTATTAAAATAATAAGGAAACAATGTCAGTTTATGTTAAAAGATTACCAAATGTATAAAATAAATTTAAGAAAGTGAAAGGTACAAAAGAAATAATAAATAAGTTTGGAACAAAAATAATAAAAAAATGTAAATCATTAACTCAGGAAATATAGATCAGAAAATAGTCAAGAGTGATGTCAAAATGATCAGTTTTTTATCAGAAGAACAAAGAAACAAGTAAAAAGAAGATAAGAGCTCTTATAAAAAAGGTATATCCTTTTAAAAGAATATGACATATAAAATAGTAAAAGTTTGTTTATATTATTCTTATGATGTCACCAGAGTGATATAAAGATGTTATCTGGAAACCAAGGAGATATCTAAAAGAGGCCTTAGCAACATATATGTTAAGGAAGAAAATAGAGGGATTCTAAAAAAACTGAATGCAAAAAGGTTGATTTAAATACTTAAAGTGAAAAATAAATTATAATATATGTGATATTAGTGCATCTCCAGATAAACAAGTGAATAATTATATATTATCAAGATTGAAATAGAAGAAAGAATTGCTACAAGATTCTCCAGACTTAAACCAGGACATCTCTGAAGAAATTGGACCAATTGACATAGGGAGAGAAGTATTTTTTGATCTCAAATTAATCTGAAATATTCCCTGTTAAAGCTGATCTAAAGGTTTCAAAAAACTTTGAATACTTTTTTTTTTATAAAAACCATAATTAACTTTCACTGAGAACAATAATGATTAATAATATGGACATAAGCATAAGCCACCATTGATGTATAGTGCTAACATAATTTAAAGCTAATTAAGTTTAAAAAACATTTTTATAACTTAACCTATACACTGAACTGTTTTACACTCTTAATATAATCCTTTTAAGATACATTGTGACTATTTCTCATCATATGTATTTTGGTACTTTCCCTGTCAATACTGTGGTTATATCGTAGTCTAAAGGACCTACTGAACATTAGAATTGTATTTTATTTATTAAAAAAATAAATTATAAAATGTTTCAAAAAACCTGAGATCTAAGAGTTAATGCTGCCACTCTGAGCTTATTAAAATACAGCTGGCCAAACTTTGTTAAAAATTATGATTTACATTTAGAACAAATTAAAGAATAATTAAAGGATCTGAGTTTACAAAATACAGAAAAAGGTTTATTTGTTTCTTATTTCATGAAAACAAAAAGGGTATGATATTCTGAACAAAATATCTGATACTGTGAGTTGACCTCAGTAATTAGATTAAGTTGGCAACACTCATCAATTGAAAATCTTAGCAGATTTCTTTTAAAAAATGTGGTGATGAGCACAAGTTACAATATCCATTGCTGAAAGAAAAGAATAAAAGAGAGTTCATTACAGAAAAAGAGACCATATACTATTTACATAAATTTGAACAAAATTTTATTATTGATATTTCACCAAGAAAATTTTATTTGCAAACGGTGATTGCAAATTGGCGCTCAACAAACATCCCCCTGAACAGATACTCATCCTTAATTTAATATTAACAAAAATATATACAAATAATAACAGAGTTAAACAAGACACAAATTCAGATAAATAACCATAGATTCGAGTCTAGATGTAACAAATTGGTTATCCCAATAGTGAGGCTAAATCTATACATAGTATAAAGTAAAGTCGGTCCGTTTTCTCTCTATGTTTGAAATCGCTAATCTCAGGAAGTACTGAACGGATTTTATTCAATTTTTCGCCAATAGATAGAGTGTCTATATAAATATGTGTATAATTAATACATATATGTTGTACATTAGCTTAACTATCACGGTTTATGTCAAGTAAGTGGTATAGTTTACAATTTGAACGCTGCCTACCGCAGGCGCTACTGAAGAGTGAAAGTCACGGTTTATCGTATAGTTTAGTATTTGACCGCTGGTGCTACTGTGTTTTGCTTTGTTACGTCGCATCATATGAGTTTTGTATCTTGCAGTGAGTGGTCGTGCTGAGCACGGTTTATCGTATAGTTTAGAATTTGACCGCTGGGACTACTGTGTTTTTGCTTTGTTACGTCGCATCATATGAGTTTTGTATCTTGTAGTGAGTGGTTGCGCTGAGCAATAATATAGATTGTGACATAGTATAAAGTAAAGTCGGTCCGTTTTCTCTCTCTGTTTGAAATCGCTAATCTCTTGACGCGACGATAATCTTCAAAGAATATCAGAAATACATAGGTCTTATGACAGCTTGCAATACCCGCTAATGTTATGTCGTGGTGAAGATGGGTATTCCATTGATATCGCTTAAAATTGATATGAATACTGGAGCTAAGAAAAGAAAAACTGTTTCATGTATGAGTTACTACTGCTATCGCATCATGGAAAGACAACACAATTTTAATGTATTACTCAGATACAGCATTTTACTTAACCAATATTTAGTTGACCAGTACGTGAAAATAGAATCGGAACGGTTAGCGTTCATACGGAATAATCAAACAAAATTATGCACAGAAAATTATGTTCATCTACAAGATGCTTTGCACTCAAATGAACATAGTACTGAAATCGGTCAATTGGTAATATTGCCATCATCCTTTACTGGTGGACCGCGATATCTTCATGAGAAGACACAGGATGCAATGACCTATGTTAAAAATTATGGAAAACCGGATCTTTTTATTACGTTCACGTGCAATCAAAACTGGGAAGAAATTAAAACTAACCTCCATCCAAACGGAACACCCCAAGAGAGGTATGACATAGTGAATAGGGTATTCCACTTAAAAATACATAAGTTATTAGCTCTCATTAATAAAGCTCACATATTTGGTGAACCACGCGCCTTTATGTACACCGTCGAATGGCAGAAGTGTGGGTTACCACACATTCATTTGCTACTATGGCGTAAAACTAAAATCAGACCAGACCAAATCGACAGCGTGATTTCAGCACAGATACCAAGAAGAGAAGACGATCCAGTATTGTTCGACACAGTATTAAGGCACATGATTCATGGACCATGTGAGGCTTTAAACTCAAATTCTTTGATTTTTTTAATTCTTTGACTCCTCCTGGAACTCCTCCCCACAAACTCATTTTAAAGGTAGGTTCCCCTATAATATTACTCCGCAACCTAAACACACCAAAATTGTGCAATGGCACAAGATTGCTAATAAAATCGTTAAAAAAGTTTCTACTTGAGTGCACGATCCTCAGTGGGTGTGGAACCGGTGAAACTGTTTTGGTCCTTCGAATACCAATGATACCCACCGACCTACCATTTCAGTTTAAAAGGCTCCAATTTCCAGTAAAAGTATGTTTCAGTATGACCATTAATAAAGCACAGGGCCAAACTCTAAACGTTACAGGCCTAGACCTGAGAGTAGAATGTTTTTCTCGTGGTCAGCTCTACGTGGCCCTGTCGCATGTTACTTCCAAAGAAAATGTGTTTGGTTTGGCCCCAGATGGTGAGTCACGTAACGTAGTATACACGGAGATATTTAATATGTAAGGCCACGAATGTATAGAAAACACAAAAATAATGATGTATATGTAAATACATAATTTTAAATAAATACAATAATTGATATCAAGCTTTAAATTGTGTTCACTTAATCTATATATATACCCAAATCTAGCAATAGCGAAGCATTGCCGGGTTAGCTAGTAAAATATAATTTAGAAAGAACGATTATTAGATTTGTAAGAGTAAACACTTTTAAACGTTACAGAATATATATTGTAACGTAACAGATTTGAGGTCCCCAACGTTACATAAAAAACGAAGTAAATATGGTTTAGAACAATACCCAAAGCCGGTTATAATTGAATACCAGAGGGCTCATATCACCTGAAGAATACATTATAGGTACATGTTAAGGTTACTAAGTAATTAAAACATCTAAAGTGTACCTAAATCTAAAAAAATGTAATAAATAATATGGGATGTAAAACATAAACATTGTGTCTAATGGGAGGAGTTTAATGTGTAGGAATAAATTATAAAATACTATTCAAATTAATATTTAATATGTTATGAAATGTACTGGGTGTTATGCTGTAAAATGATATAGTGTTTACAGAATATTTATCTTATGTTTTGTGGATAGTAAGAGTGGAGTTGTTGCTTTAAAGAAGTACTTAGTCTGCGGTACTCCTTTTATTTATGTTAAAATTGTATTTGAATAATTAAGTATAAGTACATGGGTTAGGTATTATATTATGTTGAATGTATTTACTGTAATTGATTAATGAAGATGTTTGAATTAATGTTTGTAAACTTGGCCAGGAAGGCAATAAGTGTTAAAAAGTTGGCAAGTAGTTCTTATACTTATGTTATAAAATAATGAAGGGTTCAAGGATGAACTAATTAATATAATGAATTAAAACCAGGAAATTAAAATTAATGTAAGTGGCCATAAACCAGTGACTATTTGTACAGTAGGTCAGGTAAAGAAAAATTAAGTTAAAAACAAAACAATATTATAACAGTTGTAAGAAAACCTATAGGCTTAAATTTAATATTTGTAAAAGAAAATTAATACCTTTTAATAAGTCCAGTCAAATGAAACTATAGTAAAATATATACGGTTTAATAAGGTAGATTGGATGAGAGTTTTAGGTAATTTGGTATAATTCCAAGCATGGAGTATTTTATTAAAAAAGAGTAGTAATATTTTATAATTCTGGCTCTAGGATATCAAATACTATCCAATGACAGAAAGTAATGGTTGTTAGGGCAACTAAAATGTAAAAAATCTTGTTGATTTGGATTATTCAATTGTTATATGCTAATGGGTGAAGTTGAATTCATACAAAAGACAGAAAGGAATTTATAAAACACTTTACTATATTATTCGATTGTTATATGCTATTGAGTTCAGATCAGCAGACAAATTTAAGAAAAAAAGACATAAATTAACATAAAAGGAATAATAATTAACAAATTAAAGTAAAAACCAATTCCTGCAAACTAAACCGATGAATAATCAATGAATTAGATTTCGAAAAATATACCCATATACCTCCAAATAGTCGAGGAATTATTATTTCATTCTTCAAGCTAATTCCATTGGAATTAGTGTTGAACTCGATTTCCCATTTAACCAGGAGACTCATTGATGGAATAAGAAGTCTGAATTAATGGAATTATAGACAAAAAATACTCAAGAATCTTTGTTACTGAAGACATAAACCTCACTTTCAAGAAAGAAATTAAAATACGACACCAATTCCACCGGGACCGACAACCACAAGGATCGTGAAGGAGAACGAAGATTAGAAGAGTTCCCGTTGTCTTCCAGGACATCACCCTTTCAACTTTATTAATAATCTGAACACCTTTTCTGGATTAACGTAACCTCAACTGTAAATCTTCAATCGTTTGCAAACAAGCACTGCTACCTTGAGAATCGTCCAGTACGGTAACACCAGCTTATATTTAATTTTAATACAGTAAGGACTAAATAACATTTTGTAATACTTAGTAACCTTAATTTTGCATTACCTGGCCTTACTAATCGTTAAAAGAGTCACACGTACCCTGGGATAAGAGATAATTAACATTATATTTAATTTGTATTAAAAAAAGGAATAGTCAACTAACCAATCGATTCAACATTGTACAATCGATATAACTATTTTATAACCGTGAAGAACACTGTTGGAAGTTAAAATAAAAAGTAATATAAATAAAGAATCCTTATTGTATGTAATAATGTTTTATATTATTGTAGAATAGGTATGGTATTTTGGTGGTGGATTAATTTACAGGTAAAAAAGGTGATTAAAAATCTGGTGAACAAGCTAACCTATAAGAGCAAGTCAATTACGAATAACAGCGCTTATAGTCGACAGCTGGTAGAACGTGAGATTGCCGAACTAGCGTGTTTCCTTCACAACTTTTGAATTGATTTACATAATACGGACTGACTAGGGTTGGAGAGAATTCTCAATTTATTCATTAAAATACATGAAATACAGAATTATCATAGAGTAAACATTTAGTAATTGGGTAAAACCGTGTTGTGGTCTACATAAAAGTTGCAATCGCGATATAATAAATAAACTTGTCTATTAATATTGAGTTACAGCAGGTCACCTATAAGACTACCTAATAAACATTTCGTTATAACAGAGTTACATTACAAATTGACGCAAACCAACGTGGAGCTTGATTAAACCCCAGCACACATTAAAACTGTTTTATTTCAAATTGGCGAACCCAACAGTGGGGCTTTTAAATATCCTCGAATATAATTAAACACACCCATAAAATGTTTTATTTCAAATTGGCGCTTAACGAGTAGGCTTTAGTTAAGTAAAAAATCGACTTAATTATTACTTAACTGGAGCAGGCAACTATTAGAGGCACAGGAATGCATACTAGAAGTGTTTCTAAAAGGATGGAGAAGGAGCAAGAAACAGAAGAAGATAGACGGGAAGAAGAAACAGAGGTAGTTACAGACACCGAAATGGAACAACAGGCGAGCAATAAAGAGAATACCCAAGGGGACCAACCAGATAAAGAGGAAGCCAGAGGAGGACTAAATTGGGAAAAATTAATGGAATTAATGAGTAGTATGAAGGAGGATAATAAACAAACTAACGAGAGTTTAAGACAGATCAAAGAAGATAATAGACAAACTAATGAAAAAATAGACAGTATTAACGAAAACTCAAAGAAACAAAACGAAATTTTGAGTGAGAATTTAATCAAACTAATGAATGAGAAGTTTGACAAAAATAAAGAGGAAACGGATGAGAATAACCGGCTGATAAATGAAAGTTTAAACCAAATTAATGAAAGGTTTGACAGGAACGATGAGAGATTAAAGCAAATTCAAGAAAATAACAAACAAATAGACGGGAAAATTGAAAACAGTAATAAGGAGTTGCGGCAAATTATAAATGAACAAAACCAAGCGTTGAGGGAAGTCCTCAATGAAAGGGTTGCAAATGTCAATGAAACACTCAATAAAAGGGTAGATAATAATGAAGAGGAAGTAAGACAGCAAATAACTGAAATTAAGGTGGGTCTGGAAAAGACATGAAACCATCGTACAACTCGCAGTGGAAGTAGAGGCCAAAATTAACCAAGGGGAAAATACTAACAAAACTAGGATAAAGGAAGTACAATTAGAAACCCAAGAGAAATTGGACGAAGTGCAAATTAATATAGCTGGGAGAATTGAAATAGTAAATAACGAGATAACACAAATAAAAACCCAAGTGGTTCAAAATAAAGAAACTGTAGAAAATATGAAAAATCAGGAATTGATTAATATAAAAGAATCAATAGAAATTTTACAAAATCGACCAATGTATCTGGCACATCACATAGCCCCTGAGCAAAAAGAAAATATTAATTTTAAAATTTATAGAGGAAATCCCATAGAATTTCTGGAGAGAATAGATGAATGGTTTAGCACGATTAAGGTAACCCGATGGAATGTAATAAAAAGTTTGTTAGATGAGTGTTTTAAAAGTATAAATGATAATTGGTGGTCAGCGGTCCGGAATGAACTTAGTAATTATGAAGAGTTTAAAAGGACTTTTAGGTCAAAATACTGGTCGGATTCCGTACAGAACATGATTAGAGATAACATTACCAACGGGAGATTCAATTTTAATCAAGAGCAGTCACCAACTACTTACTTTTTGGGAAAGGTGTGTTTGGCGCATCATTTGGAACCGCGAATACCAGAGGAATGTTTAGTAAATAAATTATCTTACCATTTTGAAGAAGAGATAGTTCGTGCCAGACGCAGTGGACAAGTGAAGACAGTAGAAGCAATGGAAACCTTGTTGGCCAGTTACGAAATGGAAGACTATTGTCAAAGGTCCCGACGGCAAAGTGAATATTCCAACAATAGAAGGGAGGAGCCAAATCAAGAGTCGCGTCCAGGAACAAATCGATTTAACCACAATAATTATCACCGAAGGGTGAATGACCAGTTTATAAATAATCGTTATCGCAACAATCATTACCCAGGTAATCACTATATTAATTATAATAATAACCGATACAGCTCAGGCCGCAGGAATTTTGATAATGGGAGAGAGTATTGGAATAACAACCGTACAAACAACGACCAACGACATCAACCCAGTAATAGAAGTCGAGAGGAGGATCTACCTAGGCACCAAGAAAACCATAGAGAGTTTAGACCCGTGACGGCAACCCAGGAACCACTGCGAGGGACGATCGTCCACAGGATAGGATGGAAAACTAAGTACAGCAGTGGAAGTATCAAGTAACCCCTCGCTGCTGGGATTGGAAGGGTATGTACGAACACAAAAAGAAAGCAACAAAATTATAAACATTACAAGGAACAATTATTTAAAGGACATACGAAATGATTTAACGGAAGAAGGGTTACAGTCAGAGAATAAAACTAACAATCAAATTATATATATAATGGCAGAATTGCAGGGAGTTATGACAGAGATGGTGATTGATACCGGCGCGAACGTGTCACTCCTGGACAAGGTAGAATATAACCGAATAAGGGAGATGTATAAGAAAAATATACCAACATTACCAGTTAATAACATGGTAATTATAGGTGCTACTGGCAGACCAAATTAAACAATACGGCAGCAAGTAATGATGGAAGTATCTAGTGAAGGTAAAACTATTCCTATGGTGTTTATGGTAGCTCAAGGATTACCATTTAAAGCGATGCTAGGGTGTGATACGCTGCGGCACCACTCAGCTATTATTAATATGGGCAGAGGAAGAATAACCCTGTACCATGAAAATGGAGAATGGTCAAGTGAAATAGTGGATCATAAAAATGCCACTCACCAACGACATTCTTTTACTCTAATGCATGATGATGAAATGGAATATAGAACACCTTTTGAGGAATTAGCCTGTACTAAGGAGAATGAATGGAAAGAAAAATTGCAAGAGATTTATTTGTTTAAAACTGCCAGTAATAATAATGGAGTAACACCTGAACAAAAGAATCAATTAATAAAGATTTATAACAGATATAAAAAAGTATTTTCGGATTTGCCAGGAAAGGCCAAGAATTTTATTTGTGAATTGTCATTTAAATAACCCATTAACTTTAACCGGAAATCATATCCTATACCCCAATCCCTAAAACCAGCAGTGAGAAGGGAAATACAGAGTATGATGGAACAGGACATAATTGAGTATAGCTCATCACCATACACCAGCCCTATAGTAGCCATAAAGAAAAAGGACGGTACCGTACGCTTATGTTTGGACACCAGGGAGATAAATAAAAATATAATAAATGATAGAACCTCACCAGGGGAAATTGAAGAGTTAATGAAGAAATTTAAGAATTGCAAGTATATGAGTATTTGGGATGCTGTTTGTGGATACTGGCAGGTGGAGTTACATCCCAACAGTAGAAATTACGTTGCCTTTATATTTGAAGGTAGAAATTATCATTTTAAACATCTTCCTTTTGGGTTAGTAAACTCTGTGGCGGTTTTTATTAAATGCATGGACCAGGTCCTAGGTGAAGAAGTGTTAGCCTTCACAACAGTATATGTGGATGATATATTGGTAACTTCAACCACATGGGAGGAACATTGCCAACGTGTGGAAATGGTGTTAAGCAAGTTGGAAAAGAGCAACATTACTCTGAAATTGAATAAGTCAAAATTATTAACCAATCAATTACAATTCCTAGGGTTCATACTCTCTGAAAATGGAATATCAACATCCCCTGAAAAAGTGGAAGCTATTCAAAACTTCCCCAGACCTAAAACATTAGACAGCTACAATCATTCCTAGGAGTGTGCAACTACTACCGGAAATTCCAAAGGAATTATTCCCAATTAACAGCAAGATTTAAACACTTGCTGTCATCTAAACATAAATGGAAGTGGAAGGAGGAAGATGATGAAACATTCATTTTAATTAAGGAGAAATTTTTACAAAACATCATTCTGCATCATCCTGATTTTGATCAGAAATTTTTTATAAATTGTGACGCTAGTGATGTGAGTCTGGGTGCAGAGCTATATCAGGAAGATCAAGAAGGAGACCACCAGGTAATAAGTTTTGCCAGCAGGGTATTAAATCAGTGTGAAAGAAATTACAGTGTCACGGAAAAGGAATTATTGAGTGTGGTATTTGCATGCAGTAATTCCGCACATATGTATTAGGCTATCCTTTAACAGTACGGTCCGACCACAAATCCATATCATTCATACAAAGGTGCAAACTAAGCCATGGTCGATTAACTCGTTGGATATTGGCTCTCCAGGAATACAACATAACATGGGAATACGTGCCAGGTAAACAGAACACTGTAGCGGATGCTCTATCTAGGGTGAACCTGGAGAATGGTACTTTTGAAATTGAGAGGGAGGATGTTGGCAAAATATATCTTGTAATATTAGCTAGGGAAGAATTAGTAGAAGTATTAACCAAAATTCAGGAAGAACAAGTAAGGGATCAGAGATTATCCACCATACGAGAACGCCTCATCAGTAATGATACTATAATTATGCAGTATTATCAAAATTATAACGGGTTAATCTTCATAAAATCTCCTGTTGTAAAAAATAAATGGAAATTATACATTCCCAAATCTACAGAATCATTAATAATAAATAATTATCATCAAATGTATGGACACATGGGTTCCATCAAAGTAGTAAAGGCACTGGAGGAGCATGTATATATTAAGGGTTTAAACAAGAAGGTAAGGGAATTAATAAAACGATGTGGAATATGTCAAAGGGTTAAGGTAAACAATGAACGAAAGGAGGGGGCTTTAATAACAATTACTTCAGAAAGGAAATTAGAAAAAACGTTTCTTGACATTTGCGGGCCTTTCCCAACTAGTGGAGGCAGGCGCCGATATAAATATATTGTAATCATCTTGGACCATTTCACACGTTACACTAAGCTGTACCCTATCAGTAAGGCATCCACCAATGTTATCATCAAGGTAATCGCAGAAAAGTACCTCATAGATGTGGGCACTCCATATTCCATAATAACGGACCATGGAACCCAGTTCAAGGGTCGAAAATGGAAATTAGAAATGTCAAATCGAGGAATTAAAACCTACAAAACTTCAATTTATCATCCTAGTAGTAATCCGGCGGAAAGGGTACTCAGAGAGGTAGGGCGAGTCCTTCGTACTTATTGTTATGACAATCATAGGAAATGGAGTGAATTCATACATGAAACCGAAACCTTTTTAAATATTGCTCATCACGAAACTATTGGTGTTACACCATACCAGATGATGTTTTCAAAACTGCCACCTCGAGAAATTACCAAATTAATACAATTCCCTGAAGGACCTGAAGAAGAACTTGACCTTCCCCATGTGTATAATAGACTACTCCACAAACTGGAAACCAGAAGGAAAAAACAGGATGCTACCCGAAAAAACATCATTAAATACACCATCGGCGAAAAAATTTTAATAAGAAACCGTCAGCAACCAAGCAGTTCTGAAGGAATAGCAAAAAAATTGTTGTTATTATATGTTGGACCTTTTGTAATAAGCCAGGACAATCAGAACAATACATACGTGGTATCTGACCCAATAAATAATAGAGTGAAGGGTACCTATAATCAAACGGAAATAAAAAAATATTATGAGTAAAAGGACAACATGGTCAGGGACGAACTATAAGTTTATTTTTACTAAACTACATTGAGCCAAAATAAACTTCTTTCGAAGGGGGAGTGTTATGTAACGTAACAGATTTGAGGTCCCCAACGTTACATAAAAAACGAAATATCACTATAATATTGACGACTCAGAACACTAAGTTTTTTATAAGTAAAAACGTAAAGTTTTACCTTACAGCCTAAACCGGCTTTCACCTGTAGAAGGCTTCATCAGAGGCTGTCGTAAGTAGCGCTGTCCGTCTTGTTGTTGGCGACGAGATAGTTTTTCGAAAGATCGAAGCTGTGTGTGTGTGTGTGTGTGTGTGTGTGTGTGTGTGTGTGTGTGTGTGTGTGTGTGTGTGTGTGTGTGTGTGTGTGTGTGTGTGTGTGTGTGTGTGTGTGTGTGTGTGTGTGCGTGTGCGTGTGAGATGTGTTCGAATAATGCGTGCGATTTGAATTGTGTCTGTTCGTTTAGGATGTCGTTTTTATTTGTGTTTGTGTGTTTGTATATTTCTAATTGTTCTAGAGTGTCTAGTTTTCAGCCTTTTGTGTGTACGTGTAGTATGTTCATGTTATTGTCGATGTTTTTATATGTGTGGTTTGCTTCAATGAGGTGGTTTGCGAAGGTAGATTCTGTAGTGGTGTGGAGTGCTTTTGTGTGTTCAATGTATCTCTGTTTGAAGCTACGTCCTGTCTGGCCTATGTAGAATTTATTGCAATTTGAACAATTTAGCTTATATACACCGGGTAGATCGAATTTGTTTTGTGCTTTGGGCATGTGTTTTGATAGTGTGTGTTCTGTTTTGTTAGTAGTTTTGTAAGCGATTCTGTATCCTGCTTTTTTGAATTTGTGGGCAATTTTTTCTGTTTGTTTGTTGATGTATGTTAGTGTTATGAATTTGTTGTTTTCTGTCTTTGTCTGTTGTTTGTTTTGTGTTTAGTGTAGGAGTGACGAACTAAACACGATAAAATATCTAGCAGAATCTAACGGTTATGACAGAACAATAGTCAGTAAACTCTTACACAAAACACAAAACAAACAACAGACAAAGACAGAAAACAACAAATTCATAACACTAACATACATCAACAAACAAACAGAAAAAATTGCCCACAAATTCAAAAAAGCAGGATACAGAATCGCTTACAAAACTACTAACAAAACAGAACACACACTATCAAAACGCATGCCCAAAGCACAAAACAAATTCGATCTACCCGGTGTATATAAGCTAAATTGTTCAAATTGCAATAAATTCTACATAGGCCAGACAGGACGTAGCTTCAAACAGAGATACATTGAACACACAAAAGCACTCCACACCACTACAGAATCTACCTTCGCAAACCACCTCATTGAAGCAAACCACACATATAAAAACATCGACAATAACGTGAACATACTACACGTACACACAAAAGGCCGAAAACTAGACACTCTAGAACAATTAGAAATATACAAACACACAAAAACAAATAAAAACGACATCCTAAACGAACAGACACAATTCAAATCGCACGCATTATTCGAACACATGTCACCACACACACACACAGCTTCGATCTTTCGAAAAACTATCTCGTCGCCAACAACAAGACGAACAGCGCTACTTACAACAGCCTCTGATGAAGCCTTCTATAGGTGAAAGCCGGTTTAGGCTGTAAGGTAAAACTTTACGTTTTTACTTATAAAAAACTTAGTGTTCCGAGTCGTCAATATTATAGTGATATTTAGTTAAGTAACGGACACGTCATGGACAATGAAATCCAAGAATAAAAAACGAAGTAAATATGGTTTAGAACAATACCCCAAAGCCAGTTATAATTGAATACCAGAGGGCTCATATCACCTGAAGAATACATTATAGGTACATGTTAAGGTTACTATGTAATTAAAACATCTAAAGTGTACCTAAATCTAAAAAAATGTAATAAATAATATGGGATGTAAAACATAAACATTGTGTCTAATGGGAGGAGTTTAATGTGTAGGAATAAATTATAAAATACTATTTAAATTAATATTTAATATGTTATGAAATGTACTGGGTGTTATGCTGTAACATGATATAGTGTTTACAGAATATTTATCTTATGTTTTGTGGATAGTAAGAGTGGAGTTGTTGCTTTAAAGAAGTACTTAGTCTGCGGTACTCCTTTTATTTATGTTAAAATTGTATTTGAATAATTAAGTATAAGTACATGGGTTAGGTATTATATTATGTTGAATGTATTTACTGTAATTGATTAATGAAGATGTTTGAATTAATGTTTGTAAACTTGGCCAGGAAGGCAATAAGTGTTAAAAAGTTGGCAAGTAGTTCTTATACTTATGTTATAAAATAATGAAGGGTTCAAGGATGAACTAATTAATATAATGAATTAAAACCAGGAAATTAAAATTAATGTAAGTGGCCATAAACCAGTGACTATTTGTACAGTAGGTCAGGTAAAGAAAAATTAAGTTAAAAACTAAACAATATTATAACAGTTGTAAGAAAACCTATAGGCTTAAATTTAATATTTGTAAAAGGAAATTAATACCTTTTTAATAAGTCCAGTCAAATGAAACTATAGTAAAATATATACGGTTTAATAAGGTAGATTGGGTGAGAGTTTTAGGTAATTTGTTATAATTCCAAGAATGGAGTATTTTATTAAAAAAGAGTAGTAATATTTTATAATTAATTTTGTTAATTAAGAAAGTAATGGTTGTTAGGGCAACTAAAATGTAAAAAATCTTGTTGATTTGGATTATTCAATTGTTATATGCTAATGGGTGAAGCTGAATTCATACAAAAGACAGAAAGGAATTTATAAAAAACTTTACTATATTATTCGATTGTTATATGCTATTGAGTTCAGATCAGTAGACAAATTTAAGAAAAAAAGACATAAATTAACATAAAAGGAATAATAATTAACAAATTAAAGTAAAAACCAATTCCTGCAAACTAAACCGATGATTAATCAATGAATTAGATTTCGAAAAATATACCCATATACCTCCAAATGGTCGAGGAATTATTATTTCACTCTTCAAGGTAATTCCATTGGAATTAGTGTTGAACTCGATTTCCCATTTAACCAGGAGACTCATTGATGGAATAAGAAGTCTGAATTAATGGAATTATAGACAAAAAATACTCAAGAACCTTTGTTACTGAAGACATAAACCTCACTTTCAAGAAAGAAATTAAAATACGACACCAATTCCACCGGGACCAACAACAACAAGGATCGTGAAGGAGAACGAAGATTAGAAGAGTTCCCGTTGTCTTCCAGGACATCACCCTTTCAACTTTATTAATAATCTAAACACCTTTTCTGGATTTACGTAACCTCAACTGTAAATCTTCAATCGTTTGCAAACAAGCACTGCTACCATGAGAATCGTCCAGTACGGTAACACCAGCTTATATTTAATTTTAATAAAGTAAGGACTAATAACATTTTGTAATACTTAGTAACCTTAATTTTGCATTACCTGGCCTTACTAATCGTTAAAAGAGTCACACGTACCCTGGGATAAGAGATAATTAACATTATATTTAATTTGTATTAAAAAAGGAATAGTCAACTACCAATCGATTCAACATTGTACAATCGATATAACTATTTTATAACCGTGAAGAACACTGTTGGAAGTTAAAATAAAAAGCAATATAAATAAAGAATCCTTATTGTATGTAATGATGTTTTATATTATTGTAGAATAGGTATGGTATTTTGGTGGTGGATTAATTTACAGGTAAAAAAGGTGATTAAAAATCTGGTGAACAAGCTAACCTATAAGAGTAAGTCAATTACGAATAACAGCGCTTATAGTCGACAGCTGGTAGAACGTGAGATTGCCATATATATATATATATATATATATATATATACACATATTTCAATCACTTTCTGCTACAGTCCGTTTCTTGATGTATATAATACTTTAATATTTATACTAAATTTACCTCAAGATGTTTTTTCTATTTGGAACATGTTTCGAGAGTTCCTGTTCTCTCATCTTCAGCCTTCGCCATCTTGTTTCTGGTGAAGTATTTGGGTGTTGGCTGCTGGATGTTATTAAGGTTGTTTGTTGGTCTTTGGTCTTTTAAAGTTGTATTATTGTGTGTGGTTGTGGTATATGTTTTTGTATTTTGTGTATTTTCGATGTTGAGTGCTTTGAATATTGTGTCATGTTTTGTATTGATTTGTATTTGTTCTGGTATTAGTTTGTTTTATGTTTGTATATCTGTAAATTTTCCCAAATGTTCATTATGGTGCCTTTGTGTGGTATATGTTTTATTAGTGATACATTGGTTATGTTTGGCAATTCGTGTCCTGTGTTTATTGCATGTGTGGCTAAATTGGATTTATATATTTCTGGTTTTTTGTATGCGTTTAGGTGTTCAAAATAACGTTTTTTCAGCTGTTTTTTTGTTTGTCCTATGTAACATTTATTGCAATCTTGGCATTCAATTTTGTATATACCATTAGTTGTTGTATTATCATTGTTGTGTGAGCTATTTAGAATTTGTAATTTATTTTTATTAGTTTTGTATGCTATTTTTATATCTGTGTTTTTAAATAGTTTTGTTAGTTTTGTCATTTTTTTATTTATGTATGTGAATGTGGCCCATTTTTTGTTGTTGTTATTATTTATGTGTTGTTCATTTTGATTAATTCTTAATTGTTCAGTTTTTATTTTGTATTTGATTTTATTTTCTATTTTGATCATAGTATTTTTATTGTATCCATTTTCATAACCAATATGGTATATTATATTTCTTTCTTTGTCAGTTTTTTGTTTGTTTAGGGGTATTTTGTACATTCTGTTAAATAACGAATAAAATGCTGCCATTTTATGTTGTGGTGGGTGGTCAGAATGGTTAGGTATAATGATGTTAGTGGAAGTTGGTTTTCTATATATTGCATATTGTATGTGTTTGTTGTATCTTGTGATGGTTATGTCTAAATAGTTGATTTTGTTATGTTTTTCTTTTTCTTCTGTGAATTGTATTTTGGGATGTATGTTATTGATTTGTTTCAATATGTTCTCTGCATTTGTGTTTTTGTTATTTGATACATATAGTCCATCATCTACATATCTTATCCATATGCCATTAGGGTCATGTGTTTTTATGATATTTTGTATTTTGATGTCTATGTGTTGTAGGAATATTTCTGCTATTATGCTTGATAATGGTGATCCCATTGCTAAACCTTCTTTCTGTTGATAAATTTTGCTATTAAATTCAAAGTAATTTTGTTTTAGTATTAGTTGGAGACTATTTTTTATTTCGGTTATATATTGTTTGTTTTCATTTTGTTCTTTAAGTTTGTTTATTATTATGTCAATTGTTTCTTCTACTGGGATATTGGTGTACATGTTTGTTATGTCATATGATGTGAAAAATGTATTTTCATTTATATTTATTATTTTTAGTTTGTCTATTAATTCGTATGTATTTTTTATGTTATGATGGTTATTTGTTAGATGGTTACTTTTTAGTTTTTGTGCTATTATTTTTGCTATTTTGTATGTAGGAGCTTTTTTGAAATTGATTAATGGACGTATTGGGTTGTTTAATTTGTGTATTTTTATTAGGCTATTCATTTTAGGTGGTTCTGGATTATTGTTTATATATATGTCTATGTTTTTATTGTTGAAAATGTTTTTAGTTGTTTTTATTAGTTTTATTGTTTGTTTAAGATATTTTTCTGTGGGGTTTTTATCTAGTTGGACGCATTTATTATTGTTGATGAAGTCTTCGGTTTTTTTGATGTAGTCTGCTTTATCAATGATTACTGTTGCTTGACTTTTGTCTGCTTTAGTTATTATTAAATTATTGTTCTTTACTTTATTTTTAATTTCTTTTATTGTTTTATTGTTTTTCTTTTGTTTATCTTTGTTTTTCATTTCGCTAGTGATTATTTTTTTAATTATATGTGTTGCTTCAGTTCTTTTTTCTTCTTGTATGTTGTCTTTTATTAGGTTAATGGCAAATTCTGTTTCAACTATTAAATTTTCTAGATTTTTGTTTGCATTTTGGGTTATGTTACTTTTTGACATATTGTTTAAATATTCTGTTTCTTTTTTGTTAAATTCTGTTTGCTAAGGTTAATGGTTCGAGGGTAAAATTATGTTTATTTTTGTTGTTTTGTTCTTGATTTTTGTTTTGTTGTTTTAATGTGTTAAGTTTTTTGTTGATTGTATAAGTCTTTTTGTTTTTTTCAAATCTTATTTTATATTCTATGTTATTGTATTTATTATTCCAAGTGATTGGATGTAATAAACTTGTTAGCTCTAAGTGTAGTTTGTATATGTCTAGTGTTATGCTATTTTTCTTACTGTATAATTGATTAATTTCGTTTTGTATCCATAGCCTTTGTGCTTGTTTTATAGTTTTTTGTGCAGTCATATTTTTGTTGTTTGTGTTTATGTTGATGTATTTAGGTGTTAATTTATTTTTTTGGCATTGTCTATTGAAGTATATGTTCATGTTTGTGTTCATTAGTTGTTTTTTTCGTGTTTGAAATTTGTTTAATAATTTGGTAATGTGGTTATATGGAATTGTGGTTATGTTGTTTGTGTACATGTTAATGTATATTTATGTGAGAGATGATTTGTTATCCGTTATTTGGTAGTTGATTTCACTTAATTTGATATTCACTTCACTATTTTTTTTTCTTTTTTCTTCACTATACACTTTTGTTTTTGCATTTGTTTTATAACCTCACTTTTCGTTTTTTTCACTGTAGGCTTATTTACCTTGTATGGTTATATTATTTCAATCACTTTCTGCTACAGTCCGTTTCTTGATGTGTATAATACTTTAATATTTATACTAAATTTACCTCAAGATGTTTTTTCTATTTGGAACATGTTTCGAGAGTTCCTGTTCTCTCATCTTCAGCCTTTGCCATCTTGTTTCTGGTGAAGTATTTGTGTGTTGGCTGCTGGATGTTATTAAGGTTGTTTGTTGGTCTTTGGTCTTTTAAAGTTGTATTATTGTGTGTGGTTGTGGTATATGTTTTTGTATTTTGTGTATTTTCGATATACTTCACCAGAAACAAGATGGCGAAGGCTGAAGATGAGAGAACAGGAACTCTCGAAACATGTTCCAAATAGAAAAAACATCTTGAGGTAAATTTAGTATAAATATTAAAGTATTATACACATCAAGAAACGGACTGTAGCAGAAAGTGATTGAAATAATATAACCATACAAGGTAAATAAGCCTACAGTGAAAAAAACGAAAAGTGAGGTTATAAAACAAATGCAAAAACAAAAGTGTATAGTGAAGAAAAAAGAAAAAAAAATAGTGAAGTGAATATCAAATTAAGTGAAATCAACTACCAAATAACGGATAACAAATCATCTCTCACATAAATATACATTAACATGTACACAAACAACATAACCACAATTCCATATAACCACATTACCAAATTATTAAACAAATTTCAAACACGAAAAAAACAACTAATGAACACAAACATGAACATATACTTCAATAGACAATGCCAAAAAAATAAATTAACACCTAAATACATCAACATAAACACAAACAACAAAAATATGACTGCACAAAAAACTATAAAACAAGCACAAAGGCTATGGATACAAAACGAAATTAATCAATTATACAGTAAGAAAAATAGCATAACACTAGACATATACAAACTACACTTAGAGCTAACAAGTTTATTACATCCAATCACTTGGAATAATAAATACAATAACATAGAAAATAAAATAAGATTTGAAAAAACAAAAAGATTTATACAATCAACAAAAAACTTAACACATTAAAACAACAAAACAAAAATCAAGAACAAAACAACAAAAATAAACACAAATTTTACCCTCGAACCATTAACCTTAGCAATACAGAATTTAACAAAAAAGAAACAGAATATTTAAACAATATGTCAAAAAGTAACATAACCCAAAATGCAAACAAAAATCTAGAAAATTTAATAGTAGAAACAGAATTTGCCATTAACCTAATAAAAGACAATATACAAGAAGAAAAAAGAACAGAAGCAGCACATATAATTAAAAAATAATCACTAGCGAAATGAAAAACAAAGATAAACAAAAGAAAAACAATAAAACAATAAAAGAAATTAAAAATAAAGTAAAGAACAATAATTTAATAATAACTAAAGCAGACAAAAGTCAAGCAACAGTTATCATTGATAAAGCAGACTACATCAAAAAAACCGAAGACTTCATCAACAATAATAAATGCGTCCAACTAGATAAAAACCCCACAGAAAAATATCTTAAACAAACAATAAAACTAATAAAAACAACTAAAAACATTTTCAACAATAAAAACATAGACATATATATAAACAATAATCCAGAACCACCTAAAATGAATAGCCTAATAAAAATACACAAATTAAACAACCCAATACGTCCATTAATCAATTTCAAAAAAGCTCCTACATACAAAATAGCAAAAATAATAGCACAAAAACTAAAAAGTAACCATCTAACAAATAACCATCATAACATAAAAAATACATACGAATTAATAGACAAACTAAAAATAATAAATATAAATGAAAATACATTTTTCACATCATATGACATAACAAACATGTACACCAATATCCCAGTAGAAGAAACAATTGACATAATAATAAACAAACTTAAAGAACAAAATGAAAACAAACAATATATAACCGAAATAAAAAATAGTCTCCAACTAATACTAAAACAAAATTACTTTGAATTTAATAGCAAAATTTATCAACAGAAAGAAGGTTTAGCAATGGGATCACCATTATCAAGCATAATAGCAGAAATATTCCTACAACACATAGACACCAAAATACAAAATATCATAAAAACACATGACCCAAATGGCATATGGATAAGATATGTAGATGATGGACTATATGTATCAAATAACAAAAACACAAATGCAGAGAGCATATTGAAACAAATCAATAACATACATCCCAAAATACAATTCACAGAAGAAAAAGAAAAACATAAAATCAACTATTTAGACATAACCATCACAAGATACAACAAACACATACAATATGCAATATATAGAAAACCAACTTCCACTAACATCATTATACCTAACCATTCTGACCACCCACCACAACATAAAATGGCAGCATTTTATTCGTTATTTAACAGAATGTACAAAATACCCCTAAACAAACAAAAAACTGACAAAGAAAGTGTTAATAAGAAGAATGATCCAGCACGTGTGGACCAGAAAATGTTAATGAATTGGGCCCAAGTGGGCTAAATATGTTTCTTGAGTTGAAGAATTCTGTCGGCTGGTCTTCCATGTGAGTTAGAAATATTATGTAATACATGCATTGGGAAGAAAATGATAAGATGTGGACTGTATTTGAATAGATTTTAATACGTTCCTTAGTTACATTACAAATGTATTATTTGTTGAAATGAGGTCGGCTAATAATGCGTGTTGCCAAATATTAAATTGAATTGAAATGATAGTTATGGCGCTAGTTGGCCATAAGTACGAATGTGCGGCCTAAGGCCTACATTAAAAGTCGTAAGAATACGATGTGCGCGAATAAGGCACTAGAATACTTGAATGCAAGTATTTTTAAATGACAGCGAGGCTGCGAGCGAGCCAAACGCTGCTGACGAGCGTCTGATACACACTGTGCAAAGTCCTAACACGCGAAAATTGAAACAAGGCAGTAAGCAGATTAGCCAACCTAGAAAGCGAAATTATCGCGCTACCGTACATAAGCTGCCCGTCAAAATCAAATGATTTTTTAACATTTTTTAATAAATTATGATACATTTACAATTTAATTTAAAAGAGTACAGTTCTTAATAATGATAGTTAGCTTCAAGGCCGAGTTGAACCTTGAGTTATGAGATTAGATAACGGCAGTCCGTCACTAGTTTAGAGATAAGCATGCATAAGATAAGCCTAGAGATAGGCGGTTGTAGGCCAAGGTTGGCGAACAGCTGTTTCATATATGAATAAAGTCTGGTTGACCAATATTACTGACACAAGTGTGTATAGTATATAACATTATAAAACATGAAAGAAAAATACATAATTATACAATGTTTAATGCATGATCGGAAGCTCATCACATGATGGACCGATAGCTGGTAACCCTATGCATGTCATAGATGGTTACTGTAAAATTAATTGAGGCCCGTGGGCCTGTACAGAGAGTTCATTACATGAACAAAATTGTTGTTGAACATGTTGCAGTTGCATGTTCAATCGTATATTTAGCAGGGCGCCATGTATTGACCTAGTCATGCTGTTCCTGAAGTTTTAGGAACTTACAATATGCAATAATGTATGAACAAGCTAGATGCTGAATGCAAGCCCAGATATGACATGTATGTCATAATTTTAAGTAAAAAGAATTGTGCATGCTTACTTGCAAAATGAATACAATATAAAATAAACCTAGACGTGGCAGTTACATACGGCAGACGCTAACAATAGTTTTTACACAGACACAATTTATGTGAATACAATAACAATAAATCAGATAACATACAATACTGTGATTACAGAAACAATTGAAAATAAGTTTAGAAATAACCAAAGTTGTACACAATAGTGAGGAAGACATGAGGCATGAATCAAATGTTCCACATACGAAAATACAAATAATAATAAAGCCTTGCATATTAACTAAACTAATACTTGCTTGAGCAAACAGACAGTTGCTGACTCAAAAATAATTAGGCTTATGCTAAAACGAGTGTTTATAACTTAACAAGTTGGAACATTTGACTTATGTGTCCTCAAAATAAAACAAGGTAATAACTCCCTTACGTTATTGTTCGTCTCCTTTACAATTTTAAAATGAGACCACCAAAACATGAAAATTAGAAAGCATGCGATGGCGCAAAATTCATAAGAAAAAAGATTGTGATAATTCATCACAATTATGTTGACCAACTGGTCGCAATAAGTAATAAGCCAATGGCTGAATAAAAGTAGCATTGTGCTAAGTAATCATAATGTCAAATCTCGTCTTGCGCCGGCAGCAGACATAATTTATGTATTGGTCTCCGCAAAACACCCGTAGGCGTGCGAATGTCCACGACACGAACCAAGTTATCTGGGCCGGGAAATGTGGCGATAATTACGCCAAATTTCCAGGCTAATGGAGGTAAATTATCCTCAATAAGCAAAACTAAATCACCAATGGAAACATTACCTTTGGCAAACTTCCACTTGTGACGCTTACAGCGGCGTTCCCACGAGGCGTTAATCACGACAGTTAACCACGCTAGTCAACTTTCGTTCGTGACACTCACGAAAGTGTGAATTTATAAAACGTTCACACGGTTGGGGGGTTCGTGCCGTTCACGCCTCGCGTTTCGACTAGTCACCATCGAAACATCGATCATGAATGATCTAGTTGTTGAAAGTTGTGCTGTTCTAAGTTCGTTTTTTGCTACTATCTTAGCAAAAAAGATGGAGTGCTTACAGGACACAATTACAAGAAAACGAAAAAAAAGACGTTTTTGGGTTAGAGAATGGATACAGCGAAGAAATATGTTAGGAGCGTCAAACTTGGTTAGTATGGAACTAAAAAGCAATTTTTCAGAAGATTTTAGAAACCTACTGCGAATGACTGAATTTCAGTTTGAATACCTCTTATTGCGTGTTACAAATAAAATTTCAAAATCTAACACTAACATGAGACAAGCAATTAGTGCAAAAACAAAATTAGAGGTGACGTTACGGTATTTAGCTACAGGTGATTCCTTCAAAAGTTTAGAATTTTTGTTCCGTGTTCCAAAAAACACAATAAGTAAATTTATTCCAGAAACCTGTGAAGCAATATATAATGAACTAGCAGAATTCATACAAGTAAGTACCTTCAAATTTCAAAATTGATTTCTTAATTATTAAAAAAACGAAAATAATATTGGTGTATAGATTAGGTGTATAGATTACAAATAAAATAATAATAACAACAATAAAATTATTAGTAACAGTGAACTTTTATTTGTTTAATTATAATAATAATTATAATTACAAAATTTGTTTAATTATAAATCTGTAAATAATGTCACGTAGTCGTCATCATTACTAGCCGAAAAAGTACTTAAATTTGATTGTCTTCCACTTGATGTTGCAGCTGTTGAATTATCAGTAATAACATATTCTGGTGGGCACATAGCATTTGTAATTTCATTCATGAATGATTGTTGTAATCGTATTGCTTTTGGTGGTCCTATACTTCTTAACATTGATGCGATATATTTCCCAAAATGATCATAACTATCCTCTTTATTTGTAGCGACTTGTGATGCGCGATTTGAAATTTCATGTAATTTGTCAATTGCGCTTGTCATAAATCCTATTTCATGATCATGAATAGATTTTTTATTTTTTGATGTTGATGGTTGTGGTTCAATCTTTCTTTTTATTATCTTCGCAGGTGTATCAATTTTCGATGCAATCTGTGTCACGTCTTCAGAGTTTTGGCTAGTACTGTATTCAAGGTTAGGTTCTGATTGTAGACTATTTTCTATTGAGGCCTCTTCAGAATTTTCTATAGGAAATATCTGTAATATAAATAATAATGTGTTAATATTATTAGTTTATTCATATTTTAATAATTTAATGTTTCAGGTCCCTGCAACATCAGATGAGTGGAAAAACATTGAATATGGTTTTAGAACGCGATGGAATTTTCCTGGTTGTGTAGGGGCTCTAGATGGTAAACATGTTGTCATACGAGCTCCTCCCGGAAGTGGTTCAGATTATTTTAATTATAAAAACAGTTACAGTATTGTGTTAATGGCCTTGGTGGATTCTGATTATTGTTTTTTATATGTTGATGTTGGAGCGAAAGGAAGAGGATCAGATGGAGGAATTTTTCAAAATAGCTCTTTGTACAACGCTTTAGAAACAAACTCACTAGCCATACCAAACAATTTCGTTATTTTGGCTGATGATGCATTTCCGTTAAAAAAGTATATAATGAAACCCTACAGTCGACGCAATTTAACCCCTGCAGAAAGGATTTACAATTATCGATTGTCAAGAGCAAGACGTGTAGTGGAAAATGCCTTTGGAATACTCGCGAGTAAATTTAGATTGTTTGACAAACCAATTTCATTAAAATTAGAAACGTTAGACAAAGTTGTCCTCGCATGCTGTGCAATTCATAATTGGTTGAAAAAAACAAACCCTCGGTATGTGATGGGAGATCTAATTGATTATGAGGATGAGGACCACCGAGTGTTCCCTGGATCATGGCGTCAAAATGATAGTGGATTACAGAATCTACCAGCAACTAACCACAGACATTCTAATATGGAGGCACAACAAATACGGAATAAATATCGTGATTATTTTAATAACGAAGGAGCTGTTCCCTGGCAAAACCAAATAACTGATGTGTCAAATGAACTAAACTAATAATAAATCTATACATATTGTACATTTATTTTTGTTTTCAACCGTGTGGATAATAAATATATTTACGTTAAAGATTTTTTTTTATGATTTTTTATACGAGTACAATACATTACTCATAGAAGATAAGATAAGATAAGATAAGATAAGATATTATAAACAGTAAAAACAACGCATTATTCGTACTAATTTAAATTTAAATTAATACTCGTATGTCGTTTTTAAACTATTCAAAATTATTTTTCATAAATAAACGATATATATTTTTATAAAAAAAAGGTAATTACCAGATTCGATTGTGTGGGTCGCTGTTGAACAAACGGACGAATGAAACTGTTCATCAGATCAAACCAAAATACTTTTGGCTTGTATATGTCATCTGTACCTTTTCCAGACCTTGCACTGTCTGATATTTTTTTTAACTCCTGACAGAAAGAGCTTCTTAAATTTTTGAATTTTGCTACAACTTCTTTTGGTCCAAATCCAGGTATATTTAATTCATGACTTATTCTCTTAGCTGCGGCGGCTCGTAAATCTCTATCACGGTATTCCTCCACACTTGGATCATATAACACCTTTTCCATCGAATATAACTCCAAAAAACGCGTAGTTTCACTGTCGTTAAACTTAATAATGCCACGTTGCTGTGACGACATCTTGGCTTCACGAACGGTATATCACGACTGAAAATCAAACAGGTTTGATCTATCCACGCTTGAGTCGTGCGCCGTTCCTCACGAAAGCAAGTTTAACGACTATGCGTTCACACAGAAGTGTATTTCACGAAAGCGTGGTTCACTGTCGTGATTAACGCCTCGTGGGAACGCCGCTGTAGGCGTGCGAATGTCCACGACACGAACCAAGTTATCTGGGCCGGGAAATGTGGCGATAATTACGCCAAATTTCCAGGCTAATGGAGGTAAATTATCCTCAATAAGCAAAACTAAATCACCAATGGAAACATTACCTTTGGCAAACTTCCACTTGTGACGCTGCTGCAGCTGGTGCAAATAATCGCGAGACCACGCCTTCCAAATGCCTTGGACAAACCTCTGAAGGAGTTGCCAACGCCCAAGACGAGAAACAGGAACGTGAGAAAGGCCAGAGTCCGGAATCGCAGTTAAGGGTGCGCAAATCAAAAAATGGCCAGGTGTAAGTGGCACCGGGTCGTTAACATCCGAAGAGATAGCAAATAAAGGTCGAAAGTTCAGACATGACTCTATCTGAGACAAAACGGTCGTGAACTCTTCGAAGTTTAGTATAGATTTGCCTACCACGCGGCGCAGATGAAATTTCAAACTCTTAATGCCGCTCTCCCAAAGGCCACCGAAATGAGGTGAGGAGGGCGGAATAAATGACCATGATATCCCCTGAGAGGATGTGAATGACTTAATCGAAGAAATGGCATCCTTATTGTGCCAAAAGTTGTAAATATCATGTAAGATGGTGCGGGCCTTCCTGAAGTTTGTGCCATTGTCGGAGTACAGTTGACTGAGTATACCCCGACGTGCCATGAAACGACGTAATGCGGCTATAAACGCGCTGGCAGTAAGGTCGGAAACCAATTCCAAGTGAATAGCCCTAGTCGCTAAGCAAACAAACAAAGATACGTATGCCTTAGAAAGAGTTCTCGACCTCTGCCAGCCATGCCGAATCATGAAGGGACCACCATAATCAACCGCGCAAAATAAGAACGGCCTAGAAGGAGTGACTCTAGGGGATGGTAAAATACCAAGTCTCTGAACCTGCTGTGTGGCACTAAACCTGATACACTTGAGACACTTGCGAATAATGGAACGGATGACTAGCCGGGCATTAACAATCCACCAACGTTGACGCAGTGAATGATACACGAGTTGAGCACCAGCGTGAAGTAAACGAATGTGTTCACGTTCGATGATAAGGCGTGTAATATGCGCCGATGGGGGTAATACAATAGGATGTTTCGAATCGTAGGGTAATTGGGAATGCTGCAATCGTCCGCCCACGCGTATCACTCCAGTGTCGTCAAGAAACGGGTCGAGAGAAGCCAACTTGCTCCTAATGGAAACAGAAGATCCGTTCCGAAGACAATTAATTTCGGTTGGGAAGTGGATCGACTGAGATTGTTTTATGAAGAAGTTGAGAGACTGATGAATTTCTACAGGGGTCAGATCGCCCGAAAGTTTGTCCGCACATGAGTGCCTAATATTTCTGATGAACCGAAAACAGTAAGCGTATACACGCGTCAGCCGGTGCAACGAGGAAAAGTCCAACGATAAGTCAACAGCCAGGGTAGACATTAGCGAAAGGTTATGTGTATTTTTCTCTTCCGCGGTGACTTCAGAAGACGACGGAGTGGCCGGTACGAAGGATGGGAAGGGATCAGACTCTGACGATTGAGACAGACAGCTAGGACCGTGCCACCAAAGCGAGCAATCGCGCAAAACGTCAGGGAAACACCCCCTAGATATAATATCAGCAGGATTGCGTCGCGAATCAATGTGATGCCAGGTATAAGTTTGCGTACGACGCTGAATTTCAGCAACCCGATTAGCGACGTATGTTTTCCAGCGCGTAGACTGCGCATGAATCCAGTAAAGAGCCACCATAGAATCAGAATACAAATGTACATTATCAATAAACGAATAAAGAGCAGGAATAACCTTAGATACGAGTCGCGATAATAACAAGCAAGCGCAGAGCTCGATGCGAGGTAATGACACCTGGCGTAGGGGAGCCACGCGAGATTTGGAACACAAGAGGCGACAGGAGGCAGTAGAATCTTGATAAATGACTCTGATATATAGACAACAGCCAAACCCTCTCTCCGAAGCATCCGAAAAACCATGCAATTGAACTGTAGCCGCCTCACGCTTGCAACGAATAGATCGCGGGACTACTATTTTACCAATCAGAATCAATTTGTTACACAAAGAATGCCAATCCGAAAGTGACTGACCGGAAATCGGTTCATCCCATCCAAGCTTACAAAGCCAAAGTCGCTGCATGAAATGTTTATACAAAAAGACAACTGGACCGATTAAACCAAGAGGATCATATATTCCAGCAATAATTGAAAGAATTTTTCTCTTGGATATGCTAGAATCAACCGGAGATAGTTCTATGTCAAACAAAAATGAATCGGCAGTATTGTTCCAAAGAATGCCTAGGGTACGCACATTGTCCTGTTTATTTAGGGGTCGTGAAAAGTTGTGATGATTTGCGACCGCTGTGGGTTCATTTGATGCCCATTTGTGCAACGTGAAACCATATTGACCAAGTAACGCACCTAGATCGGATTTCAGCTTGGTTAGATTAGGGATAGTGTCCGAACCGGTAAGTAGATCGTCGACATAAAAATCGTTGGTTATGGCTAACGCCGCTTGGGGAAAGGAAGCCTGATTGTATCTAGCAATTTGTAGAAGGCAACGAGTGGCCAAAAAAGAGGCGCTAGCCGTGCCGTAGGTTACTGTTCGCAGCGCGAAATGTTTAAGTGGTTCGAGGGGAGAATCACGCCACAAAATGCGTTGATAGTGACAATCTCCTTCAGCTACGCGAATCTGACGATACATCTTTTCGATGTCGGCAATAAGAACATACTTATGTATGCGGAAACGCAAAAGAATGGAAAAAAGGTCTTGCTGAACATTGGGGCCTACTAACAATATGTCATTTAACGAAAGGCCATTAGTAGTCTTGGACGAACCATCAAAAACAACGCGCAGTTTTGTGGTCAAGCTAGACTGTTTAAACACGGCATGGTGAGGCAAGTAGTAAATATTTGACGCTCCTAAATTGATAGCGCCATCATCGATGAGTGTCATGTGCCCAAGATCCATGTATTCCTTGATAAAGTCCGCGTAGTCGCGAGCGAGCTTGGCATCTCGCCTAAATCGACGCTCTGAGATTAAGAATCTTGATTCGGCACTTGTGTAAGATTCCCCCAAGTGGGGATTATCAGACTTGAATGGGAGTGACACTATAAATCTACCCTCGTGGTTGCGCTGAGTAGAGCGCACAAAATGCTCTTCACAGGCCGACTCGCTATCAGGGGTATCGTCAGGGATAGTTTCTGCTTCCCAAAATCTCTCGAGAGATTGCAGAATTTGACTGTCATTGTTCCTTGCTAGGAACGAAACAGCAGGACCCTCGGTGTGGCAGTGCTTGGGCAGATTGCCAGCTAAAATGTAACCCAGTTTTGTTTCCTGAATGATAGGAAAATTGGGGCCGCGTGTGTATTTATTGGCTAATATCAAATCCAGATAAAATTGTGCCCCTAATAGTATGTCGATTTGTGAAGATATATTAAAATCTGGGTCGGCCAGAAAAATTTTGTTTGGAATGTGGAACTGGTTGATATCAAACGAGGTTGAAGGCAGATTGTGAGTTAAGGTAGATAAGACGGCACATTTCGCCTCGAAACTATGTCTCTGATAGCGAGAAATAATACGTATAGAAGCCATATCAGTGGCGCAACACGCTGTGTTGTTTATTCCTGTGATTGGAATATTAGATTTGGTTAATTTAAGGTGTAACCTTTTTGCAAATGATTTTGTACAGAAATTGATCTGTGAACCGGCGTCCAGGAGTACTCTAGCCCTATGCC